>CM021101.1:34044200-34370579 GCA_007115665.2 Sequoiadendron giganteum
TGTTTCGGCAAAATTATTCCAATTGCTCAGTTCAATTCTCAAGCAAAAACACTTTGTGAAAACATATTCATCTCATTTGCCTTAGAGAAATTTTAAATTTGCCTTAGGAAATCCATCATAACAGGCACAGGGAAAAATTCTTTGTCAAAACGACACAAGCGAGGTGTGGAACAAGTTTAGAACATCTCTCGATTGAAAACGTTCAATACCCAGAAGAAAATTCCCTTCAAAACTCATTGTTTTCATGTGTATCCAGACGAAGGGGTACATTTAATTTTTATTATTTTGAAAAAAAAAATAGAATTGCTAAGTTTCACCCATTTTTATTTTGGATGCCTTCCACACCTGCAATCTTCAATTTCTCTACCTTGGCACTTTCTTTAATTTTCCTGAAAAACTTCCTGTCTGGCTCTGGGCGCATTTCACACTTGTTCTTGAAAATTTCCAACTTCATCTCAGCCTTAGGTGTATTTCTGACCCTTAGAAAATAATTAAGTTTTAAATCACCCATGAGGGGCGCATTTGAGGGCATGAACTTCCACTTTACCTTCTTTATCTTTCCATGCCTTAACAATTTTGCCTTACACTTAGCAATTTTCCTCCTCAAGTCTTAACTCCTTTGGGCGCAATTGACATGGTGAGAAGGAACTTGCTCAACCTTAGGCGCATTTCACCTAGTGTGAAGGAACTTTCTTGCCTTAGCGCATTTCACCCTTGCCTTATCCACGTTTTTCCCTTGTGGCCAGCTTGGGCACATTTGCCATGGGGAGGAGGAACTTGTAGGCGCATTTGAAGGGGTGGGGAGGAATTTCCCACGCCTTAGTGACTCTTCACCTACCTTGGGCACGTTTTACCTAGGCTACCTCCACCTTTGCCTTGAGGGCGCATTTGAGCATGTGGACTTCCACATGAGGGCGCATTTGAAGGGTGGTGAAGGAATTTCCACCACGCCTTAGAAACTTTCATGCCTTTTCCTCTTGTGGGCGCATTTAGCCTAGGCTTAAGGAATTTGAGGGCGCAAATAGCATAGGCTACTTCCATTCTTGGACGCATATGGGGTAGTGTGAGGGAATTTTATGACTTAGAAATTTTTGCTAAGTTTCTCATACCTTGTGGGCGCAAATAGCATAGTGTGGAGGAATTTTTAAACCTCTTCACCTCCCCTGGGCGCATTTCATCTGTTTTCATGCCAGTTTTTATCTATAAATTTCCAACGCCCTAGCCATGCCTTGGCCTTCTATTTTTAGCATATCCGGAGAAGTGAGGAATTCCATGCATTTTATCTGTTCTGAGTTGGAGTAGGCGTGGCTGTGCTTCCACTGACCTTGCCACATTGTTTATACCCTCTATCTACACTGGTATGCTATTTTTAGCAAACCCTAAAATCAATTGATCTTTGTAGGTCTGTTTGACCTGAAATTTGCTCCACTTGTCCTTGATGACCTAAATGTCCTGTTTACACTTGTCTCTGGCACAAACGTGCTATTTATAGTCGTGAAGTGACTTACTAAAAATAGTAAGTATTCAGATTGTGCTCAAATTTTGGCAGCAGGCAACCTGAAAGATGCTGATCATGGTGGTGTGCTTCATTTTGACAACTTTGTATTTCATTCCCCCTATTTTTAGGCCTAGTAGTGGAAACCCTAATCTAACTTACATGTGCCCTAAATTGCTTCCACTTGCCTCGATCTTTGTTGCCTGTCATTCTGCTCGCTGAACTGAAGTGTTGGGTAGCTGTTGGAGTGAAATTGCTATTTATAGTAAGTGTCCGGAGAGTGGTCAATCTGATGTCGGATGAGTTTGCATGTTAAACTGCTTGTGGGATCTCGAAAAATCCAGAAAAGCCCAGAAAACTGGTCAACATGTGGGCATTGGCTAAAAATAGTAAGTCCCTAAAAACCGATCCATTATGCTCGCCAGTCACATCACTGCGAAGCTCTTGCAAAACCCATAAGCAATATTCGGACATGCACTGAAAAACTCTGCATGCAAACCCAAAAATAGCTCGTTGAAAGTCACCATCTCGGTTTGCATGTTATACCATCGCCAAGGTCTTGAAAAACCCAGATACATTCTCCAATCATGCATTGGAAAATCATATGTTCAAACCCTAAAAATGGCTCCTGAAGCCTGAACTGCTAAAAATAGCTAGTTGTTTGAATCTGTTCAAATTTTATGTGTAGGCACCCTGAAGTTACCTAGATGTGCTAAAGTGGTCAGAATCCTGAAATCCTGAGGAAAAGGCCTCATATTAGGTACTTACTAAAAATAGTAAGTTGTCGAATTTCAGTAAGATTTCAGTGGGATCCTACCTTGAGCCTTTTGACTGTATTGCTGCACTCATATTTTACCTTGAAAACCTCATTTGACCTCAAACAAGCCTGAAGTATAAAAACCCTAATTTCACAGACTTAGCTATCATTTCAATCTAGGTCAAACGGTGGGACATCCCCGGAAGGACAAAATACCAGAGAGAGAGAGAACCAAAGCCAAAAGACTAGAATGGAGCAAAAATTAGGGGGTCCCCATCTTGGATGGGTTGATGTGTGAAAAGGTCACAACAGATACCATTTGGGGTGTAGGGAAAAGAGGGCAGAGGAAGAACTTCCTCGGCAATGACGAGTGGAAGTGTGTGCTGGACTTAATCAAAAGCAGGCTTACAGGAGCAAGGAGGGCGTCAGATATTGCCGTATGGATGATTGGATTAATGATTGGATTGGCGACCGACAATGTCTACAACTGGGCAAGTGGGCTTTCAGAGCAGATGAGAGACTTCATGAGTCTTCGACATAAAGCATGTTACACGACACAACATGCTATAGGACTACTTCTGGATGCAATCCATCGACAAGTGCTGGCTAGCTAGTGGGGCACACTACAGTCGTTGGCAGAGATTGACGATGGGTGGTCTACTGTATTCTATTGGGCCAATTTGGGCATTCAAAGTATTGGAGAGGAGGCACAACTAGAGACACCATTGGCAAAAAGGAGATGATAGATGACTAGACCTAGCGAAGAGGAGGACGAGCAGGAGGAAGAACATACAGGAGAGGGCGAGATTATAGAGGAGACATCTATTGAGGTGTCCTCGGACGAGGACGAGGACATGAGCACGAATGGAGTCTCTGTAGTAGGGGAAGTGGGGTTATAGGAGGTAGAGGAGGCAATCATTGCTGACATACCCCAGCAAGCCATTCCGATAAATTCCCCACTAGCGGTAGTACACGGGATGCTAGTAGCAGTGGTCGCTTGTGAGGAAGGAATGAAGGAAAGTGATGAAGCAGTGGATGCATGGCTGGATGGGTTGGGGGAACAGGCAAGGACTCCTCCAACATCGCCAGGTGTGGCCAAGGAGCTAACGCACATCTCTATACCAGACACCGCGTAGCCGAGCACTCAGGGGAGTGCCCAGAGAGAGCCTAGTGTGTAGCTGATCACTCAGCCGACAAGTACACAAAAGAGCACCGAGTAGCCAGGCGAGCAACCACCCTTGAGCACTCCAGATGCACAACAACTTGTAGCCACTACACCGAGCATATAGCCAGAGGGAGGAAATTTATTCGGCCAAGTAGTGGTAGTCACCCCACAAGCACCACCAGCAGTGTTACGGACCACCCCTCCAGTAGGTTGTGCCATTGCTTCGCCGGCATGACCCAGGCGACGGAGACGAGGGCAGCCTGGAGAGGCAACATCCAGCGAAGATGAATCGACAGGACCAATACGGAGGGCGGGGATGACACCAACAGATCCTCAAGACCCTATTGGCACCTTGCATAGGTACATAGGAGAATTGAGTGCCATGGGTAGGCAGATACATGAGTTGAGTGCAATGGGTCGACATATGTAGGAGATCGGCGAAGTCAGCCAATAGCTCATCATCGGACTTGATCCCCTAGTAGCACAGGAGGCAGAGCACATTTTGGCGTTCATGCAGAAGGGATGCGAGAACGAGTTCGTTCAGTGCTTTACAACACAAGGTTGGTCGAATGTGTCGGCAAAAGAACAACTAGAGGAAATGATAGCTGCATGGCAGCCAAGGAGACCGACAGCGGCTGGAAGACATGGCAAAGATCTCGTTGCACTTCATGGCATGGAACGATGCTACAGAGATGCGTACTAGCGATTGTGCCAGCAATCGCTCCTTATCAGTGTGACAGAGGGGGAATGGGACAAGGCCTTGGGGCAAGTGGTCGAATGCGGTACAGAGCTGGCGGAGAAAATCCGCAAGTCACAGGACCAGTTGGCTCAAGTGACCATAGAGACAGCATGGGCCTTGGCAGTGAAGGAGGAAGACTTGGCGGAAAAGGAGAGGCAATTGGCCGAGAAGAATAACCAGTTGATAGAGAAGGATGTATAGTTGGTAGAAAAGGCTACTCAACTGGTAGAAAAAGAGAAGGACTTGGCGAGTACAAAAGAAGAGTTGTCAACTGCTCAAGCCAAACTCGCTGAAGCAGTCAAGATTGTAAAGCTAGCTCAGGAAAGATAGGAGGCGGCCAATCAGAAGCTCGAGCGCCTCTAACAACAATCCACCACCACTCCCTCTTCATCCGTACACCCAGGGGCGCATTCTCTCCCTCCCTCTTCTTAATTCCATTCTGATCGAGTTTTTCATTTTCAGTACTTGTTGGGGGGGATGATGTAGTTGGCTGTAATGTAATTAGTCGGCTGGTATAACGTCCCTTACTCGGTTTTCCTTAGAGTTCATCTATTGATTAGGTTTAAGAATTCCTCTTTTCCAAATGAATGTTCTCTTAATGCAATAACCCTAGATAAGAATCCTGTATTCACCATATTAACAACATATCTGTTAGCATTAATATCTAGATATCCAAAATATAAGCATAATCACAAAAGTAATAATGAAAACAGAAGAGGAGTGGCATGGGTAGATCCTCCCGAAGCTATCCATCTAAGCCCAAGGGCACAAGCATCCCCTCAGGACAACCCACCCCTTGGCTCCAAGTTGAATGTCCAAACTAAGACCATTCCATACTCGAAGTGGCGTGCTTAGTGGAAACACTGGTACTTGCTTTCTCTAACCATGCCAGCACTTCGGAAGACACTTGACTTATTGGGGATAGTCGGGGGAGCGAATAAGTGGCCCGGGCCTACCACCCCTCCATGGCCGCAGCGGACTATGAGTGGAACCCCCACTCCTCCATGGCCCACCCAGGCCTTGGGACTAGGCGGACTATGAGTGGAATTTCCACCCCTCCAGGGCCCATCCTTGCCTTGGGTTCCGGGGGCGGACTTAAGTGGGGTTTTTAGGCAGCACTTCCCTCACATCCTTCCTCCCAGTAAGCATGCAAACACAAGGAAGACAATCTTTTAGCAATCAAATACATTTTCTTTTATTACTAATTCTTGAAGTCAATATCAACATCATTATCATCATGATAATATTAAAGAAAACATTACGCCAATAATCAGATTATCAATATTTGTTTCTTATATTCAAAATATGCTAAATATTATTACTAAGTGAGTACATCACCTGAGTTGCTATATTTCTCCATGTTTCTAAATTGATCATAGGATGAGGACAATTCATAAATATACATAATCTACTTATGGTTTATATTAAAGACTCACCATTACTCAGAAGTATCATTATTGCATAATCATGTATATGTATATATATATACTTTATATACAAATATATATATATTCTTTTACTTATATCCATTAGTATTCATATATATATGTTTATATAGTCATTCTTTCCTTATTCATATATATTCTTTATTTATTGAATATTATTCATTATAAAATTTATCTATATCTATGCATATATACTTGAATGCCTATATATATATATATATATTAAATGGCTCTATATTCCAATGCATAACAATCATTGTTGCTGCTGTTTTGTTTCTCCATCTTTTTCTCTCTTCCTTTTTTTTCTTCCTTATATTTATACCATTCAAAGTAGGTAACTCATGGGGGAATGTATTGTTTGGTGAAAGAGGTGACTTTTCATAAAATATATTCCTTTGTTAGATTTAATTGTTGCCTTTAAAGACTTAATATCACAATAATATCTATTTTTATAAAATAATATATTATTACTAATAATTATGACATTTCAGATTTATACTTATTTTATTATTTTATGTTGATGTTTTATTGAACATATTTTAAAATTAAAGTATAATAATAAAACCAATTTGCTAATATCTTATTATTATTTTATTCTAATGTATTACAATCTTTGATGTATAATGATTACAATATTTATTTATTATTATTATTTTTGATATTAAGTTATTTAATACTAGAATGTAATAACAATAATTTGCCTATATATTATTATTATATTTATTATTTCATATTTATATATTTTTATATTGATATGATAGACATTTATTTTATATTTAATATTAATACTGCTATTTATTTTATTTATTAATTTATTTGTATTTTAACACTTGGTCTTTATGGTTTTGCTATTCCGGGGACATGACAGCCGAGAATAAAATGAATAAGACTTAGTTAGTTGGCAATTAGTTGAGTGTTTTGTTTTGTTAGTTGGTAGTTCGGGAATTAGTTCCCGAAGGGTTAATTAATGTAATGAAGAGACGCGATGGTTGGTACTCAACCAACTTCGCCACTATATGTATCAGAGTCATGTAGTCAATAGAGTTTACTGCTGTTATGATTGTCATGAATTATCTGTACTTGGCATATGATGAATAAATAAAAACGAGGTGCTGAGAAGAGGCTGAAAAACCCAAGGCACGAGTTTCAATACGCTAAGGCAGGTACTGACAGGAAAAACAATGCAAATCCGTTGGCACAAATTCTCTGCCACTCATCTGTCACTGAAGCACTAAACACACAGGAGGGTAGGAAAACAGGCTCTGATACCATTAAAATACACCCATTAATTTTTCCCTTTAATTTTCAGTCACAACAATGCAAATCATGCACCCGTTAAGAATTAGTTCTAAACCAAAACATAGCTGAAACAACTCTAACCAAGAATGCGCCCTAAAACCATTTAAGGAGGAGCGGTGGGCATATGGTCAGAGGATCCCTATGATCTAATAACTTGATAACAACTAAAAATAGAGAGCTAAACTCGACACCAAGAATGTGCACACAAGATCCTTTTGCAAGGCGAGGTGCTAACATATGGTGGAGTGCTAGATATTAAACTGAAATACAACTTCTTCTGCTGATGCAGGCATCCACAAGCGGTGGGAATACTCCACTTATTTCATGGGTGTGATTATTACAAACATTTAAAGGCAGCAAGCCAGCCAATTAACCTCACTTCCACTTATACTGTGGGGGGGTATACAATCAACACAACCACTTTATTTTCATGGGGGGAAAACACCAAGTAAATTGCAGCAAGTAAACAATTTGTTGTTAGTACTACTAATCAACTTACAAACAATTACTAAATAGCTGCAATATATCAACCATGGATTCTCAAAATAAGCAATGGTTAGAGTATCACTTCCTCTAATGTTTACAACTTGAAAAAGTGAATGAATGAAGCTCAAAACAACATAATAATAAAACTTAACTAATTTGATCAGAAACAGAAGGTACAGAAAATCAGACCAGCAAGCTATAGATTCACCAATTTGGACAAAACTTCTCCGAAACAGCTCTGAATGCTTCCATACCACAGTCGATCAATAGCTGGAAGCTAGGCATCCAAACTCCAATGGAAACTAGAGCCAAAAACAGGGGAAAACAACAAGCACGAATTCCAATGCAAGTACCAAATGGTACGGCCCCTCAAGGTGGTCGACTTGCTCTTAAAAATCAAGAACTTGATAATTAAATCTGCAAATTTGCAGGAAGGGGTGCCCTCCACAGTAGAATAGCTTGGGCCAACACCCAGAACGAAACCAAAATCAATGTTGAAGCTATGAACAAAAAATAGCTTCAACCAGGCCAAATCAACAACTTGCAAAAACAGGCTTTACATCAGCAACTTGTTCGATTCTATCAAATTGAAGCCCATTTGTATTTCAAGGTGAAATACAGCCATAATGATCCACCTAGGGAGCCATAGTTTCAGGCCTGAAGAATGGATTGAATTCGCTAAGCTTCCCCTTAGCCAGGTTCTGGATTCAAACCAACAGCATAACTTTACTTTCCAATTTCCAAGATGAGATACAAAGAGCAAAGCGCCAATATATAAGCTTTTACCAAGAGAAGATGAAACATTTGAACTTCCAAAGAAACTCTTCCTTTTCCCAAAAGGGGCGCCAATCTCCAAAAAGGCTTCATTTAAAATATCAAATAAACTCTTTACTCCACACCTTCAAGTCGTCCCACTTTAGATAATGAATAAACATTTAATAGAATATTAAATTTATCTTACTTTATAGCCTCAACTTATAAACAACTTAAAGTCATTAAGCTAGGTGTGGGGTACAACTCTAGAACACATTTTTAACTAAGTATGAAACTTAGTCCAAGGAACAAACCACCATCAAACTGGAAACTGAGATATTACCAAAATCTGGATAATGAACTGCACAACACTGCTGATGGAGATACTGCCAAAAATAGACTTACTAAAAATAGCAACTGCTAAAAATAGTAAGAACACATCAAAAGCACAGTAAACCAAGCTGAGTAGGAAACATTGGAAATCCTAATTTGCTTAACTGAATAGCCTACATATTTCTGGAAATAGGCTAACAGTTCAAAACAAGGTCCTAATTCCGTTCTGATCGAGTTTTTCAGTTTCAGCTTCCTGAGATTGACACTTTTTTTGAGGTTTTGAGAAACCAGGAAACATCAGTTGACAATATGGTTGACAAGGGTAAGGGACTAGCCAATGAGACCAAAGATGATAGTGATTCTAGAGTTGAAAAGAAGTTCGATGGAATGCTGGACATGATGTCAAGACTACTTGCAAAAATGGATTAGCAAGTAATCACACCCTAGCCAAAACAAGGATTAGATTCTAGTGGTTCTAATTCAGAACCAAGTGGTAGAGCAGTTGGCAACATGTTGCCTATTCAAGGGAATGAGCCCCTAGACCTATCCTTCCTTCCTTCACTCCTAGGGTGGAAGCTTCTGCCGAGCCCGAAGTCCCCATGGCAGATGAAGTAAGACAAAGTTACATGGAGTATGTCTCTCTTCCCTATGAAATCAGAGAGAATTTAACTTTTGATCAGTATATGAATCAGAAGAAAGGAAGAGGGGGAAAAAAGGATTTTCGAGCTCCTATGGGTCCCAAGATGGACTACCAAGAAGCACTTGCCAAAGTCACCTTGGTTCATTATGATGGAAGTGACAAGTGCACAACTCGTTCATGGGTCCAGAAGTTGGACAATTATCTATCACTCAGGCCTATGCTAGAAGAAGACGCCATCAAATTTGCAACATTGCATTTGGATGGAGTAGCACATGAGTGGTGGTACCACGGTTTGGTCACTCTTGGCCATAACCTCATTCATACATATGAAGAATTTACCAACAAGCTGATTGAAAGGTTTGATACCAAGGATCCAAAAATCAAGTTCCGTGAGCTTGCTCAGTTGAAATAGCAGGGCTCCTTGGATTCCTACATTATTGATTTTCAAAGACTTTCCGTGATGGTGCCCAAGATCACTAAGAGAAGGCTTGTTGTATTGTTCTTTGAAGGTCTTATGGAGCCATTGAAAGGGTGGGTTAAAGTATTCGATCCACCAAGTCTTGAGGAAGCAATAAGGAAAGCTAGAAGCATGGAATTGGCTGCTCCAAGGCCTAAGTTTCCTTCAAAACCATTTGTTCATAAGAAGGAAAAGAAACAATTCCCTACTCCATTCAAAAAGTTTCCACCTAAAATGGATGAAGAGTTGCGTGAGAAGGTAAGAAAAGAGGGGGTTTGTTACACATGTCGTGAACCATTGTCTAGAGGGCATAGATGCTATGGTAAAAGTGTTTCACATCTTATGGGAGCTTATTCTGATTATGAATAAAAATATGATTTTCCAGAACAACAATATGAATATGAGTATACTGATGAGGAAAAAGTTCCTGAAGAACCTGAAAAGGGTCAAGGAAGTGGAGATACCTTTGCTCAATTAACTAGTTTCCAGAAGAATGAATCTTTCAGGGTTCGTGGTATGCTTAGTGGGCAGAGAATGGTTGCTCTCATTGATACTTGAGCAACACATAACTTTATTGATGAAGGGCTAGTTGCAAGAAGAGGGCTCAAGACTGAAGAATTTGAAGGATTCAAAGTCATGGTAGCAGATGGATTCACAATTTCTTGCAACCAAAAGATCACCAACCTATCCATGCAATTGGGAACTTATGAAGTCAAAGACGATTTCTACGTTGTAGGAATTGGAGAAACGGATGTTGTGCTTGGGATTCAGTGGTGGCGATCTCTTGGTGAGATCACTTTGAACTTACAAACAATGGAATTGAAGTTCCAGGCAGAGGGAAAAATGGTGGTTTTAAGAGGATTGTCCAATGGAGGTCCTCGAATTGTGTCTTTCAAAAGAATGGAGAAATTGATTCGGCATGATCATGTTGAATGGGCTGCTGAATGTTTAATTCTGCCCTATAGTCCAGTGGAGGACAAAAGACACTACCACCTAGATGTTCAGTCTTTAATCACAAAGAGGAGTAAAGTTTTTGGCAGTATACCTCTTGGAAGACCACCTGAAAGGGGGGCTGAACATATTATTGAGCTTGAAGATGGGGCTAAACCGGTTATTACTACTCCCTACCGGTATCCCAAGAAGCAGAAGGATGAGATTGAAAAATCCATCAAAGAGCTTTTGGAGATGGGTCATATCCGTCCAAGCAAAAGCCCTTTTGCTTTAGTTGTGGTTGTTGTAAAAAAGAAAGATGGTACCATGCGCATGTGTGTTGATTACCGTGCATTAAATAAAAAAACTATCAAGAACCGATATCCTATTCCTCGAATTGATGAGCTTCTTGACGAGCTCCATGGTGCAATGTATTTTTCTAAGATTGATCTCCGATCTGGATACCATCAAATTAGGATGAGAGAAGCTGACATCGAGAAAACTGCTTTCCGATGTCAGTTTGGGCATTATGAATTTCTAGTCATGCCGTTTGGTTTAACTAATGCTCCAACAACCTTTCAGTCTTGCATGAACAAAACTTTTCAGAAGTAGATGGGGAAATTTGTGTTGATCTTCTTCGATGATATTCTCATCTACAACAAGTCTTGGAAGGAGCATCTCGAACACTTAGATGAGGTGCTTAGTATTCTTGAATCAGAATGCCTCTATGCCAAGGAATCAAAGTGTGAATTTGGAATGACAGAACTACTCTACCTTGGCCATATAATCAGCTCTAAGGGAGTTAGAGTTGATCCAGATAAAATCAAGGCAGTCTTGGATTGGCCTCCACCTAAAAATTTGACACATCTAAAGGGATTCTTAGGATTTTGTGGTTTCTACTGACGGTTTGTCAAAGGATACTCTCACATGGCTGCTCCTTTGACTGACCTCACTAAGAAGGGGGCATTTGCATGGTCTAAAAATGCTGAAGTGGTTTTTGATAAGTTTAAACAGATAATGATCTCGTGTCCAGTTTTGGCCTTACCGGACTTCTCCAAAACTTTTGAGTTACAATATGACGCTTCGGGAGAAGGAATTGGAGCTGTTCTCATGCAAGACAAGCATCACATTGTCTTTGAGAGCAGAAAATTAAGAGGAGCTGAATGAACTTATTCAATTTATGACAAAGAAATGCTTGCAATCATGCATGCATTAGCCAAGTGTAGGCAGTACTTGGTTGGGAGTAAATTCATTGCTAAGACTGATCATAACAGTCTTAGACACTTCTTGCATCAGAAGGATTTGAATGAGAGGCAACAAAAATAGGTGAGTAAGCTACAAGCTTACGACTTTGACATTGAATATGTCGAAGGGAAAAATAACATAGTTGCTGATATATTATCTAGGAAGCCTCATTTGTGCTCCTTATCTGAGATTTCTGCAGAATGGAAGGAGCAGATTTTAGCTGATTATGCTAAGAATTCTTTTGCAACCAGCATTGTTGAAGGCACTTTTTAGGATGATAGATATAAGTTGGTTGAAGGGCTAATCTACTATAAAGATAAAATCTTTTTGGCATCAGATTCTAAGTTAAAAAAAAAGGTTCTACATTCGTTCCATGACATACGTCTTGTTGGTCACCAAGGTTACTTCAAGACTTACAAACAGATCCGTGAAAGATTTTCATGGAAAGGGTTAAAAAATGATGTTTTGAATTACGTAAGAGAATGTCATATATGTCAAGCAAATAAAAAATGAGCATGTTTTTCCTGCTGGTTACTTGCAGCCCTTACCTATTCCGAATCAGAAATGAGAGAGTATTTTTATGGATTTTATTACAGGGTTGCCAAAGGTGCAAGGAAGGGATTGTATCTTTGTTGTGGTTGATAGATTGACCAAGTTCGCTCATTTCTTGGCCATTACTAGTTCATTTACAGCAGCACAGGTTGCTGATTTGTTCTTCCATGAGGTGTTTCAGTTGCATGGTATTCCAAAGAATATTGTGAGTGATAGAGATAGTAAATTTTTGAGCACCTTTTGGCAAGTGTTGTTTAAATTATGTGGTACAATGCTTACTCCGAGCACTAGTTATCACCCTCAAATTGATGGACAAACTGAAATTGTCAATAAGTGGTTAGAGGGTTATCTCAAAAACTATGTCTTAGGACAGCAAAAAGCATGGGTGAGATGGCTCCACTTGGGTGAATATTGTTACAATTTATCTTATCATATGTCTATCAGAATGTCTCCTTTCATGGCTTTGTATGGGTATGAAGCTCCAAGCTTTGTAGATCTTGTTTTTGGCGATTGTAGAGCTCCTTAGGCAAAAGATAAGTTGCAACAAAGTCAAGACATTCTCAAGTCATTGAGGGACAATATCCAGCATGCTCAGAATCAACAAAAATTATATGTTGACCAGCAACGTACTGAGTGATCTTTTGAGGTTGGTGATTTGGTATATTTGAGACTCCAACCTTACAGACAGTCTACTCTCAAGAAGGGTGGGGCTGAAAAACTTAAGCCACATTTTTATGGGCCTTTCAAGGTCATTAGAAGAGTGGGAGGAGTGGCTTATGAGTTAGAATTACCGTCGAGCAGCAAGGTGCACAATGTGTTTCATGTTTCCAGACTCAAGAAAGCTTTGGGTCATAAATGTGTTGCATCAATAGAATTGCCTGCACTGGATGAGGAAGGACAACTTGTTTTGATTCCTGAGGCAATTATTGAGTTTAGAGAAGGCTCTTTGAGGAAAAGGTCAATCAAAGAGTATTTGGTTAAGTGGAAGAATTTGCCTATTGAGGATGCTACATGGGAAAATGAGCAAATTTTGCAGCATCCGGATTTGCAATTGCTTGGGGACAAGCAATTCTGGGAAGGGCGGATTGTAATGTCCCCTTTTCAGTGATGACCTTGTTATGAACTGTTAGCCTATTTTCGAAAATCTGTAGGCTCTTCAGTAAAAAAATTAGGATTTCCAGTGTTTCCTGCTCAGCTGGGTTTACTGTGGTTTTGATGTGTTTTTACTATTTTTAGTAAGTCTATTTTTGGCAGTATCTTCATCAGCAATGTTGTGCAGTTCATTATCCAAATTTTGGTAATATCTCAGTTTCCAATTTGATGGTGGTTTGTGCCTTGGACTAAGTTCATACTTAGTTAAAAATGTGTTTTGGAGTTGTACCCCACGCCTAGCTTAATGACTTTAAGTGGTTTTTAAGTTAGGGCCATAAAGTAAGTTACATTTAATATTTTATTAAATGCTTATTCATTATCTAAAGTGGGACGACTTGAAGGGTGGAATAAAGAGTTTATTTGTTATTTTAAATGAAGCCTTTTGGGAGATTGGTGTCCCTTTTGGGAAAAGGAAGAGTTTCTTGGAACTTCAAATGTTTCATCTTTTTTTGGTGAAAGCTTATATATTGGCGCCATGGCATCTTGGAAATTGAATAATAAGGTTATGTTGCTGGTTTGAATCCAGAACCTGGCTAAGGGAAAGCTTAGCGAATTCAATCCATCCTTCGGGCCTGCAACTATGGCTTCCTAGGTGGATCATCATGGCTGTATTTCACTTTGAAATACAGATGGAGCTTCAATTGTTTGAATCGAACAAGTTGCTGATGTAAAACCTATTTTTGCAAGTTGCTGATTTGGCCTGGCTGAAGCTATTTTCTATTTGTAGCTTCAATTCAGATTTTGGTTTTGTTCTGGGTGTTAGCCCATGCTGTTCTATTGTGGAGGGCGCCCCTTTCTGCAAGTTTGCAGATTTTATCATTGAGTTTCTGATTTTTGGGAGAAGGTCGACCCTTCCTGGAGGTCGTACCTTCCTTTTTGACTACCTTGGGAATCGTGCCAGCTGTTTTGGGCTCGTTTTCTCAATGGAGATTGGATGCCTAGCTCTTAGCTATTGATTGACTGTGGTTTGAGAGCTTTCTGAGCTGAATTAAAGAAGATACGTCCAATTTGGTGAATTCTCTCTTTGCTGATCTGCTTTTCTGTATTTCCTGTTTCTGATCAGATTAGTTTGAAATTGTTATAATGCTGTTCTAAGTTTCTTTCTATATCATTTTGGCATTGTAAATGTTAGAGGAAGTGATACTCTAACCATTGCTCTTGGGAATTCATGGTCGATACATTGCAGTTGTTTATTAATCGTTTGTAAGCTGTTTTAGTAGTACTAACAACAATTTGTTTGTTTGCTGCAATTTACTTTGTTGTATTCCCCCCACATAATAAAGTGGTTGTGTGGATTGTATACCCCCCACAGTTTAAGTGGAAGTGAGGTTAATTGACTGGCTTGTCGCCTTTAAATGTTTGTAATAATCACACCCACGAAATAAGTGGAGTATTCCCACCGCTTGTGGATGCTTGCATTAGCAAAAGAAGTTGTATTTCAATTTAATATCTAGCACTCCAACATATGTTAGCACCTTGCCTTGCAAAAGGATCTTGCGTGCACATTCTTGGTGTTGAGTTTAGCTCTGTATTTTCAATTGTTATCAAGTTATTAGATCTTAGGGATCCTCTGACCATATGCCCGCCCCTCCTCCTTAAATGGTTTTAGGGCGCATTCTTGGTTAGAGTTGTTTCAGCTGTGTTTTTGTAATGTCCCCATTTTTATCACTACATCTTCCAGTGACTGTTAGCCTATTCTTGGGTGCTCGTAGGCTAGTCAGAGGCAGAATTAGGGTTTCCAACTACTTGGAGGTTTTCCTTGAGGATTCAGGGGTTTGCATGTTGGAGTTTTACAGTTCGGATTCTGGATTCCTTCTGGGTTTTCAGAGAGCTTCGTAGTGGTATGACATGCAACTGAATCAGAGAACTTTTCCGGACTTACTATTTTTAGTAAGTTACGACGGCTACATGTTGGAGTTTTACAGTTTGAATTCTGGATTCCTTTTGGGTTTTTAGAGAGCTTCGCGACAGCATGACATGCAACTGAATCCGAGAATTTTTCTAGACTTACTATTTTTAGTAAGTACGACGGCTGCTCGGATTGTGGTTAAAATGAGTTTGGAACAACTTACTATTTTTAGCAGTATGCTATTTTTAGTAAGTTCTATTTTTAGCCGTACTATTTTTAGAAGGGTTTCTGCAGTTCAGTTTAGTAGTTATATCTGGCAGGTCAATTGGAGCAGTTTGGTCTCCAACACCCTTGGTGCTATTTTTGGTAGTGTTTTAACAACTCGGTATTATGGCTATTTCGGGCAGGGCAGTATAGTCAATTGGTCTCCAACATTTGAGGTGATTATTTCGGCAAATTTGATATTTGATGAGAATATCATTTTAAGTGAAATATTTAAAAGGCATGTTTGGACACCTTGGAGAAATAAGTGGTCAATTATATTTATATTTCACTTTATTATTATTATTATTTTGGACGCCAAAATATACTTTATTGACATTTTAAATAAAGTTTCATCCTCCTTATGTTTGGACGCTAAGTTATGGAGAATGAAGTTTGAAATGAAAGGCAAATGTCAAAGTGAATTTGAATGTGAATCTCATGGGGATGACCTAATTGGAGGGAAAAGGAATTTGAAATTGAGGTTGGATAAAGTTATAAATAAGAGGCTTTGCTCTCTCTTTCAGCATCTTATGTTTTACAATATTGTTATGCTGTCAGAATGGTATCAGGATTGCTTCGAGGGATGCATACTTCCTAGTCGGCTTAACTTCTTGCTTGAAAGATAGCAACTAGTTGAGATTAGTTTCATATTGAGTTGTTTTGCATTTTGCAATTGAGTTATTGTATTTTCAATCTATTTTGCAATTGCTGTTTTGCTTGTGGCTGATCTGGTTTTATGCTCATATGTTTGTCAGTGATTTTATTTTGCTTATGGGTATTGTGGAAATGTTTTTGGATGGTTGAGGCGCCCCCTTCCTCCAAATCTTAGATTTTATTTCCAAGTATTGGATTTTATAATGCAAATTCACCCCTTCTCTAGGGCCGTACCTTTTTGGAGTTGCTTGGTTTTACGTGCCAAATAAATGTGGTCATTAATTTAGTGATTTCTGTGTTGCTGATCATGCAATCTCAGTGCAGGTCTGTCATAATCAGATTGTCAAAAATTGGGTTTGTGAGCTGGATTTGAGTTTGAGAGGTCAAGTAGTGTATGGAAGAGTCATTTACCATTATTGCAGCATTGAACGGTTTCTAATCATGTGTGCTTGGCAGGTTCTCTAACATATTGTAAGCTGAACAGTAGTACTGTCAGCATTTCTCTTAATCTGATCTGATTCTTGTAATTCCCACGATTGTGGAAGAGATTGGCATGTTTCAGTCTTAGTTAGTTTCAATTCCTTGTATCACCTGCTGAAAAGTGGAAGAGGCCGGCTTGCCGCCTGTTACTCTATGTAATTGCATTATCTCATCTTGCTGATCGGCTGAGCCGTCAACCTACTCCCGCTGAAAAGTGGTCGAGTTGCATTTTACTTTCAGCATTGTTCTTTCACTTCAGTCCTCCCGCTGAATAAGTGGTTGAGTGCTTGCACTTTCTTATCATTACTTCAGCAAGTTTTAGTTTACTAATGACCCCCTTTCGTGTATGCTCTCAACCTTGCCCGCATTGGGATCTGGGTTGATCAGAGGAGAGGGTTACATTCAGCTGATTTATATTTACACTAATGCTAATGGGTGAATTTAGCTGTGTAACGAAATGAAAAAATTGGCTGGGATATTTTAATTTTGGTTTAGAGCTAATTCTTAACGGGTGCATGATTTGCATTGTTGTGATTGAAAATTAAAGGCAAAAATTAAGGGGTATATTCCACTACCCCTTTATATTCTCCGTACTCAGGTGGAAATGTCTGGTTGGTTGTACCCTTATCTTCTTCTTTCTCTATTTCTTCGACTTGTAGCATGTTACATTCCGAGTGGAATACCTCGTAATCTTCCATTTTCCAATGAAACAACCCATTTAAGGAACTCGTCTCATCCTCCGAGCAGCTCTCGAGATCAAGTACACCTTCATCGTTTGGTTCCATAGCCTTTCTTCCTTCATCTGTATCTGACTCTCCTCCATCAAATTCTAATCCGAAGGGTGCCAATCCTTCACTCACTGCTTGGCTCTTTAGATCGATGACGTACTCTCTCCTGTTTCTCTCAATCGAGAGTTGTGTTCCACTTCCAATTGTGGTCTTCTTTGGTGGCGATCAATCATCCAATCCCAAGTAATGAATCATATGCCTTCTTCTGTAGTGGGATGATGACAAAGTTCAAAAGGAACTCCTCTATGTCAATCGTTACTCTTTGTGCCATTAGTGTACCAAGAGGTTTGATGTCATGTTCATTTGCGCCTACCAGGTGAAATGTTGGGGGCTAGAGAGTTAGCTTCCCCAAGCAGTTCCAGGTTTCTTCTAGTAGTACGTTCACTCTCGAACCTCTATCGACAATGGTGTTGGAGAGTTTCCTCCCCATGATCTCCATTTGCACTGTTGTACCCCAAATTAAAATTTTTGCTACACTTAGGCATTTTGAAGAAATGAGTCAAAGTCTCGTTAAAATTTGTCAAAAAAGGTCAAAATTGGGGTTTGAATGTCATGCATGAGGGTTAAAAACTTGAAATTTTCAAAATCTGACAATTTGGGTCGGCTCAAAGCGACCAAATCAACAAAACCCAAATTTCAGTTTTTCAACCCTAAATTTTAGGAAAATTTCTATTTTTAGTACTTTTCTAAAAATAGAACTTTTTCTGGGTTTTTTTGGGTTTCTTTTGAAACGGATGCTAGCAATTTTTTTTAAAAATACAAAATTTCTAAAAAAAGAAAGTTTGGCTTCTAGGGTTGACACTGATTTTGATTGGCTTAAAATACTTCCTCAGTGGGCTGGTCCAGTCAAAATCACAAAAAAATCAGTTTTACCCTAGTGGGTCTATTCTACTTTTTCATAAGCTTTTTCAAGAGCACTAGGGTCATCAGTGGAGGTCAATTTGCTGCCAAGTACCAGAGTCAAACATCCAAGCACTGAACAAAAGTTGCTAATGATGAATACGCACGAAGAACGGAGAACGGAGAAAGGAAGCTATGGAAGTTGAAAAATGTGAAATTTTGGCTAAATTAGGAGACTCCTGGCATCCCTACCCAGTTTAGGCGCCCAAACACTCATGCCTTAGAAAAATTTCATCTTCAATAGCTAGAGCAAAGGCAAGCACGTCAAATGAAGGAGAAAATTGAAAATCTCAGAAAATATTCTAAGTCTGCCAATCATGGGCTCCCCAGAGAGAGATAGGCGCCCAACTTTTCAAGACATCAAATGATGAAATTGGGGTTTGTGCTCCTGACAATGTTGATCAAATTCTTCTCAACTCCGCAGTGAGCCCAACAGCGTAGTGATCGGATCACCCAGTCAACCTGAATCATAGATTGATCAAAGGAGTTTCAGCCAAAAGACAGAATGCAAACCATGAAAATCTTGCAAAAATGGTTAAGTTTGGTAAAGAGGGGTTGCAGAGAGAGAAAGGTGCCTAGGGTTTTGAAGGCCCAAATTCAATAGTTAGGGTTTGTAAATGTGCTCAATCTCTTCAATATCCTATCAGCTTCACAACGGATATCTCAGCAAGCTCATCGGATCATTCAACTACCGACAAACTTGGGATGAACAGAGGCCGTGACGAGAGGATTTCAAACTTTAGGGTAGAAATAGAGTAAAAATGTCTAAGTCTGGAGAACTTGGGCACCCCAGAAGGAGATAGGCGCCCAAGCTTTTGAGGTATCAGATGGATGAATTTGCAGATTCAACCTCCAGCATGACTTCTTCCAACTTGAAGCAGCTTTCCAACGAAATCATCAGCAAGTCAATCGGAGTTGGCAGTCATCTAATATTGAAGGCGGAACAAAGGGAAAAACATGAGTAAAATGACAGAAGTCAAAAGCAAAGGTAAGAAACACAGAAAATAAACTAACTTTGGAGGAGTTGGGTGCCCCAGCTAGCCAGGGGCGCCCAAGCTTTTGACCCTCTAAATTCAAATTTTAGGAGACATCACTCCCATATGACCCCACTTAGAATCTTCTCAGCTATCCAAGGAATCTAACAGCCAGTTGATCTGATCAGTTTCGCTCCTAAAATCATGAATTCATCAGAAGATCAGAAAACAAGCAAGAACTTGAAGATCATAAAAATGGCTAACACTGGTAAAGATGGGTGCCCCTGGAGGAGATAGGCGCCCAACATTTTGAAGGGTCAAATGAAGTTTTTGTCAAAAGTTGCCTCCAACCAAACTTCATCAGATTTGCTCAGGCTTCGCAACGGGATCATCAGCCAGCTCGTGAGATCAATCTGGAGGCCGAAAATCAAGATCAAATTGGGGTTAAAAATCAAGAAAAATTGAAATCATTAGGAAAATGACAAACTTTGAGGAAGATAGGCGCCTTCAGCCAAGAAGGGTGCCCAAACTCTCATGCCTTAGTCAAAATTTTCAAAATTTCAAAATTTCAAGAAGAGGAAAAATGTCCAAGTTCAATGCACAAGCTCAAGCTAGGGTTTGAAGAGTTTAAAGCAAAAGAAAGTTGTTTTTCTCAAAGCTAAACTTATTTAAGGCAACTTTGTCTTTCATTTTTCATAATTTTCTTCTAGGTGGCGTCCAAGGAGAAGAAGAGCAAACATCAATTTTTCTTCAATATAGGATTCGAGAGCCAAAACTCAGTGCTCTTTCATAGTTTATTATATTTTCTAGATTAGCATTCAAAGAGGCTTCTTTTCTCATGCTTTTTCTTCCAGAACATCAACTTTCTTAAGGAGGAGGTCAAAAAAATTCATTTTCAACGATTTGGGTCATATCAACTTCTGGTTTTGAACAATTTTGAAGAAATTTCATCTTTCAAAAAACATGCTTTTTCCTCTCATGTCTCAGAGAACATCAAAATTTTCAAGTTTTAATCATCTGGGTCCTTCTAGAACAATCTTTTGAACAAAACCCAGGTCAGCTTTTTCAGGAAAATTTCAAGTCCTAGGGTTTGTTGCTTTTTCAATCAGACTTCAAGATTTTCAATATCTGATCAAATGGGTTCATTCAAAATGTGTTTTTGAACAAAACCCAGGTGCCAACTTTTTCATGCTTTTTCTGAGGAAATTAGGGTTTGCTGCTTTTTCAATCTACACTAAAAAATTTCAAAAACAGACGATCTGGGTTTGCTTGTAACAAAATTATGAACAAAACCCATATCTCAATTTTTTTTTAAAAAGTTTCATCCGTTTGAAGAAAAAAATCAGCAAGCTAAAAATAGAAAGTGTGCAAAAACTTGTCTGAATATAGGCAAGATTACAATCAATCTTCAAGTTCTGCAGTATGGAGTACATTCCCACTGAGTTCAAGACCACATCAGTACTATATCATGACTTCATCGGAACAGCCGAGACTGATTTGCACCACATCAAGTCAGTGTTAAATTTGCATGCTTTGGAAGACGCAGGCAATGTCACAATTAAACACCTTGGCCATTCAGGACTTCTCATAGCAACATCCATTCGCTTTTCAATACAAAGCTTAGAATTCGTAATTGCTTGTATCAACCATTACAATCCTGCAGCAAGGGAGATTCAATCGGTGGATGGAAGAGTGATTTGTAGCCTAAAGCCAGATATAATTGAAAAATGCTTCTCAATTCCGCCTTGGCCAGGAAGCGTTACCATCTCTATGGAGGAGTGTGAAAGGGTATGGGAGATGCATAAAGAAAAATACAGCAAGAAGATTGCACATAAGTGGATGAAGGAAAAACATAAGACATTGTCGAAGAACATCGGGCGAGGAGAATTTAAGGATGAAATTGCCATAATAATCACCTTGCTCAATCGGATTACTGGCCAAGTAGATGCAACAAAGTTTCAGCCCTGGATGTTTTATGTGATACCTCATATCATGAAGAAAACGAAGTTCTATGATTGGCCAACATTGATCAGTGACTGCCTTCATCACCAAATAACTGAATACTTCAATAGGCATGAGTTTCACATGATCTCCTACCTAGTCTACCTAGTGGCCTTCCAAGGCAAATTCGAGGGTTGAACATTGAGGGGTCTTTGAATGTACAACACGTCTACAAATACTACACTCAGTTGGAGTTTATAGCATCATCGCATCACTACAAAAGGGTAAATGAAGCTTTCTTGATGTATACGGTGCGAGACTTGGATAATGAATTACACATATGCATTTCATTAACTGCCAAGACAACAATGGCAGAGTGGGCAAACTGGTTTATTCAGTTTTCTTCTTTCACCTACCTAAAAGTTTATGGCTTCTCCGGTGCTTCACTCATGTTACCGAGGTATCCATCATATGAAGGTGTTTGCATGGAATTCCTAAGGCAAGTATCTGATGTTCACACTCGCTTGCGGAAAAAAAAGAAACCAGCCTTTAGCTTTCCTTTTGAATTAGGAATCTATAGATGAAGATCATCAGCAGATGCCAAGATAATGGGTGATGAGTTGGCTAAACTTGGTCTCAAGCCTTTCAGTGAGAGACGATCATATGATCCCCATGGTATCTATGCATCCAAACTTGGTCAAAACTATGCTCATGTGCGTGCACTTGAGGATTATTGGGCCAATTGCAGAGATGAGTTCAAGGTTCGAAGGTGTAGTAACAACAAACTTACTCTTCATCAGATGAAAGATTGTTTGTCTAAGGATATTGAGGGATTATCAGATGATGATGGAGATGTACTTCTCCCAGCATACACCCGAAACCAGATTGAGCAACAACCTCTCCCCACATGTTAATTGGGCTAATAAAGAATGCATCTCAGTGGAAGAAAGGACACGCCAAGTTGTTGACAACAAGACTTTCTTGGTCCTCAAGAGGAAGGAATCCATTCCGGTAGCAGAGCTACCAAGAATACAGCCATCACTTCCCTTTTCTTCTAGAGCACAACCAAAGATGAAGGGAAAAAGTCAGTCTCAAGAGGGTGTAAAGGGTAGTAGATCAACGAAGAATGCAAAGAAAGGTTGGACTTCTCGAGTATAGTCATACGGGAGCAGCCAACAATTGAAATAGAAGCCCCTCCAGAAGAGTCCGTACCTTAAAAGGAAACAGAAGATGTGCCCTTGACACATGATCCTCTACCATCTCCAAAGCCTTCACCAATTCATATTGATTTGGAAGATGAGGAAGTAGAAGAAGGGGTTGCAGCTGAACCTCCCATAGAAGTTAGTAGAGATACCACATCTTGGCTTGAGAGCTCCTTGGGAAGGACAAGAAGAAGACCTTCATATCAGCTGAATTTTGATGATCTTGACAATGTGTATCAGGAAGCGCCTAAAAGGAAAGCAAAGAAATAGGTTCACTTTGAGAGAAATCTTGATGGTGAGATGATCATGGAGACTACTACGCCTCCTGAGGACAAAAAAAAAGATGAAGTGGAGATGGATGATTTTGTCATGGTAAAAGCCAATCTTGGCAAGAGCACTAGGCATACTGATATGAGTTTATGCAAAATGGTATCTGAAAACCTTCAAAAAAGAGTGCTAAAAGATGGAGAGGGCAAGGCAGCCCTCAAGGCTGAAAATCGTCAACTCCGGTTATAAATTTCAAAAGTTGTTCATGGTACCTCACAAGCAACTCAGTTGCTGCCCCAGGTTCTATAGACACCAGCTGATCAGCAATAGTTGAGGCAGTTGGTCATATGTGGGAAACTAACACAAGAATGGATTGAAAAAATCATCACTAGAGGCAAGGAAATTCTAGCACAGATATTTCAGCTAAGATATATTGCCCATGATTTATGTCAAGGCATCCAAGGATTTGAGCAGTTGATAGCAGAGGTAAATCCTATGCACGAAATCATCATTGCAGATTTAGATACGGCATATGGCTCAACGGTTGCAAGAGAACACAGAAGACAAATTCTTGCATGGAAAGAACATCACTTCTTCAAAGTGAAAACTTATGAAAGGATATCTGAGGAGTTTGTGGCATACAAACAAAGGGTTGTTGATATTTTCGAGTTCATAAGGGAGTTTGTCACAGAGATCCCTTGTCGATATTGTCATGATGATGGATCCTATGTTGGGCTTGACGAAGTGCAAGCAGAGTTTCAGAGTGTTGTTCATGGCAGCGATGGTAGTGTCGGAACGATGAGTCAGATTTCGATGATGTCAATGAGGTTCGAGAAAGTGGCCAATGAGAGTAAATATTTTCTGAGATCTATTGCAGATGGTGAAGAAACCTTAGAAAAGCGGAATTTCACTATTGATAGTATTGATGCACCTAACAAAGATACAGTTTCCCGCTTTTTGGCGGATGTGATCAGGATATAAAACAACTTTCATCTAGAAGCTTTCTTCCTAGCTTTCTTTGTATTCTCGTCTTAATTCTTATCCATTCTTTGGAGAAGAGAAAGAAAACAAATGTAATAGTTGGCATTTCCTATTTTTCATGCTTTCTTAGTTGTCAAATGTTTATCTTCTTTAGTTTTAGAAATAAAGCTTGCATGTTGGCAAGTATTAGTTGTAAAAGCAAGGAGATTTTAGGGTTCCCTACTCCTTTTCTTAGTTATAATTAAGGGCAGCCTTTGCCCATTTTTCTTTAACCATGCTAGTGGTAACAAGACGTTGAGCATCTTAGTGCCTTTTCATTGTTATTAAGTGTTGTTCAGAACTTTTATTGTGATAGTGACATTGTTGAGCTTATTTTGGCCTTCAAGATTGCTATTCAGTTTTTGTTCGATCTTGTGCTAAGTGTTAATCTAGTTTTGATCGCATGTTGCATGCCTGTTTTGCTACAACTTGCTGTCCCAGGGGTGTAAATCTTGATAATTGAGAAGGAGGATCTTATGCCTATCTTGCTTTGATTTAATGTCTCAATTTTCAATGTTTGTTTATATGTTGAAATCATTCTTCGTTCACTTCTAGGATTTAAACTCTGTGTTTATTTAAATCTTTAGTAGCGTCTTTAGCATAAGTTAGTTGTTGTAAGTTTTTATAAAAGGGAAAACCTCAGCTGCAACGTCAAGAGTTCTATAACCTTGTGTTCTCGCAGCTAAGACAAAAAGATAGGAAAATTAGTTTTAATTTACTTTCTTTAGCATAATCAGCATATGAGGGAGCTTCCCCTCCGAATTTGAAGAGCAGTTTATTGCATATAGCTGTCTGTTTCCAAACCGCATACCAGAGGTGCGATTTGAAACGCCAACATGTACTATGACAGGCTTCCTCCCAACATTTACTACGAGTAGCATTGGGTCTGTGGCCTCCCTTGTTGGTTGTGTTGTACTCTTCGTCAAACCTTTCCAACAACATTGGTGAGTTCTACTCTCAGTTGTGGCACCGTCTGCAAAAAGTTTGTTACCTTGATAGGTATGGTTGTGTGTAGCACGTGTCGTACTATGTTCTTCTCCAACTGTGATTCCAATGATGTACTAGTTACTTTGTTGGACGTTCTTTGTTCCCTGGCCATTGCTTCTTCCAATTCCGCCTTGGCCTCTCAGAGTCTTTCTTTCTTCGTACGAGGGTTTGGATAGATAGCTTTCTTCGTCTGTGCTTTGGTGATCACTAGAACCTCCTTGTCGTCCACCTCCAACATATTTATACCTTTCTACTTCGGGCAGTCGATATCTTCGTGATCACTCAATCCACACCATTTGCATAGTCTTCCTGCCATACATTGATTATTTTGGCATTCCCTGGCAAAGTGATCCCATTCATTGCACTTCTGACACTATATCATAGGTCTCCCTTTGTTGTTGTATTGTATTTTGCTTCTCAGTCCACTGTTATTGCATCTTTTGTTATTACGGTAACCTCCAAGGGAAGCATTGGTATTGTTCTAATGTTTCGATGGTGTGGTCGAAGGGGTTGATTGTTCCCCTTGTGCAAAGAATACTTGCGTACTTCTTGTCTTCAGGTTGTACGGGAACTCCTTGATGGAGTGCCCCATAACTTGGCAGATGTCACAAAAGAGTTTCTTTGGGCAATTCGCCTTGGTATGACCTTTTGTTTTTGTATTTAGTACACCACAATTCATCGAATTCTTTAGAACTCTCCTTTTCCCCCTTGAGTTCCTTTATCATTCTCATCATGTCTCGTTTGAGGGCTTGTACGGATTTTGATTCGTCTTCACTACTCTCCTTTGTACTCTCGCCATCATTTGTTCTTTTCTTTCCACGAGAGGATGTCTTATTTTCACTCTCGATGTCCATCGCCCGATTGTAAGCTTCCACATACGAGGATGGAGGTACTACCTTCATTTTCTTCCACAACGAGGGAAGTAATCCTTCAAAACCAACGCTTCTTCAACCAGTCTGCCAATTGTGTCTCCAGTTTTACCAACAACTCCTTGAGCCTACGATTGTAAGTTTGTGTGTTCTCATATTTCCCCTGTTTAGTATTGTAAATTTTGGCTACTATCTCATTATCATCTCTAAGGAGCATGAATTCTTCTTGGAACTCTCTTTTTAGTGCCTTTGATGTGGCTTTCTCTGTGGCTTCCAATTTTGTGTACTAGTTTATGGCTATACCTCTGAGAGTTGCTAGAAATTCTCTCAACCAATAATCTACATCTTCTTGCTCATTTTCTATCCATATGGTTTCACATGTCTTGCAGTGTTGTATTGAATCCTCTGACCCGTTCCCCATGAATTTCGGCAGCTTCTGCCTCTTGACACTCGGACTAGCTAGCAGAGTTATCATTTTTCTTCCCCAATACCCTCCCTATGCATTGGACCTGATTGGATTGTTCCTCTTGACATGTTCCAGTGCCTCTCTTGCACTCACGACCACATACAAGTCTTCCACACATCCCCTCAAAGCGTCCTTTGCGCATCAAGTCTCTTAGGGATCATTCATATACTCCCTCTATCTGAGGGTATTCGGTTCAGATCCTCCAATTCTCGGTTCTTTGTTTGATATAGACAACTCTTGAATATGGTGTATGCTATTTACAAGTTCTTTAGATGATTCATTTTCATCATCTTTATGTTTTTGGTTTGTTTCTTTGACAAGTTTTTGGTTTAGTTCGGAAATATCTTGGTTCATTTCAACAAGTTCATGATTTGCTTCTTCGACTATTTGTTTTAACCTTCTTTGTTGTCCTTCTTGTTCTTTTCTTCTCAATGATCTTCGTACCCATTCTTCGGATGTTTCTTCCCCGCTTGATGTTCGGTTCTTATCCTTGTTGGGTTGTACGGGTATTAATTTCCGAGAGTATGCCTACAACTGGTGTCACGTTCTTCCTCCTCCTGTTTGTTTCTCTATTCGTACCATTGCACTATTTGTTGCCTTTGTCGTTTTTGGTCACTCTCAACCTAGAGGTCTTGCAATATAATGTAGTGACATGCTATCAACCTCGATAATCTGTTGAGGAGGTGGTCGACCTCTGGGTTGACATGCAGGTTGCCCCAGATGGCCACCTGAGGGACCTCTCGCTTGAGAGCCTCCCTCCGTATGTGATCCCTCAACGAGATATCCCACAAGTTTATGAGATCCTTTGTCAATGCGTCTTCTCTATCTTTGTTGGCTTTTATTGGCTCATCGGTTGGCTAACCCATTACAACACCATTCTCCCGTCTGTGTGATGTGTACGAGAGTTTAGTTCAGCAATGGCACCAAATGTTTACTAAGAGGAATGAATTGATAACATACTAGAGTAAACGAAAATGTAATTTATAGATCATACATAGGAAATATTCATGAATGCATAAGATGCACAAAATAATGGTACTTTCATTCATTAATGCAATAGATTTAGTATACAATCATCCGTGCTATGTCATGTCTTATCATGTCCCTGACTACAATGAAACAAAACATATATGTAGTTGCTGACGGTGGTTGAGAACACCAACCGTCGTGACTACCCGTTACAAGTAATCCCACTGGTCAGGGACTTAATTCCCAACAACTTTATAACATAAAATATTTTGCTAAATACAATATAGTTTTATTTAATTACATTAAACGACCAACTAACAACATGATCACTCCCGGCCGACTACAAGACTCACATATTTTTAACAATTAGTAGCATTACTCAAGGATGAATCGGGATAAAAATAGTAGTAAGTTTTTGGGGATATGATAATGATATTCAAGCGTTTACCATGTTGATCAAGTTCCTAATCATAGACATTATTATTAAGGAATTACTAAGTACATGTACAAGTAACTTACATTTCAATGCAAATGCCATAGTTGTCATTGATATGCAGGGTTGTCAAATGAACACCTAAAGCGTAAATGAAATCATACTGTCTGTACAGTTTTTCTTTTAGCAGGTACTTAAAATAGTTAACCCTTTTCTTTTGAATATCACTACAGCAGTTAATACAAGAATGTTGTAATGATGATCAAGGAAACTCTAGCAATAGCCTGGATAAAACACAGACAGAAGTATAATTTCATTTATATTTTTTCCACTCAAACTACAGGCAATATATAGTTTTATTAAATTGAGGAAATGTTTCAAATGACAAAAATCTTACTATGCTAGCAAACGCAAGATTTTGAATACTCTTGAAAATAATCTACAAACTGGGTTATGTAAAAATGTAAAGAAAGAGTACCTGTTCATTTTGCTTTTTGATCTGATGTTTACTAAACCAAATACTGCCCATATACAAAGCAGCTGCCAGGAAGAGGATTGGACCTATCCTTGGATCTCTCATATAATCAGATAATCCAGTTCTAAAGCCTCTAATCCTTTCTTGCATCTTTTTCCTCGTGCTATACACAAATCTTTGAGAAACTCCAGACCAGGCTGGCTTAGATTCCTCAGGAATTAGATCTGGAGAACTTATTCTCTGTAGTTAAACAATAACCATTGCTAATCAGTGCTTGTTTAATGAATAGAAAAGTAAATGCTAACAATGATTTGCTTTGAATTTAAAGCAGTTGTACCGTGATAATTTTCAAGTATATCATTAAAATTTTGTCTCATAGAAAGTGTTTATATCTCTTTGAAGTATGTCTAAAGTCCTTTTCATTTTACTCACACAAGCCACGGTGGTGCATGTACACTGTTGGAAATCCCACCTTACCACAATTTTTACAATTACCCATGAATTCAATAATATTCCTTTTTCTTATTGAGAAAATAAAAGATCCTATATTTATTTCCTTTTTTGGCAAAATTACCCCATTTTCTTCACTTTTCAAACATTTCTTGATCATTTTGGGCCTAATCCTTCACAGTAATTGTTGCACATGGATTCCGATGAAAAACATTGCAACAATAAGGGAAATATGGTATCATCAAGCCCCTTTTCATGATAAAGTTCCAAACTTCTAGGATAAGGGTTAGAAAGCAAAACTCCATTAAAATGTACTTTAACATAATGTTTAGCTGTGAAGCCTTCTGGAAATTGAGGACAACAAAGGAACTATTTTGAGCATATAAGAAATACAAGGGCCTTTTGCCATTAATTGTACCTCATAATTTTGATACGATGCGTTTTGATGAACTTTAACAGAAAAATGAAATGTGGTATGATTCAGTTCTCATTTACGATATAGATCCAACTTTGTATATAATGAGTGTAAGAACTCAAACTCTAGGATATCGTATTAACATAATTCTTAGAAGAACACTGAGAACTTGAGTATGGAAACAAAGGAATAGTGGAAGCATTTCCAGGTTGTTGGGGTCCTATGGAATAAATGACATAAAACATGATAACTATTTTGTCCTTTCTACACGATGAACCAAAAGGGCTCTCTGACTTCTTCATCCCGTTTGAAATATTGATCCTCTCTTAAATGCACAGGTGCTGCTGAAGTGTGAAGTGTTGGTAAAGATAGCCCTTGCTATTAAATTTGACTTACTGTTTCAGATCTATTTCTTTCTACATTGGCACCATTACGGTCAACTCTTAAGTGTGCAAAAGTTTGCCTAGTGCAAAGTGCAACCAAAGATGATCCTTGTTCAAAGATGATGACTTGCAACTCAAGTCATGTGTTGAATGCTGACTTGAACCTGACAAAGTGTCATTGAACAGTACATCTTGCTGTCAAAGTGCAAATTTTGGTCCTTGGTAGTCATTGACTTGCAAAGAGGTTGTTTTAGTTGATTTCTATCTGTGTGGGCAATGACAATGTGGTAAATGCTGCATTATGTGGGCTGTCTTTTACAGCCACTACCATGGGTTTCCAAGGGGACTGTGATGTCCCCTCGCTAGACAGTTCTCGGGAACAGAGCGTTAGCCCTTTATTGGACCCTTGTGGGCTAGCCAGTTTGGGATAGAGGGTCAGTGGTGCATTTTGGAGAGTTTGTTTGTTCGTGTTTTCAGTGGACAGTGTTTAGATCACAGTGAGCGTTGGCATTCCAGGAGTTCATCGCTTCTGACGGCACGAGATTATCCTGAGTTTTGAGCATATTACGGAATTTTAAGTGATTAAGTTAATTTATTAACTTAAAACGCCTTTTTAATAAAGTCACATTGACTTTATTTATATTTTATATCACTTAAATGTCAAAAGGGGGATTATAATATTTTAATAACTTTAAATATTATAAAAAGTGCGCTCAAACTATTAAAAAGGGATATATTAAAATATTATAATATTTTAATGATGAGAAAGGCCGTACATTTCTTGAAATGCGTGCCTTTTGGTATAAAGGCATTTCCTGGCAATAGAAACTCATCTTTTGACTATTTCGAATTGCCTTGTGCATCTTTTCTCTGAGCATTCTCCTGAGAGCAGGGTTTGATCATTGTGTCCATTGGAGAACGGAAAACTCTTCAGTGTTGAGTACGTTTGAGGCTGTGAGAGATCAGCTGAATCCGTACAGTTGAGGGCTTCACACAGAAGTTCTACAGTTGCAGACAGAGCTTTATTTATGCAGTATTTGTGCTTGATAATAATTGAGGGTTTCTTGGTGGCGTACTTCTTGCTTCAGGGATTCTTCTTTCAGAGATTCATTTCCTTCTTTTCATGGCCGTACGGACTGCCTTGGTTTGTGTGCCTTGAGAAAGGCGTGTGAAGTGAAAGGGAGAAACGCCTTCCTTTTGAGCTGGTTTTGGCTTCTATCCTTGGCGCCTAGTCTATTCAGTGCATTGTGACCTGTTTCTCAGCAGGAGAAACCCCTTCTGGAGCCTTGGCGTGCCTTCATGCTGATTTTCACCATTTCCGGCTGTAGATCTGGCTATTGCTTTATATAAAATAACTGGAGTTTTTCGGGTATGTCTGTTATGCATATTCTAATTGTCTCAGTATAATAATAGCTTCTATATTTCCAATTTGTGAATTTTTGCTTTAAATTTCATTTTATGAGCAAAAATATGCTGCGCCCCTTCTCTTCTGTCTATTAAGATTTCTTTAAAAAACTAAAAAAAACAATTAAAGACTTAAGAATTTGGGGGTTTTGAGCGGAGAGCCAGCAGGGCTCATCACAGACATAGATGTATCATGTATGCATGCATGGTAGGCAAACAATGGAGATGACCCTCTGCTCAAGGTCATTAGATTTGTTGGTAAAGGTTTTGAGATTCCAAAAGGATAGTCAGAGGGTGTGGCGATTACAAGACTACTTGTCACCATTCTAAGGCTGGTTCATCTCCCATCATGACAGATGCAAAGCTGCATAAAAGTGATTGAATTCTATTGTGAGATTCAGTTGGCATACTTTACATACTTTTATTATTGTTTTGAAAAATGAACGACAAGTTCTAGAGTTCTAGAGACTGCAGGAAGCATTATTGGGATTGAGTAGTTCTATGTATTGTTGTATATACTATATACCCAGAAAGACCATTAATTTTGCAACTTTTCCATGTATTTGCACCATATGGTGAATGTGATGCCGCATGCATACTCTTGTTAGAGTTTTTCACCCTTACAGATTTTCTCCAAGGAAAACTACAGTGTCATATGAATGCTTCTTCTAATGTGCTCTTTTAATGCTTGTTTCCAGCTGGCTTTGTTTATTGTTTAAGCATATAAATATTGATACGGACATGATAAAAGTGATCAGGACAGACTATCAAGACTGTACAGTAAAGCTAACATTAAACTCCATAGTTGATGGACCAATAAGGTTATCAATCCATTGAGTTATGGATCAAGTGGTATTAAAGCCCAACTTTCCTTGTGGGTGAGAGAAACTAAAATGGGTTTTTTCTTATGCTCAATATTTTACTAAGAGCCTGGTTCATTTCTTTCTCTCGTTTTTGGAATTGTGATGTCTTTGTGGTTAGGAAGGTGCAGCCATGGGGAGATCCATGATGTGTAAACTTTTAGGGTTGGAAAGAGACAACAAACAACTTTGAGTGAAGAAACAAGGGTTGAATGAAAAGAAAGTTCAGTAAGAGAGCAATACAAAGTTTCTCCTAAGCATTTTGGTAATAAAGAAAAAAGAATTGCAAGGCATGGATTAAATGTTGGCAGAACTACAAGCTGTCGGTGAAGGATTCGAGAGGCAGAGTGAATCCTCCATGCTTGACACAAAACCCAAACAGAGACATGCATAGCAAGCACTTCTTTCCATACTTTTATTTCTCCTCAAGAGGAAAAATCAGAGATTTTAAAGATGTGATAGAATTTCTAAAGACAAGAAGGATGTAAAGAGTCCCATGACCAATGAGGAATGACCAAGGAGGCTTTAAAGAATGTACAGCCAGAAGAAAAAGGGAGAAAGTATTCAAGGTGACTGCAAAACATCTCCCAGGAGGGGAGATAGACCCAAAGAATTAAGAAATATTAAGCCCAAGGAGTGATCCAAGGAATCCAAGAAAGAGACTAGGGATATGAAGAAGACTTCCATAGAGTGTTCCTTTTGCCACAAACAGGGGCACATTGTCATAGAATATTTGGAAGCACACCCTCGCAAAATTTCTGGTTTGAGAAATAATAGTGTGGCTATGTGTTGGAAGAATAAATACAACAAGAAGCCAACAACCTCCAAGAGGAAGGATAAGAAGCTAGCTAAGAGCAGGTACTCATTGGAAAAATAAATAGTAGTTTGTTTAGCAAGAGTAACGAGCTGATGAAAGGAATGTGCAGACATTGCATACTTAGAAAGACCAGTGGGAAAAAGAGGTACATCCTAAGCCCAAAATACTACACTTGGATGGAGGTAAGGAACGACTTCAAAGAATGCTTTCAAAGGTTTGTGCAAGTGGTTTTTGTTTCAGCTACTGTGATGTATTGCTTGGAACAGTCCAAATACTATTAATGTACGCTTCAAGTCAGCAAGGACAAACATTAATGATACTATTAAATATTAAATGGTCATCTTAGCTTTATTTTGTCTTTAGTTAGTCATAAGTTAACTTGCAGCTAACTTAGACTAAGCTTTAGTTTGCTTTGGTTAACATTTAGTTAACTCCTTCTATTTACCTTTAGTTTGCTTTTAGTTTCGTTTAGTTAACTCTTTCAGTTAACTAAATCTTCTCCCTAATTTGTAGGGTTCGTAAAGTCTATAAGAGCAAGGCTCTTCTTTAATAAATATTATCTCATTATTTGGTAAATCAACATGGTATCAAAGCACAAGCTCGACCCTAGGTAGTATTAGCAGATTTTTTTCAAAGAGTTAGAAATTCGGAATTTTTTTGAGTGAAGAAATTTTAAGAATTTTTTTTATGAAAAAATTGAGGGTTTTTGGTGTGCTCGTGCCTGTATTTTTGATAAAAAAATTGCAGGTTAAATCCTGAAGAGAAATAGCGTGCTTGCTCGTCTAGGTTTTTGGTCGCGATCTTTTACTCGACCTCGGCGTGTCTTCTCTCCTTCTCTGCGTGCGATCTGGGTTTGGCCGCAAATTTTCTGTATTTTTCTGATGCGTTTTTTGGGTCTTTGCTTCGCGCAACTCCTATATGGCGACAGGTTCTGAATTTTGACGCGTTTTTTGGGCACGATTTCCCCTGTTTTAGGGCTGCATTTTTTCCTCAGTCTCTGGCCGCATTTTTCTACTGCAACTGGGCACATTTTTGCTCATATTCTTGAACGTGTTTTCTGAAGTTTCTAAAGCACACGATTTCTTCTTCTAAGACAATTTTTTCTTCATGTTTCTAAGCGTTTGTGAGCCAGTTCTTGGACACGTTTTCTATCCTTCAAGGTCACGAATTTGGGCACCATTTTCAGTCTCTATTGAGCCACGTTTTTTTAATTCTGGTTGCATATTCTTGGTGGGTTTTTCTGATATTTTTCTGGGTCTTTGTCGAAATTTTCTAGGTCTTCTGAAAATTTTACCCTTGAAATTTGAGCAAGGTTTTCTGAGGTGATGGCAGCTTGAAAAAAAATTGCAGCCAGTTTTGACAATTTTATGAAAAAATGAAAATTTGTTAAGAGTTTTCAAAAAAAATTCTTCAAAAATTTACACAAAGTTTTGGAAAAAAATTTCTATAAATTTTTTGCATCTAAAGCCAGCCTTTTTTCTCAAACAATTTTTGAAAAATCAAAGTTGTGGCAGCTGATCACAGAAGTTACCTCATTTTTCGTGCTTTGGAAAATGGGAGGGATGGCGTCTTTGTCCAATATTATGTTGGAAAGATTGCAGAGGTTCAATGGAAAAAATTACAACATGTGGAAGTAGAGGATGCTTACCATCTTTGATTACCGGTGTCTGGATGAACTTCTTCTTGGTACAGAAGTTCGTCTCATTGCTGCTGGGAAGGATTAGGACAAGTATGATGGAAGTAATAGGGAGGCAGTCATGCTTCTTAAATTATCTATCCCTGATGAGATGTTACCAGAAATACCATCTGGTAAATCTGCTAAGGAGATCTAGAAGCATTTGAAAGATCTTCATGAGACCTCGAACAAGGGAAGGGCTTTCTTTCTAAAGAATATGCTCTTTTCTATTATGATGGATGACAAACTATCTTTGTAGGAGCACTTGATGAAAGTAAAAAATATACGCGATCAATTGGAGGCCATTGGTCATAAGATAGAAGAGGAGGATATGGCGGTGATCACTTTGAAAAGTTTGCCACATTCCTACGAGCACTTCATCAAAACGCTCAACATTACATCCACCAATGTTGACTTGAAGTTTGATGAGATGTGCAACAAGCTTTTGCAACAGGATCGGTGGAAGAAGCAGTTTGAGAGCAGCAGTCTGTCTCCTACTATTGAACAAGCATTTACTGCCAAGGACGTTGGAAAAGGCAAGTCCACTAAGCAGAAAGGACAAGGCGATTCAGAGGAAGGCTCCAAGAAGTCTTTTACTTGCCATTATTGTGGGAAGATTGGTCATCTACAAAGGTATTGCAAAAAGCGATTGGCTGATGAGAAGTCCAACCAAGAAGCATCTTAGCAAAGTGCTCACGCAGTGGAGCAGACTAAGTAGAAGGAGTTTGCACACTTTGCATTTTGATGACCAGCACAATATGGGTAGACTTAGTTTTTAGTTTGTACGATGACCATTAAGGTAGGGTATTAAATATTAAATGGTCATCTTAGCTTTATTTCGTCTTTAGTTAGTCGTAAGTTAACTTGCAGTTAACTTAGACTAAGCTTTAGTTTGCTTTTAGTTTCGTTTAGTTAACTCTTGCAGCTAACTAAATCTTCTCCCTAATTTGTAGGGTTTGTAAAGTCTATAAGAGCAAGGCTCTTCTTTAATAAATATTATCTCATTATTTGGTAAATCAACAGATATTGTTCTCCATCCAAGTCATAAATTCAAATCAAGACTATAAAAATGGGCACCAAGAAGTACAAACATTAAGTCTTGTTTGGGTCTCCAATATGTCAATATGTCATTAGTTTTCCCTAGGGATGTGTATGGTTTTGTATATATATGTATGGGTAGGTATCCTAATATGGAATCAACCATTTTGGGGTGAAATTTATGATGGCATGGCCTCCATGGTTGAAAAAATAAGGACCATAATAGAAGCCAAGGAGCAAAATTGCACAAAATAATTTTTCAAAAGAGTGCAAAAGATCACTATTGACCTTTCGAACAAGATGATCACAACCTTGCATCTCCTAGCATTTGCTTTATCCCCAAAATATTTTAGCACAAAGATACTTTCCATGTCGAGGATGGTGGCACCATAGAGAAATTAAGAGATTGTTATTGGTTACAAAACTACATTCAAAAGAATCTTCCTAGATGCAGATACAAAAAGTTGTTTTGAGTGAGTTTGGCCACTTCATATCTTTATGGAATCCTAATGTTTGCATTCATGAATGTTGATATATATATAGCCAAGGCTCTATTTACTTGCAACCTCTTGCAATAAAAATTCTATCTCAAAAATGGTTTTTTTTTTTAGTTAAATTTGATCAAATCTATCAGATTATATTCAAGATGATGAACTTTATTTTGTGAAGTAGGTGTCAAACTAAATCTGATTTTTGTATTATGAATTCTAAGTCTGAATTTCTTTTGTTGACTGTCGATGCTCAATTGCAGAACATTTATATATTTCGATGTCTTTCAAATGAGGATCGAATACATATTAATATGTCAAGGAGAGACACGTCACATGAGAGGACGTGTCCCTTTATTCGTGCAGATCCCTCTAACTAACCATCTGATTATTAATCGGTGGTCAGTTTACTTAACAACTGCATGAATTAATAAGTTCGATCTGAACTTTAATTTTAGATTTGCACAAATAAGCAATATCCGATTTGGACTTGATCGCTGGAATTTATTCAAGATCGGGATCTTAATGAAGAGCATGAAAACTCGATAATCCGCAAGAATAACTTTTGATTGCAAATGACATACTTGGGATGTAGAATTCGATTATATATAAATGATGATGATGAATAAATGCAATCATCATTTATATCTGACCGAAGCTACCTTAAATCAACACTCCCTCTTAGCTAGGGAAGATAAGTCCAACCAAGTATATAGTGATATCACCTTACACGTGATATTTGAAGATATGGTAAGATTCTAAAAGTTTCAAGTCACAAGACATTCTTCATAACACATCTTCATTATGGTATGTGCACTGACATCAAGTCTTATGATGTCTACCATAATAAATCATGGCATATCCACGGATATATATACATATCCACCATGAATAAGGATCATAATGATCTTCAAATTGATATCAAGTCTCATGATATCTATCAAAATGTCCACAAGATACTATCATGACATATCCACAGATATCAAGTCACATGATATCTATCATGATAGTCCAACTAATCATTGTAGAGTCGTCACTTTACAATGTCAAATACAAGTGTTCATTATCAGAAAGATCGTCACCTTTCAATAATGTACACAGGGGGAGAGAGGGCCCATAAAGTCATGGAGTCACACACATGACAAAAGAGTTTACACATTAAACATCTTTTAAATACATTAGTACAAAAATAAACAATTTGAATCTCAATCTCAATAACAAATTACATTTCAACCATACCAAGTTTCTTCCTGAAGTGTTCAACTTTAACTCTGGAGAAAGGCTTGGTGAGAGGCTTGGTGAGAATGTCTGTTGTTTGATCATTTGTACTAATATACTCCAACTGGATCATATTCCTTTCTACCATGTCTCTTACATAGTGGTAAGGGATCTCAATATGCTTAGATCTATCATGAAATACTGGATTTACTGAAAGCTTAATGCAACTCTGATTATCACAGTGGATAAAAGTAGGATTCAGGGGCTCACCAAATAATCCCACAAGCAATTTCCGGAGCCATACTGCTTCTCTTGCCCCCATAGAGGCTGCAATATATTCAGCTTCTGTTGAGCTTTGTGCCACTAAAGACTGTTTCCTGCTGATCCAAGAGATCATAGCTGATCCTAAACTGAAGCAACATCCTGATGTGCTTTTCTGATTGGTTACACTTCCAGCCCAATCTGAATCAGAGTATCCATGTAAGTCTAGTTGGACATTTCTATATTTAAGACCATATCCAATAGTACCTTGAAGGTATCTCAATATGTGTTTCACAGCAATAAGGTGAATTTCCTTTGGCTCACACATGAACTAGCTTAGGGCATTCATTGCATAGCAAATATTTGGTCTGGTGTTAACCAAGTACATTAATGATACAATTATTTGTCTATAAAGAGTAGGATCTGCAAATTTTGATTCTGCTGCTGCTTCTTTCAATTTGTGTAAGTTGGTTTCCATAGGTGTAGACATGGGTCTATAGTCTAACATCCCAAATCTCTTTAGAATATCAATAGTGTACTTTCCTTGATTTAGGATGATGCCATCTGATTTCTGCCAGACTTCTAAACCCAGGAAGTAATGTAGGATACCCAAGTCTTTCATGTCAATTTATGAAGCCAGGTCCTTTTTACCTTGAGCAATAAGGTGATCTTCTCTTGTTATTAGCAGGTCATCGACATATAAAATTATTATTAGCATATCACCTTTGATTACCTTAAAATAGAGATTTGGATCTGCTTCATTCTTGGAAAATCCTAGTCCCAAAAGATAGCTGTCAATTCTTTCATACCAAGCTCTGGGAGCCTGTTTAAGTCCATATAGAGCTTTCTTCAATCTGCATACATGTGAGTCAGTTTTATGTATCACAAAACCTTCAGGTTGCTCTAGATGGACTTCTTCTTCAATGGTCACATTCAAGAAGGCAGTTTTCACATCCATTTGATGGATCTTCCAGCCTTTAGCTGCTGCAATAGCTATTACTGCTCTCATAGAGGTGTATCGAGCAACAGGTGCAAATGTCTCTTCATAATCAATACCTTCCTTTTGTGAGAAACCTCTGGCCACAAAACATGCCTTGTATTTTTCTATACTGCCATCAGCAGCATGTTTGATTTTGAAGAGCCATTTGGAAGAGACAACACATTTCTCTTTTGGTCTAGGTACTATATCCCATACATCATTTTTCAAAATGGACTGATACTCTTTTGTCATTGCATCTTTCCACACTTGATGCTTGAGAGCTTCCATAACACTAGTTGGTTCTGAACTAATGATCTCATTCATTAAGGCAACATAGCTTGAGAATCTTTTGGGTCTCTTACTTTCTCTAAAAGTTCCTTTGGGTGCTGTATGATTCTCAGCTTCTTTAATCATCTTCCTAGCCCAAAGAGGTCTCCTCTTGTTGTTGTCATTGGGATTCTCTTCTGGAGCAGTTTGGTTTTCACTTATGATTTCTTCAGAATACTCCCTTTGAATCTCAGGAGCAAGCTCCTCCTCTAAGACTTTAGGAGAATCTTGAATTTCTATCTCACTTGAACTCTTTGCCCTTTTGAAGGCAATGTCTTCCTCAAATATGACATCTCTACTTAGTTTAATTTGTTTCTGACCGGATATGTATATTCTGTAGGCTTTTGAGGTTTCACTATAGCCCACAAATATCCCTTTTTTTCCAGAAGGTTCTAGTTTGGATCTCTTTTCTTTAGGTACATGAATGTAGATAGGGCAACCAAAGATCCTTAAGTGACTTATGTCAAGTTTTACACTAGTAAATGCTTCTTCAGGAGTCTTGTTGTCTAGATGTGAGTGGGGACATCTATTTTGGATGTAGATAGCTATCCTAGAGGCTTCTGCCCAAAATGAGGTTTCAATGTTTTGGTCAACCAACATTGCTCTAGCAGCTTCTACAATAGTTCTATTTTTTCTCTCAGCAGCACCATTTTGTTGAGGGTTGTAGGCTACAGCAAACTCCCTCTTAATCCTAGCATTTACACAAAATTACTTAAAGATTTCTAAGGTGTATTCCTTCCCATTATCTGTTCTTAGGATTTTGATTTTCTTTTCGGAGAAGTTTTTTGTAAGTGCTTTGAACTCCTTAAACCTTTTAAGGATTTCTAATGACTCTTTACACTTAAGAAAATATATCCAGGTCTTCGTAGAGAAGTCATCTACAAATATTAAATAATATAAGAATCCCACCATGGAGGGTACAGACCATAGTAACAAGACTCGGACTCGGCTCAGACTCGGCTAGGGTGACTCGACTCGGGACTCGGGAACTCAGGACTCGGACTTGGCACAAACTCGGCAAAATGAAAAAAAGTTGAAAAAACCCTAGAAATTTAGAGATTTTTAAGGATTTGAAACTTGTTTCAAACACCCTTTATTGAATACAACACAAATAAAAGAAAATTTGATCACATACACAAGTATACAATGATCACATAAGTATAAAGTAGACAAATTGTAGTTGCGCCGCTGAAGGAAATAGCATACTTAGATATATAAAATTAGTCAAATGTATACAAAACTCATGGAATATGAAATCCATAACATCAAATGTTCCATACAAATATGAAATATCAAAACAATAGCTATAAGTCTATGACTCTAAGGCATAGTGGAGCCAGCATCCTTCCTACGAAGGCGTCTAAGGATCCTGGATGATGAAAAGTTACATAAGTATTGTAAAATGAAAAGTTTTAAGTTTTTAACTTTAAGTTTGAATTTGATAATGAGATACATCTAGATTCTAAAATAATAAAATTTAAATATAAATTTTAGAACAATTAAACGAAAAATAATTATCTGGCTACATGGAAGGGAATGGTGCAGTAGTACCAAAAGTCTACAATTGTCTTTTTTGTTGCATCATGTGTGTCCTTGTTCCAACCCATGCTCTCAACCGACGGTTGGGAACCAAGAGTAGTGTGTGGTACAAAATATGAGTCCATGACATCAAATGTTTCAAACAAATATGAAATATCAAAACAATAACTACAAGTCTATGGCTCAAAGGAGTTTGCATCCTTCCTACAAAGGCATCTAAGGTGGGTCCTAGATGATGTAGCAATTGTAGCCATAGTCTCTGCTTGTGACTCCATGCCACCCTCACCAACATTAGTTTTGGATGTGTTTGCTCATGCTTTAGCCTCCTCCTCTGCCATGGCTATAGCCTCAACCTCTCTATCTACCCAGTCAACCCAATCAAGGTCCTCATCACTAGCACAAGTATACATCGATCATATAAGTATAACTATAAACACAAATTGTCGCCGAGTTGCTCAAGCAAATAGCACACTTAGATGTATAATCAAAGACTCAAATGTATACAAAACTCATGAAATATGAAATCCATGACATCAAATGTTCCAAACAAATATGACATTAGCACACTTAGATATAAAGTCAAAGACTCAAATGTATACAAAACTCATGGAATATGAAATCTATGACATATCAAAAGATTCAAAACAATAACTAGAAGTCTATGGCTCAAAAGAGCCTGCATCTTTCCTATGAATGTGTCTAAGATAGGTCCTGGATGATGTAGTAAACATAATCTCAAGTATCAGGGAAATTGCCCTTATGGGGTTGAGAGGTAGTGCCCTTTGTGGGGGTTTAGGCACAGTGCCTCTAGTGGGGTCAAGGGTCAACGCTCCTCGTGGGGGTTTGGGGGCAGTTCCCCCAATGGGGTCAAGGGGCAATGCCCCTTACGGGGGTCAAGGGGTAGCGCCCCTAGCGGGGTCAAGGGGCAATGCCCCTTGCGGGGGTCTGGGGGCAGCGCCCCCAACGGGATCAAGGGACAACGCCCCTCGCAGGATCTCGAGGCCCCTGCCACCAAGCCCAAATTAAGACCTCCAAAACCATACAAACCTCCATGGTGTACAACATTTTGCATTCACAATAAGTAAATAAATTAAGGAAAAAAAAATCAAATTTCATGTATATTTTTGCACTTTCAAACCTTGCCTATTGTTGAGTCCTGCTGACGGGACTCGCTTGGACTCGGCGAGTCCAGCCAGGACTCGGCAAGACTTGGCCATGGCCAAGTCTAGGCTCCTAGGACCCGGCCAAGAGTGCTCAGCTCGGGACTCGCCAAGTTCTGGCGAGTCCGGGCAAGTCTTGTTACTATGGTATAGACATGGGTCCACATAAGTAAGAGTGTACTAGTTCTAATACATTTTTGGTTTTACTCAAACTATTTTGGAAGGTCCCCTTTGTATTCTTTCCTAAGGCACACCCTCTGCATGTTCCTTCATGAATTTGTTTTAGTTTGGGCAATCCTGTTACTAATTTTTCTACAGAAGGTAGTGCGCGGAAATGAAGATGTCCTGATCTTCGATGCCAAATTTCATTTGAGTCAGAGGTCTCATGAATGAGGGCTTGTTTAGAATCCGTGCATAGTTTGTAGAGATATCCTTGTCTTACACCTATAGTTTGTGCTTTCTTTATAGTGGAGTTCTTTGGCCATGCCAGAACTTTTCCATCCATAAAGGTAACCCTATATCCATTGTCTTCAAGAGCAGAAATGGATATTAGGTTCCTTTTTATTCTTGGTACAAACAATACTCCAATGAGTTGTAGAGAGAGGCCAGACTTCAAATTTATGGTGCAAGTTCCAACCCCTCTTACTGGATGTGCAGAATCATCCCCAATAGTCACTTCTTCGTCAGTTTCTTCTTTCATGGTATCTAGGTGTTCTCTGAACCCTGTGATGTGCCTAGATGAACCACTATCAATTACCTAGTTGTTGACTTTGTTTGATACTTGACTTGATAGTGCTGAGTAGAAGACAAATTCCTCAGAGTCATATTTTGTATTTGTCTTTCTAACTTTAGCAAAGGATGCTTGTTGTTTTGTTCTATCAGGGCACTTCATTGCATAGTGTCCATATTGATCACATCTGAAACATTGAATTTGGGAGATGTCTTTCCTTTTCTTGAATGGTCCCTTTCCATAAGAATTCTTCTTTCTTTTGAAGTTTTTCTTCTTACCTTTCTTATGAGAATTTGTGTTTAGCACATGAATATCCTCATCTATGGTTTTTTGATTGTTTTCTTTTGTCATTAGTCTTGTTTCTTCTTGTAAGCAATTTGTTCTTAGCCTATCAAATTTAGGGAGTTTTGATCTTGCACTTATTCCTTGAACAAATGACTCCCATGAGTTTGGTAGGCCACCTAGAGCTATCAGAGTTAACTCTTTGCTATCAATTTGATATCCGACTGTTGACAGTTGATTTCTTAGGTCATTGATTCTCATGAAATATGCACTAATAGATTCTCCCTTGTTTATTTGAACATGATTAAGTTGCCTTTTTAGAGCAAGGGTCCTACTGATGTTGTTTATTTCAAAGCCGCTCTCAAGGGATTTAAACATTTGATATGCAGTCTCATGTTTAGATAGAATAGGTACTATATGATCCCTAACTGCATCCACTATAATTTTCATGGTTTTCTCATCGTTCTCAATCCATTGAGTTTTCTCCTGATCAGTCTCTGGTTCTATCTTGTTTTCTTTCACAAATGAGTCTAACTTATTTTCTTTCAGAATCATCATGATTCTGAATTTCCATGAAGTAAAGTTGTTTGCACCTTCAAGATGATCCTCGAATTTGATTACACTTGACATTATGAAGAATGCTGTGCGTTTGTGATTTCAAGAGAAAAATACGATTTAAATAATCTGATATTGGATTTAATCGGATCTTATCTCAACGTGGCTTTGACACCATGTTGAATTTGATCAAATCTATTAGATTATATTCAGGATGATGAACTTTATTTTGTGAAGTAGGTGTCAAACTAAATCTGATTTCTGTATTATGAATTCTAAGTCTGAATTTCTTTTGTTGACTGTCGATGCTCAATTGCAGAACATTTATATATTTCGATGTCTTTCAAATGAGGATCGAATACATATTAATATGTCAAGGAGAGACACATCCACTCATGGGACGCGTCCCTTTATTCGTGCAGATCCCTCTAACTAACCATCCGATTATTAATCGGTGGTCAGTTTACTTAACAACCGCATGAATTAATAAGTTCGATCTGAACTTTAATTTTAGATTTGCACAAATAAGCAATATCCAATCTGGCCTTGATCACTGGAATTTATGCAAGATCGAGATCTTAATGAAGAGCATGAAAACTCGATAATCTGCAAGAATAACTTCTGATTGCAGATGGCATACTTGGGATGTAGAATTCGATTATATATAAATGATGATGATGAATAAATGCAATCATCATTTATATCTGACCGAAGCTACCTTAAATCAACACTCTCAAATCCTCATTTTTCATTCATTACTATACATTATAACTATAAATAGTGTATGCAAGTTCAACAAGTGGCAAGGTATACTTTAGTTGAGTGGAATTGGAGTATATAATACTCACTTACCCACTCAATTGAGCACAACCAGGTGGATAAAAGAGTTAGTGTTATATGAATGATGGTAAACTCTTCTACAAGCAATGCATCTATAGTATATAAGTTAGCACACTCAGAAGTTAATCCTGATTCCTTGTCAACCCTTATTGTAATCAGGTTTCTTGTGTGACAAGAGATGTAAGTTGGAGTATACATAGACTGAATTCTTGACTGTTTTTGCACACAACCAGTTGTGCTTATCTATGTGGATAAAGGAATATGTACTCCAATTCCACTCATCTAAACAACAACTCACAGCTTGTTGAAATTGCATACAACATTTACAAGTATAATACTTAGCAACTTCAAGACATTAAAAAATAAATAAATGCTTGGGATAGAATTTTTATTGCAAGAGGTTATACGTGAATAGAGCCTTGGCCATGTATGTGCCACCATTCATGAGTATTTTTGTTGTAGTTGTCGCAGAGAGAAAACATTATGATTCTATGAAGATATAAGGTGTCCAAACTCACTCAAAACAATATTTCATACACCAACCTATTTAGCTCTATATGGTGCCACCCTCCTCTACCAAGAAAGTATCTTTTGGAGATAAGCCAAATGCTAAGAGATGCAAAGGTGGCATCAATCTTGTTCCAATAGTCGATAATGATCGTTTGCACTCTTTTGAAAAATACTTATGTGCAATCATGTTGCTTGGCTTCTGTTATGGTCCTTACTTTTTCAACCATAGAGTCCATACCATCATAAATTTCACCCAAACATGGTTGATCCATATCAACATACCTAATCATACTTTCCACACAATCCCACCACTCATTATCTAGGATCAATTCCTTGAATTTTTGGGCTCTCTCTATATTTGACTGCTTCCACAATCCAAAAGGTGTTGATGACCATGATGATCAATAATTTTCGCACATTCACATGTCATCTCAAGATGATTGTGTGATGTTATTCGCATCTTGGGAACCTAACATTATGTAGAAAATAAACAAATTAAAAAGTAGATTATATCAAATATATATATATATATATATATATATATATGAAAAAAATAAAATTACCTTCAACAACTGCAAGTTGGAGAAGGTCCTAAAGATGGCTTGTAACCTATGATGATTTTCATGTGGATTTTTTTGACCCACTCAATATTTGTGCCAATCTTTTGCAATATCAATTTGAGATAGTGGATGGCACATGGTGTGCAAAAAAAATGCCAAGATATACCTTCCACTATTGAGCCAACTACCTTCCCATTTTTAGCATTATTAATTGTCTTGGACAATGTTTTTAAGGCCCACCATCTCCATGGATTATATGAGGATTTTGGCAATGAAAGATGCATCCTTTACTTTTCCCTCATAATCAAGTGCCTTCAAAAACATCACCTCTTTATGGGACATTGCAACCACACTAATTACAAATTGAACCCTCATTTGCCTTATCTACTTCCCTAAATCCCTGTTGAGTTGCTAGCAATAGAAACTCAACCATATTGCAAAAGCACCGATCACCCAAGACAACTATCCAAACTACCCTCTAGCCATCCATTCAAGAAACCATCACAATTATCATCCCAATCATCATGTCCATCATAGAGAAATGGATCAACAACAACAAAGAAAAAAAGCAATCACGAATTTGAACAAATGGACAACATGCCAAAATAATGGATGTTGCCCTTATACATCCCAATATGGGATAAGCAACACACACAATCCATAACAAAGTCAAACAACCACCTAATGGGGATAAAATTGCCCTTACTACATCCTTCACCCTAAAATGACCTCCAACATTGATAAATGTCAAAACTATACTACAAAAGTTAAAGATATTCCCCTCATCTCCGAACTATGTTCCATGCCATCGCAAACACACCCGTAGAAACATTTTTTCCATGCATACACTTGTTGCATATTTTTTCTAGCATTCAATGCATTATTGAAAGCATAGAGAATTGCCCCAACAAGGATTCCAATTGAACAATGTCACCCTAATAACTTCCATAAGCTCAAAAGACACTCCCCAAGAGATCTCACACTATTTAGGGAACAATCTTAACACCTACACCAAGTTCGAAACACCTACAATAGCTTTTTGAAACACCTGTAGCAGCCTAAACAACATCTTAAATACTAATGAAAAAATGATCTACAAGTAAACCCCTAGCATGGCGGAATCTTCTTGATCCGAACTAGACCAATTTTGTATCACAACTCACTAATCAAGGGCCTTTTGGTCCCCAAAAGAATCAAGAAAAAATCAAATGTAAGAACTTATTTCCCACATCCTCACAAGATATTCACTCATCTGAGAACGAACCTTTTCACCAATGGCATCTTCCTAGTACTCATTCTCCTCACCTTGTCTATCTCACCTTCTTATCACAAATGGCATCTTCCTAATTCCTAATTCTTATCCATCTCTTCTAGTGCAAAATCATCCAAGGAAGGAAGTACAACATCCTTTTTCTCTTCATCTAGAAGAGAAGCTCAAACAAGTATAATGGTTAGTATTGATCACTAAAAATATATTCATATTCTTTGACACTTCCAACAAAAAAGAATTCTTTGCGTTAGATGAAAGAATTTCTTCAAATGCTAGTAATGAAGTGTGGGATTCAGATACTTCTTCCAGCAATGGAATATTGATGCAAGATCTGGATTGTGATAATGTTACTGCTGTCCATTGCCCATTCACTCTACATGAAATAGAAAATCAAGGTATGTATATAAATGAGGTCCTCATTCCTGACTAGCAACAGAGAATTGATTGGGTAAGTCAGTTGGATAGAGCTGATTGGCAGTTCGATGGTGAGTTTTTCCAATCATTCTTACGGTTGTTTGTGAGGATTCTATCAGATTCTATTCATGGATCAATGTTTCCAAGCTCAGCTGATTTCAAAATTGTGTTCATTGATGAAGTGAATTTCCTTGAGTTGTTTTGGCAATTCTTGTTCCATGGTATTAGTTTCAGTATCTTCATGGATTTCAGATTTGATGAGTACTTCTTGGAGTTTTAGGAAGTATTGATACAATTTGGGCATGCAAATCAGATGATTTTAATTAGAGTAGCTCAGCATTCGTATGGTGGGTTTTTCCTACAACTCTCTTGGAATCCCAAAATCATGTGGGATTCAGTGAATGTTGAAGAAGAGTTTATTGATTTCATTCAATTGATTTTCAGAATGTCTAATAGGAACAATATGGTGATAATAGTATCAGGCACTATTTTCAGCAGAGATTCATGGCAACCTCCAATATTGGTTTGGGATCCTAGAATAACAGTTGGTTTCGGGTTGTCTCAAACAGGTGGTTCATGGTTGTGCTGACATTGCTTGAGGACAAGCAATATTTGAGAAGTGCGGACTGTAATGTCCCCAATTTTGAGTCAGCCTAAATTAATTAATTAATTTCATGTTGTCAAAAAAAAGGTTAAAATATTAAGACAACTTAAATTAATTAATTGGAGCAAAAGAAACTTAAAATTAGAAAAGTTAAATAAATTAAATAAAGTTACTTTTGATTTTCAAAAAGAATTCAAATTAAAGGTGAAATGAGAAAAGAGGAGGCAAGAAGACATAGCAAGAGTTACAATGGAGAAGAATTAAAGTTGTGGGAGAGCTTTTTGCAAGGGGTTAGATTGGATTTTTGGGTAACAGGTTTTGGCTAGATAAACTCCAGAACTTTGAGGGGACAGGTTTTTTCTCACAGAGAATATCATCTACGGAATTGAAAGATATTCCTTTGGTGATTGCGGACAGTCTTATTCAGAGGCTATGCGGGAACTTCATTGCTGATCAATTTTCATGTGTTCTCAATTTAAATAGAAATATTATTGAAATTTTGTGTGTTGTAGTTTTGAATTCTTAATGGGCTGGAGGATTAAATTTAATTGTATTGAGCTTGTATATTGAAAGTAAAGTCGGGTTTTCAGGTATTAACATTACGTGAAGCTCACAAAATTCATTATTATGTTGCTCGTAATCTGGCTGTTGTGTTTTGAACAGATTATTCACAAATCTATAAAGAGTTTTAGAGTTATTCAAAAGCAGAGTATCTTCTATTCATTCTTTGTTCTTATTATCTAAGCCGCACACACGGGAGAAGGAGAACTGACATTAGATTCTTATTTGAATTATGTGTGTGTGGCGATTTATGCTTAAAGGGGAACGAAATATAATCTATTAGGAGCAGCTTGGCCTGTCGATTACATTGGAGCTGCTACATTGGTATGCCAAAAGTCAGACGGTTATCAAAAGAAAGATCAGGCGTTGCTTATGTTAGTGAAATCACAATTCTGTGAAAGAGCAGAGGTTATCGAGAGGTTCAATATTTAATCATCTTGTAACCGCCGCTAGTATTTCAATGATCCGCACCTCTATAGAAGATGATTAAATATGCTAAGGAGGTCATAATATTTCTCTGGTGTCGTTGAAGAGTTCAAAGATATCGGGAAACAGAGGTTTGATGCCTACCGCAAAACACTACTTGTAATGTCTGTCTCATAATTCTTATGTCGTGGGTTTTGGAAATATTAGACGGGAATTTGTATTTACTGTGGGAATTGGAAGACTTTGTCGGGAGCTGCTTATGTTTCAATAAGACGCCATCTTCAAATATTCATATCTATATATTGTGATCGCTCTTGAATAAAGAATGATTTAATCTCGCATGGCATAGGGAGTCAGATAAGAGTCTTCGTCAACTTTGGATGCTAGCATTTTTCTGATGGCTATCGTAGGAGCTAATTGAAGGAAACATTTAATATCAAAGAAGAATCGTGGAAGACATGATTTCTTTGGCACGGGCATATATTTGTTTATTAAATCTCCTACCTTGTCAGGAAGAAAGGAAAGCCGCTCCATTTTAAAAATCGTGGGAATAAGAGATTCGATGAGACCGCTTTTGTTGATATAGCCAAAACGCCTCTATATTAGTTGTGAAAGGGAAAGCATCGTTGGAAAAGTTAAAAGACGTCTTGTCTTGGTATGAAGCCGTGAGGAGTAATTCGGGCAGGTTGATATTACAAGCTGTAATATAAATAACTGGAAGGGGGGCGCACTCGCCTAATTCAGCCAAAATACCACTCAATGAAATATGTGGAGAAACTGTTGAGGCTCATGAGCTATCTTTCATACACAGGACACTGCTGCAAACTGTATGACTGTTCTTTCTAAGGTGCAACGGGTAATTTCATTTACTGTTGTTTATACTTATATTCCATAATGTCAATTGAAAGGAGCTGAACAGGTCAGGGTCATAGCTATAATTTCATCTGTAAATCTTCTTTGTATTTCTCTGCTATCAATTTCATGGTTTTTTGGAATGGGATTAAATGGGTTCTAGAAATTGAATATTAGTAATGCAATGTTAAAGTTAATGAGCCATGGATGCCGAATTTGTCATTCTATTGAAAACAAGTGCTATTAGTAAACACTAAGAAGAAAGGTTGGGAATTATTCTAGTGGAAAAATACATCTCATACAATATTCAAAGCAGCAACAACAAACTGTTTGACAAAATGCCTGAGTAGTCAAGCTGGGAAAAAATTGGAAAAAAATTATAAACCAATTTGGGGTAGCATCTTACAAGTTGAGACTCTTTTAGTCTCACTTGGGCTTGAATCTATACTTGCCTCACCTTTTCTCCAAACTTTTGAGCTTCATCAAAATGCCTGAGTAGTCAAGCTGGGAAAAAATCGGAAAAAAGTTATAAACCAATTTGGGGTAGCATCTTACAAGTTGAGACTCTTTTAGTCTCTCACTTGGGCTTGAATCTATACTTGCCTCACCTTTTCTACAAACTTCTGAGCTTCATCAACCTAGAGCCTCCTCTTTCCATCACATTAATTAACTATCCAAAATAGATATTAAGGGGATTGGTGGCATACAATGAAAACAAGTCTTGAAAGGCAAAAGATTCAATGAAGAATCAATGGCCCTATTGTACAAGTGTTGCATGTTCACTAAATGTTCATCCCAGGCCGTGGGATACCTCTAGTTATTTCGTTGCATCAACGTTTTTTCTATAGATCAATGTTTGCGATACCTCTAATTATTTAGTGACCATGCACCATAGCTTGCTATAATGACCACCCTATATATTTTTCTGTTTGTTTTCTAAATAAGAATAAGTGTTTTAATGATGATATAGCCAATGCAATCAAATAAAAATACTTGCAATGATATTCATAAGGCATCAATGCTAAATATATTAAATATTTGAAATTACCAACAAGCTGGAAATGAATTACAGAATTATCAGAGTTTGGACAGAAATCTAATAGTAATTTTTACAATACCCAGACAGCCAAATCATTTCAAAATGATATTACAAACATACCCATTTACTGCTGCATATAAAACTTCTGGAAATTGACTGAAACAGCAACCTATGACTCCAAAATGGCAACAAACTCCTTCAATCTCTAGCTGCTCCAGCTCCAATTTCATTGTTGAGTGTGTAAGAGCTGAAGATTAGCTCAAAACCCAAGACCACCAGCAAAAACAATGAAAACCTTCTACAAAAGAGTATGCAAGAATATGAGCTTGCTTGATATTAAGACCTATCAAAAAGATGATGAGGCATGAAGTATGTTGCATATGAGTACAATGACCTTCCTTATATAGGCAAGGTGAGGAATAGGATCGATCATGATTGTGACATGTGTCTTAATCCTATGACATGTGACAACTAACAACATCACTACCTAGGAATCAGCACAAAAGCTAAATAAGATAAGTTCTAGAAAAGCCAACTAAGACTTCTAGAAAAAATCTTATATCCTAAGTAAACTTAACATGTGAATGAGTCCCCTAAGTCCCTACTAAGATAAATTACTAGGTACAAGACTTTATATTCACACCAACAGCCCCCCTTGAGTGCAACTTAGGGAGAATATTATTATGCAAAGATGCAAAAAAGACGCAAAGATGGGGTCCTGACTACAAGGCCATTTTAGGTACCCATGTACAAATGCAAATGAAATCTCTCACAAACAGAGAAAAGGAGAAGACCCAGTGGGACAAAACTCCTCCCCAAAAGAAATAAAAGAAAAACAATCAAGTGATGAAGGATGGAGGACTCCATGATACCCCCAAGTACAACATCCATCACATAGATATATTACAATCAATAGCCCCCCATAAGAGGGAAATAGAGATACTATGTAGCCCCCCCACAATGTATAATCACTTGCAAAAATGGTAACTGCCTGAAGACAAAACATGATCCAATGTCAACAAACAACTTGTCTCCCTTTCGAAAGAAACAAAACCAAGTACAAATGCAGGAATGCTTCCCATTCTAGATAGGAATTGAAGGAAGCATGAATATGTATGATGATGTCTCTGAAATCTGCTAACGTGTCTCCTTGTCCACTGAAGATGAAGATGCCACTATCAAATTAGGTACATGCCCAATCAATGAAGAAGGTGACAAATCAAGACTATGTGGAAACTGATGTTGAACAATATCCAAAAACAATGATGGATTCACAACAGTTGTGCAATGACTGTCATTAAAGAGGAGAGGTAACCCCTCAAATGTGTCCAAATCTAAAATGGAAGTCCACAAACAAGGATGCAATGTTTGATAAATAGGAATCCCAATCAGGAAGACAATCAGATACCTCTTGCAATGAATCACTGGAATTTCTCAATAAATTACCAACAGAAAATGTATAGTCCTACTGAACAGGAATGATGGAGCCTCAATCACTGACTTTGCACAAAGAATCACTGAAGGTGAAGGTACAACAACTGTCTCTAATGGAGAAGAAGGAGCATCTAATGAACCCTCATCATCCTCAACTGAAGATTCAAAGCACTCCATAACTTCAAAATCCTCCATAGTAGCATGATCATAGGGTATCTTATCTAAAGAAAGAAGAGGCACAAGACATTCTAAAACAGGATCACCTCAGAATGATGGAGTATCAGGATCTCAATATATCTCCCAAATTTTAGTCCAAAGAGTATGAGGACAATCAAAATGATCAATAGCTTTCAAAATGTCATCATCAACATGCATTGCAATAACCTCTAAGACATCATACCTTCTGCAACTCCAAACAAATTTTTGTATACCTTTATCTGGACGGGGAACAAAACCATACAAATGTGGCAACAACTGAAGTGATTGGAGATGGTTTATGATGCCATCTCTCCATTGTTTATAGTTTCCCCTTTCCAACAGAATCAGAGAAGGATGAAATGAAAACCCCATAATGAATAAGGATAGATCTCCACAATTACAAAGACATTAACCTTCAACAACAATTAGAAACTTCCAATTTTGAAAATCCAACTTACAATGAAGCCCACCCCCCGCCCCCCCCACAAACAAAACTTCTCCAAGAGACAGGATGTCCAAGTTATGAACCAGAAAGAAAATATGCAAAAATCTGAATAAATCACACATGGGGTTGAATATGAAAAAAGTACATGAACCAAATGAAAGAGCTCTTGAATGCCTTCCAGATGCAACTTGAATCACCAAAATCAGAGAAACTGGCAGAAAGTTATGAGCTCGGAGGTCCAAAGGGGAGATCTGACTTCAGTTCCCAATAATTTGTACCTGCAGCAAAAATTGGCAAAAATACCAGCACCACTATGAAGTACGTAGAAAGAGCTTTCTGTTGATATCCCGTTTGCAAAATTTCAATATCGTGGCAAAAAGTTGTGCAAAATTGAAAAAAAGGCTTGTTGGAGGCACTCTGCAGGCTAACTGGGCGCAAAAGTTAAGCCCCCCAAGGGCTGGCAGAAAAAAAGAGTGCCGCCACACTGGGCAGCGGTGAGGTGGTTTACTGATGATGGTCGAGGCAGTGTTGCTCCTCTAGTAGAGCCCCCAGTCGATGATTAGACTGGCACTTGGACGGGCAGTAGGTTTGAGTAGGCTAGAGAAGAATTACTAGCGAGAACATGCACAATCAGCTAACAAAAGCCGACAACACTGCCAAGTCTGCAGTACGGCTCGTATAAAGGCCGACAACAAAAAATTCCGCAGATTTTTTTAAATAAACCAGCAATAAATAAAATTGTTCGATACAAATTTTTTATAATCTGCAGAAATATTTTATAATGCCCAAACAATACAATTTTTGCCCGACAACAAAATTTTAGCCGCAAATTTTAAAAAAAAAACCGATACAAAAACCTCACAAAATTAATTTTCAAATAATATTTTCTAAAAAATCATACCATACTCGGGGGGGGGCATACAACTTGCCCAGGTAAAAAAATTTGCCTCACGAACAGCCGATGCCGAACATAGGCGTATTTTATATCAATATTCGTCTCTCAGGCCTTTTGAAGACGATGGCAAGGTCTAACCGGGGTGAAAGTGCGCCAAAAGCTCTGCAACCTCCAGATCTTGCAAATCTTCAAACCCACATAACTTTGGCAAAAAATGTCAAATTTAGGCAAAACAAAAGTCAATCTTGACTTTCTCAGCTGCCCTAAACTCTAATCTAAGCTTAGATTTCCTCCAACACGAGCCAAAAGTGACCTTCCATGAAAACACACATATAGAGAAACCCTCAAATCTAGTATTTTTCTCAAAACAAAACTATTCCAAAATTCACCATATGGTGCAAGGGAAGAGCATACTCAACTTTACTAAAAATAACCTAAATCTCTCACCAGCAATAGCTCAACCCTCAGATTTGAGAAAGGTTTTGCAAGGCTTGGCTTTGATACCATGTAAAAGCTAAAGATTAGCTCAATACCCAAGACCACTTGCAAAAACAATGAAAACCTTCTACAAGAGAATATGCAAGAATATGAGCTTCCTTGATATTAAGACCTATCAAAAAGATGATGAGGTATGAAGTATGTTACATATGAGTACAATGACCTTCATTATATAGGCAAGGTGAGGAATAGGATTGAACATGATTGTGACATGTGTCTTAATCCTATGACATGTGACAACTAACAACCTAACTACCTAGGAATCAACACAAAAGCTAGATAAGATAAGTTCTAGAAAAGCCAACTACGACTTCTGGAAAAAATCTTATATCCTAAGTAAACTTAACATGGGAATAAGTCCCCTAAGTCCCAAGTAAGATAAATTACTAGGTACAAGACTTTATATTCATACCAATAGAGTGTAACACCATGGCACCCCAAAACCAACCAAAATTCCCTTCAAAACCTATGTGCTTTGTGCCCTAGGAACCCCACGCCCTTCCTCCAATTGTGCAGAAGCTCCTGAATGAAACCACCTACAAATCAGCCAGGAAAGATCTTTCACTTTTGTAGTGAATGTCCTCTATGAGGGTTTTCATCCTCACAAAGCTCTTGGATAAATGAAGTTCAAACTAGCAACAACCTATTATCAATTCTCAAGCCTCCCCCAATTGAGCTCCCAAAACTCCTTTTATAACATTTTTGGAAGCTTTTTGGAAAATATAATATAAAATCACTTTATAAATTAAATAAGCCTTATTACTCTAGAAAGTGATATTATTATTTAAACATTTACAATACCAAAAATCACTTTATCAGTGTCCAACATTTAAAACATTCTATTCTCATTCCAACGAGCTATTATACTAAGGTGCCTGATAAATTACTTTAATAAAATTAGCAACCTTACTAAAAATAGTTAAATTGTAGCTCATTAATATATTTGATTTGTGGAAACAATAAAAAAGCATCGGAATCGAAATTTGACTGCATTGGAGTGATATTGATGATGAATAATAAGAATCGGACCTGACCGGGTGACTTAGTATAAATAAATGCTCTCCTAGAATCTTGGAGAGCACACTAGAAGCCAAAAATAACTTTGGAAAGTGTCATTTGAGTCCTCTAGATCATCTGAGCTCACTGGTAACATCAAATAACCCCTCTAATATTAAAGTTTGACTCACACTAAGAAGGTCAAAACCAATTGAAGTGCCAGAGAACCCAAAAATGGGGAAATTACACTTGCTCCAAAACCGAGAATCCCTCTCCAATATGATGCTCTCTTAAATATCAAAATGCATCCACACTTGACTAAAGAATAGCTTTGCTACTTCACACCTCACCAAGATCTTTTTGCAAGCTATTAGCGCATAGATCTTGCTGAAATGATTCACAATTACAAAAATATAACAATTGGTTCTTGTGATGCCTCCAAAATCCATGGATATGCTTTTCTAAGGCATCTTAGGCATGGAAAATGGTTGTTGGGCTCACTCACCTTGCACAACTAGCATCTATGAATAAACTTTGCAACATCAACTTTGGTCAAAAGGCATATAGATGGATCCTCTTCTTTGACCCTCACTTGGTGGTATCTAAACTTTAGATTCAACTTCATGAGATATTTGGCATGCTACACTTATCAACACATCATCAATTCAAGGAAATGAATGCAAGTTTTTAACAATTATCTTGTTCAATCCCCAACCAAAGCATATCCACCATGTCACTCTCTCCTCAACACAACGACATTGGGATATTCACATTAAGAGGTTCTTGGTCTAATTACCCTTTGCTCCAATGATTTATTTATCTTCTTTTGACTTCCTATGCTTCAATGGCACTATCTATACATCCCCAAATTTGATAAAGAACATTCAAGTAACAATTGGATCCCATGTCCTATCACTCCCTTTTAGAGGCAAACCCTTGAGTTCTACAAATTATTTCAGGAATTTTCTCACCAAATCAATCATGCCTTGCTACTCCTAATGAGTGTAACCTCCATGTGGTGCTTTCAACTATACCCCTCTATTCTCCTTTGGCTCTTAGGATCGACAATGCAAATTTTCCACTAGCATTGATCAAACACTTGGCTTTGTTGCACTAACCAAGGTGATTTATGTCTACTTCTAAATTTCCTGTAATGTGTATGACTTTCCATTCAAGAGCAACTTATATTAGTTAGGCCTGCTCCAATATGTACATTCTTTGGGATACAAATATTGACTACCAAATATTGTGTCCAATGAAACCACATCTACCATCACATTATCCATGTAATCAAAATCAATATTGAATTTATCTTGCTTCTTCACCATGATTTCTGCTCCTCTTTTAAGCTAACCCAAAGCAGAAGGCTACGGCTACAACTGATCCAATACTTGCAGCCTCAACTCATTCATAGTCATCCAAGAAGAAAATTTGGCCTAGGAACAAGTATCAAAAAGAGATTCCACCATTTTGTCCTTGATGTGGACTTTAATATGGAATAGTTTTATCATCTATTATTCTATTTTAGAGTTCTCACTTGCCATGCACATCTCTTTATGCACAACACGAGATCACCTCATCCAAATCAAAATCCTACTAAATATCTTTTCCTCCCTTGATCACAATAGTATCGACAATCTTCTTTTTCCTATTTCCCCAAGACAATTTCAAATCTAGGTCAAGCCTCCAACATTTCTATTCCACATGTCCTTCCTTTCCACAATTGCCGCACATAGATTTGATTTTTTTCCTTTGTTCTTTTGGACAATTGGATTGGCATACCTCTTTGACTTTCATTTCTCTTAATCCCTCTGTTTCTAGCCTCATTGTTGTCCCTTTTCTCTATGTTTCTAGTATTGACCATTGTTTATCTAGAGGGATTTTTGCAAAACATGAATACTCAAAAGGTTGCTACAAATTGGAAACAATTTGTCATACGATTCCCCTTATGCCACAAACCTATCTACAACTACAATGCAAATTGCCTACATGTTGCCCATAGGTTGCTACAAGTGCTAAATCCTCACCCAAATGGCTTAAGGCCTATTGAGAGTTGTTTCCTAACTTATTATAGATTGTTGGGACAGCATTCTTCTGTCTAGATCATGATTGGGATGATTTATATTGCTTTCATCAATTCAAGAGTCATTGGGGCAAAAGACTGAACAAGGGTGGTTTGCTTTCATAATTTTTTGGATATTCCTACCTTGGCTGAGTTTTCCCTTTCATGTTGATGTGGTGAAAGTGATAGATGGACGGACTTAGCAACAATTATTATTTTTTCTTGATGGCCAATTGACATCTTAAAAAGACAATCTTTATCTTTTTCTGGTTTGGCAAAATTAGGGCACTAAGTCATTTCTCTTGGGCAAGTTCTTTTCCCCATACTTCATATGTGGGTGTTAGAAATTGTTCAACTTTATTGAGCATCAGGGATAAGGCTACTGTTTGAATGATTGTTGTCTCCTACATTCACCCAGACTATAGAAATGGGCTTGACGCAGTCATAGACTGTGTAGAACTAGTAGAAAGAAGCACAGGGACAGATTTAGTGGTTCCCATGGCAATGTTCAGGATTTTTCGATAGAGTCAAGCTGATGATGACGAAGATCAAAAAGATTGAGCTGCATTTGACACATGGATGCAGTGACTCCTTAAAGTCTCAAACTAACTGGACACAAATGCTGGCTCCTCTGCAAAAAGCACAAAATGGGAATCCTTCTGGTCACAGGATGAAGGCTCAAGCAAGAAGGTAATTGCAATGTCAAAGATGGAGCATGAAGTGGCCAACAAAGGTGACAATGGCCACGACAAACCTACCAGCCATGGATAGAGGTGGACTGAATCTATTAGTTTCTGGTAGCTTATATATAGTATATATTACTGAGTCGGGATAGTCAACAGTATATAGTATATAGCCTTCCATTAAAAATCCTAAAGTATGGTGTCATCAAGCCAGCTGTATAACAGTCTTTTAAAGTATATGCTGCCATTTTACTCTTGAAGCAACCACTGTACTCCCAGATCTTGGCTCAGTTTTTATAATGCTTTACTATTAGCATCGATATAACTGGCAGTGGCCCTACCCACCTTTGCTGCCATAGAAAAAAAGCTCGTCTCTGCCATCATTTTATACATTCAAATTTATAAACTGTGAGCTATTTACCTGCCTCTCCACCATCTGCATTAAGTTGCACTCTTGAATCCAGATAGATTTGGGAGAGTAGTAAATGCTTGAAGACAAAGCTGACATGAAAGCACAGGATGCATCATGGAGGATGAAGTAGTTAATGCATTTGACTGGTATAAATGCACACCAATACCTATCTAAATGAACACCATGTGAGAATTTATGGGGAAGATTTAAATAGATATTATAGAAATAAAAAACATGAAAGTAAGACTATTGTTTTTGAAATAAGTGAGATGGAATGTTCTAGAAAGCATAGATGAGATTGGTTAGGGTGATGGGTTGAGCGTTAGGTGACATCAATACCCTTGCCACCAGAGCCACAAGAATTTTACATGACATATTGACCAAATTGAAATACATCTATTATAAATGAAAACACAAAAGGATATAAGCATGTTACATAAAATGTTTCTTCTAGCTACTCAGACTTGCAGACTTACATAATATGGGAGGTCTTTGGAATCACCTTCCTTGATTATTTTTGATATCCACGATAGTATCTGTCAACCAACACAAGTAGAGAATTAGATAAATTTGTCTATGGAAAAGAATTAGAAAAATATTATTTCAGTTTTCTTTGGATCTGTTAAAGCAGCTACAAAATCACCGCTAAAATAAATATATCTCCATTAAAAAGCCAGAAGTTATTGACTCCAGATGTGCCTCTGTTAGACATACGAAAACTTCACTCATTTCATGATGCACTAGCCCAAAATAGTTTCATTTGGCGATTTAAATCTGATGTGAACAGTGCTGTCATGACTCTTCTATTCTTGTTGGAAGATATAATGTGACTTTGCATATATTCTATCATAGATGTATATTGGATGTCTAAGTTACGTTCAATATGTATTTGGTAAACAGCCCAGATTTTCAAGGAAGATTCTGCAAGGGTACAATTAATATCATTCCAAAGGAAGCTTTGCCAGGCCCAATTTATCCACCACAAATGATTATAGGTACCATCTAAAAATGGAAACCCCACCAAAATCTTTCTATGGATGTAATGGAATAAAAAATATGGCTGTTAAAAGGAAGAGCTCTGATCTGCAGATCTGTGCGAACCTTTCCCGATCTAAAAACACATAGGCCTTGGGTGTTAAAAAAGAAGAGGCCCTCAGCACCTGTAGGGCTTTTAGTAATGCTAAATGGATATTTTGAGACAGTTTTCTCAACAAAGGGAGGAAAGGATCAGCCTTTCAAAGTCAAGGGCTCATTCCTCAAAACATCATGGCTATTCATGAAGCATTGCCACTTATAATCTATGCCTAGGAAATAAAGGAAAATCTAATTGATATTGGCACACATGATATATCATAGCACTCAATCCCAATTAATTGATAACCGGACTGTGAGATGCCTTAGGGTTTTAAGTTTTAACTATGTTTTGAGTCATTGTACATACGCAGCAATGTATAATTTAAAGTCAGTCTTTAAAACCTTGCTTGCTTTAAATTAAACATAGCTTTCACTTTAAAATATGCCACGTAACTTTTCAAATCTCTTCGATGTTCTTTAAATTCATTAATGGTTCTTTATTAGATTTAAATTTGTATTTGTTTTTATTTACTTTTACTTAAAATGAAATAAAATTTTAATTTGCTTTCAGTAATATCCACCCCAAATTTTTTCCAAAATTCCACCCGTTAGCATTAGCCAAATAATAATGATAAGCAACTAAGTAAAACAGCCTTCCACTTTCTAATCACCCAGACCCCAATGAGGGCAAGGTGAGAGCATATGGTCAAAATGTGAACATTGCATTAACTGGAAATCATCCACTTGTTCAATGGGGTGAGTGAAATCAAACCAACTTAAAGCAAATACCTTCCACTTTCTGATCACCCAAATCCCGATGTGGGCAAGCTAAGAGCATACACTGGTAGGGCTTACAATATTGAGCTTCTAAATAAATGGAACCACGAAATGCTTGCTAAGGAAGGGAAGAGCACCATAAATTCTGAAATTTTGATCCTTATCCCTCCAAGGATCCTTCTTACCATACCTAATAAGCTCCGCCAATCCATGTTGAGGACCCCAAGCATGGATACCTATTGGTGTGTGTTTTGAATACGCCACCATACACAGAATAAAATGCCCAAGGACACTTTATCCTCTCTTGAAAAGTAATTGTAAATACCTAGAAGATAATACAATAACTCCAATGTCTCTTTTGGCCAGGTTATGACATATGGACAAGGTCAGTGGGCGTTGTGATTTGCTGATAATCACAAAGGGACTTACATAAAATTCATTTCGCGAGTTGAGGACTTAGACAGTTTTATCATTGAAGCTCTTTTTGATGGGTATTTCAGATATTACAAAAAGAAAAAGGGCAAAAGGATAAGGGTTTAGAAATCTAGACTACGCCTAAGAACTCAAGAGACGGCAGTGACGAGATAAAATAGGGTAACCACACTTTGTTTCGCCTCCTTTGGACAACTACGCAAAGTGGGTGCAATCTTCAAAGGAAGTTATAATAATTTTCATGTTTGAATTGAAAACAAACAGAAGTTAAGCATCCACAATTTAATGGCTCAGACTAACTTTGCACATCGAATACAAATCATCCATTCGACAAAAGTATGAGCTAAATCTTATCTACCACTGCTATCGAATCTATCATCCACTTAACAAACATATAAATGAAATGCTAATCTAATTCTACTCTAAGTGTTGAAGGAGAAATATTAAACCTTGCACACTATTTGAAAACAAAAGTGATTCTAAGCAAATCATGCACTAGAGCTTTTATTGACGGAAATAGTCTTGTCGCAACAATATTATACTACTCACTTCACAAATTGTAAATGAGAGTAATCAAGTTTATATAGAGTTCATGAATTTGAATAAACGGCTCAGATTAAAAATGAGCCAACGGCCAAGATTGAAACAAATAAACCCTAATTAGGGTTTCCCAAAATGACTCAAGTAAATAGAGAGTTGACAGGGTGATGTGGCGCTTTGGAGCTATTTTCAAGGAATTACATCCCGATCCTCCCGCGTCGCCGTGTGTTCAATGAATCTGGACACGATCAAGGCAACTTCATCCATGGTGACCTGAGGAAGCATTCCGATTCTGAATTCCAGTCCGTCCACACTTTCGGTGCATCTGGCAAAAGTATCCTCCCACTCTGGCTTGGTCTTCTCAAAAGACTCTCGGATGCTTAAGAAGTTCGCCAATTTGGCCCAATCCTGCTTCAGAATAGGTCCTGTGATGGCAAAGATGCCTTCTTGGACCTTCCCTTTCAAAACCTCTAACTGCAGGTCATTCTCTCGTAGAGCCTCCTTATCCAGGATATCGGCAATCATGTTGAGGAGTTTGGCCTGAACTTCTTTGACCTGTTCTTCCAATCTGATACCATCAACCTTCACCCTCTCCAAGACTTCGCCTCGTGCCATCAAGGCCCAATACCAGGTGTGGAAGTCATAGGCTGCTCCTGCTGCAATAACACCTCCGTCTATAAGCTCCTGCTTAGGAACTCCTTTCAAAATCCTAAGGCAAGGGATTATCCTATCTTGCACATCCGGAAGGTTATCCCATACTTCTGCCAAAGCAGCCAGCTTAAAAAGTAGGGCGGTGGCCTAACCATAAACCAGAGTCAACCTCTTCACGAATGCCTCAGCTTCAGTCCCCTTTGCTACTATCCATTCTCTGGCTTCCCGAATGGTGACCATGTTTTCTTCTATCTCCTTAAAGGCCCCCTGTGAAGAGTTTGGAAGTAGAGAAGCTGCCGTGTTGTCTTGATCAAGTGGCTTGATCAGGTGCTCGATATATTTCTTTAGGCGCTCGATTTCTAACTGGCACTCCTTCCTCTTGGTTACCTCCTTTGCCAACCTTGACTTGATAGTGGACACTGAATTGTCCAAGTCTTCAATTTCTTGGCCCTCCGTGGTTGGACCCAAGTCAATGGTTGTGATGGCATAATCTTGTGGAGCCATGTCCCCCTGTGGCCTGTCCACTGTACGCATCGCGATCTGCACTGTCCTGTTGCCGGATCCATCTCTCTGTATGCTCGAGAATTTCTTTGTTGGCTTCTTAACGACAGTCTGCGTAAGTCTGGCCAAGAAGTCAATAGTGTCATTCTCTTCTAGCTCCTCCACTGGCACCTGTACTTTCAGCCTCTCTCTTAGCCAATCCGGGATCGTCGGCTGTTCTATGCCATCATCCTAAGGCCTGTCTTCTCTGTCAGGAACATCCAGAATTCCCCTAAGGGCTGAAATCATTCCTTCCTGGAAATCCTCATTTTGGGTGTCCACATTTTCATCATCGGACTCCAATATTTCTGTGCCCGTGGGAGATGGTGGCGCATCTTCGTCCGACTGAGGCTCCATATTGTTTTCCGGAATCGGGGAAGGATCCCTAATGTCAGCCAGTGAAGCGTCTATAGTAGTCAACATCTCCTCAATATTCCTAGATGCGGCCGAGTGGGAAGGCTTTACCTTAGCCTGCTTCTGAACTGGCTCCTTGCCTGTAGCTATCTCCTTCCTTTTCCTGGAAGTGGTGGCCTCTATCATCTCTACGTCGTGGGATGCATCCGCATTGGAAGAATAGGATTCTGCCTCACTCAACATATCATAAGTTAAGGTTATCCTTTTTCGCCGAAGTTCCTGAATCTGTTGATCAACCCACCACTGTGTATACTTGACGATTGGTCTCATCAAAGTATTCAAATTGGCGTGCTTGGGTTCTGACCATCTGACCACTGGCAAAGGCAAGGTCTCATCAAGGTGCGGCTGTACCTGCTGTCTATCTTCCTCCAACTGATCCGACACTCGGCAAAGTTCTGTTGCTCTGATCAAACTGACAGGCAATCTGGACCACATCTTTCGCCTAACTTTAAACTCGTCCACAGCATTTGCCCAGAAATCTTCCAGTTCGATCCTATGCTTGTACCTCCTTCCATCCACCGTCTTGATATGGTGATGTGGGTCGAAGTGGCTCCTAGATGGGTAGGTAGCAAAAGGATAATGCTGAATCTCAAGCCTGGCACTATCTGCTGCCTGTGATGACGGACAAGACTCTAGCATGTTCCCATAAAGAAGGGAAAGGTTACTACCACCTTTTGCTTTGTCCGTTGGAGGCCCTGAAATTCTTCTAGCTGCCTTAGTACTTCCAACAGGACCATCTTGTTAGTAGGGAAAATGGGCAAACGATATGGGCTCCCATGGAATCCCTGGATTCTGATGTACATGTATCGGGGATACTGGATAAACCATGACCCATATTTGCCAATCAGCTTCTTGGCCTCAGGAGTCAGCCGTTGATGCGTCCCTCCCTGGAGTATTCTGGTGATATACATGAGGAAGGCGTCATGAGCTCGCCGGAAGTGCGCCTTTTCTTTCAACTGCAATTGTGGATAGCAGTCGTATGCCTTCAGCTCATTTGATCCATCGCCGACCGTGCCCTTGCATATCAAGCCTGCATACTTGTAAGTCCTAGCCAACATGTAGATGACATAAGAACTCATATAAAACGTTTTAGTTTTCTCTAAGTTGACAAGCTGCTCGTAGAGGTTGTTGCTAATCATTCGTGATCAGTTAAACATCTTTACGCCCTCTGTGATGTCCTCAATAAAATAGTACATCCATGGCTCAAATGGCGCCCCCAAAGGACTGCTTGCTATTCTGTTCAGCAAGATAATGATGTCTCCGTAGTCTTCCTTGAAGTCCGTACGCATCAACTTCTTGGGCATTTTCTTGACCGACGGCCTTGGTTTGTCCAACCACGACTTGTTGATCGTCTTCTGGCTGCAAATGAATTTAAAAATTCAGAAAATCTGCCAGAAGAAGTGCGCCAAAGCTGGGAAGTGGGATTTTCAGCCAAGAAATGACTTATTTCTTCCTAAAAATCACGCCTGTCAACAAGAAATTGCTACCTCGATTCTCACAACAACGTTACTTGCACTAATTTTTCCTTCGCAAACGATTCCCAGAAGATTCGAGAAAGATAGCCTCTTCTCAGCCGAAATTGTGAAGAAATGAGTTGCTGAAACTCATTTTATGGCTGAGAAGTGCGATTTCCCTCAAGGAATTGCTTTCTTTTTTCTGATTTTCTTCCAATTTTTAGGAACGTTTTTCTTCTCAGATCGGCAAGTTTCTAATTTCACTTTCAGTTGTCGAGGCAAGTTTCTAATTTTCATCTCTGTGCCACCTCTGTTTGAGATTTTCGAATTTCTCAAAAAATTGCCTAAGTGTTGGAGAAAATATCAAAAGATATTAAATTAATTGTTCAAAATTAATTGTCCAACGTTCTTTAAATCTTTGAATCATGACAATTTATCTAAGGCAGAATAATTTAATCCTCCAAATAATCTCCAGACTTCAAATTTTTTAATTAAAATTCCCTAAGTGTTGGGAAATAATTAAAAAAATTAAAATATTTAAAACTCCAACCCGTTTAACCTTGATACATGGCTAAGTTCGTTCGTCCAAGGCAAAATATCTCTTTTCAAATTGTCCGCCTAGCCAAAATGTGCTCAATAGTTCATCTACCAAATTTCAACTCTCTAGGCGTTGTTTAGACCTCTCTGGACATTTTACTTAGCCAAATAATTCATTTTCTCTCTCCTGGGTTGGGCGAACTTGGAGATTTCTCTGCCATTTTGCCATTTTTTATTCATGCCTTAGGAATTTTTCCAAGCTGAGAGGGGCGGACTTCATGGTTTGCCTTGCCTTGCATTCTTCATTTGTTGCCAAAGAATTTCATTTCGTCCTGCCAAGGAGTAATTTTCATGCCGTCCTAACCTCTTCTCTCTCTAGACATTTCTTCATTTTTATGCCTTACAAAAATTTATCTTCTAAAGTTGGGCAAATTTCTCATAATTCCTTGCCAATGGCGTGTTTTATCTTGTATTTGTCTAGGGCGGACTTCACCCTTCTCTTGCCATGGCGAGTTTTGGTCTTGCCTTGTCCAATGGCCAACATTACTTGTAATTTCACCATTTAATTCAATTAATAGCGAATTTTCTATGTAATTTCACCCCTTCCAAACACCTTGGAGCGGACTCCTCCATAATTTTACCCTTCTCCACACTTCTTGGGGCGGACTTCTCATATCTCATGCCATTTTCCATATGGCAGACTTCATAAGTTGTTTGCCATTTCCCTCTAGGCTGGGCGGACTTCACATTTTCCATGCCACTTTCCATATGGCAGACTTCATCATGCCTTAGCCACTTCCTATCTTGCTGGGCGGACTTGGAGACCTTCATGCCATTTGACTTTCTTGGGCGGACTTTGACCTTCTTATGCCAGGGCGGACTTTAGCTTCCTTGTGCCATTCGTCTCTTCCAAACATCTTGGGCGGACTTCATGGTTTTCATGCCAAGGGCGGACTTTGGCATCCTCCTTGCCTATGGGCGGACTTTGGTCTCTTTGTGCCATGGCGGAGTTTGGGCCTAGCTTGCCAGTGCCTACCTTTGGCATGTTAAAGGTAGGGCGGACTTCCTATACTTCATGCCACTCCTTCCTTGAGGGCGCCATCTTCGTACTTTTACCCTTCTCCACACTTCTTGGGGCGGACTTCTCATATCTCATGCCATTTTCAAAATTTTTGCTATTTTACCATGATTCTTTTGACATCTGGAGGTGTGCTGATTTTTTTGCCTGATGGAACCCAAAAATAGAAACTTTCCAAAAATAGAAACTTTCTAAAAATATAAAAAGCAAAAAGCATCCCTAAAAAATAGGAACTCCAGAATGGCCTAAAATGCAGAAAATCAAAAAAGCAGAATCCCTAAAAAATAGGAAGTGTTAGAATTGACCGAAAGCAATGGCGTTCCTCGTCTACTGGGTCTTCTGAGCATTTCCATGACGTTTAAGCATTAAAACGGGTTCAAAATCTCACTTTGGTCGGACTGACTCTCAAAAAGTTATTCAAATTTAGGACTCTAAACTGGCGATTCAGAGGCCGACATCAAATCTTGGGGGTCCCCATTTGCAATGGGGCGATGTGTGAAATAGGTCACAACATCTGGCAACTCCACGTTGGGAATGTTCCTGAACATTCCAAGGACAATACCCACTTTAAACCAGGAAAGTCTTAGATTAGTTCCAACTAGCCTATCCCTCGGTTAAGAAAAATACTTAAAAGAAAAGAAAAAATCCTAAACTATATCAAGATTTTTCATCCGCTAGTTACAAGTGTGTGCACGTTGCATTCATTTCTTTCTCATAAGAACACTAAGTCTCTTTGGTTCCATCATGGCTTTCATCCTAACCGGTTCTTAACTCCAAAAGCATCCTTGGATAGAGCCTCGCTGCCAGCGGGTGTCCATAGCCCCGACGAGGTTATCTGCTATAATATCACGAAGATTGCTCTACTTCCAGCGATTTGATTTCTCGTGTATATTGATTGCACGCCTGTAGAGATGTCCGCACACCCTTAGCCAAGTGTTTTATCTCTTTTCTTATTTTCTTATTTTGATATTCTTTCCTTTCTCAAATTTTGTACACTTTGGCTTGTAAGCAGTGAAGCTTACGTGGGCTTGAGTATTATAGTGGCACTGAAGTAAGACTTTGATTATTTTCTTTCTGTTCAAACCATGATTTCTCCTTAGAAACGATCGTGACTCAAAAGAACTTATTATATGTGTGAGATGTAGTAACTGTAAGATTTCAAAATCAAGATATAATAGATGATTCTTCATTTCCGTCAAGTACTAGCCTTAATCCTGAGGATACTTTCGAGACAACTAATCTTGAGGCTTGAAGGTTTTCTACAAATATTTGTTCAAGGAATACTCATAACACAATTAGGTGAAATCATTTCAGAGTGTGCGTGTAAGCAACATCACCCTTCTCACAAAATGGGAATCCCTCTTATTCAAACTAAACTAAACACACAAAACCCAAGCAAACTAAACTACGCACACAAAGCAAAGAAAGCCAAGAAAGCAAAACAACTAAACTAACCAAAACAAAGCAAGAAAACAAACCAAACTAAAAACGAAACTAAACTAACTATATACAGGTGGGTCCCACTTAAAGATTCAAGGTTGGAAATAGTGTTTCAAGAATTGCCCGTTGACTGGCAACGGGATATCCTCTCTAGTTAATGTCTTCAACCTGAATGCGTTTTCTCCCAAAATTTCAGAGACTTGATATGGTCCTGTCCACAAACTATCGAACTTCTCATGATCACCTCTCCTCTCATGTGCTTTGTCCCAATACAAGACTAGGTCAGAGATCCTGAATGATTTTATCATTGCACGTTTGTCAAACCATCTCTTTACAACCCCTTGATGTTTCGCAAACTTTTCCAAGGCCTGGTCTCTTTGTTCTTCGAGTAACAACAGCTGCGATAGACGGATCTGGACTCTGTCGTCTGGGTCCAAGTATTCCTGTATAAACCTTAGTGTCAGAATTCTTAACTGGATGGGAAATACAGGATCTTGCCCATAGACTAGGTGGTATGGAGAGGTTCCTAGTGACTTTTTAGCTCGCGTCCTATCTGCCCATAGAGCAAACCTTAGTTGAGAATGCCAGTCTTTCGGATTCTGATCCAATAGCTTCTTGATCACAATGAGCAAATTTTTGTTCGTTGACTCTGCCAATCCATTACCCTGAGGATAATAGTTTGAGGAAAACTTGAGAGTGATCCCGTAGTCAAATGCCCAATTGGAGAATTTTAAGGAAGTGAAAGCAGAACCATTGTCGCATACTAAAGCCTTAGGACAACTGAATCTTGTGATAATATGCTCTTCAAGAAACTTGATTACCGCATCTGTTGTACAATTCTTTAATGCTTGTGCTTCAGACCATCGTGTGCAATAATCAGTCGCCGTCAGAATGTATTTGTGTTGCGCCGAAGATGGTGGATTTATCATGCCAATGAAATCCAGACCCCACATTACAAATGGCTTTACTTCAGTTATGGGCTGTAGTGGCATGGCCGGATTATTCTCCCTTGTTGCAGTGACCTGGCAGGTGTGACAAGTCTTTACATGTTGGTAGGCATCTTTAAAAATGGAGGGCCAATAATACCCTGCTCTAAGTATCTGACAAGCAATTGCCTGACTTCCGCCATGCCCTGTTCCGAATTTAGAATGGAAATGTTCCATTATCATCTTTGCTTCATCGTCCCCCACACATCTCAAGTAGATTCCTTCGTGGTTTCTTCTGTAAAGTACTGACCCTTGCAACATGAAACATTGGCATTTCAACCGGAAAGCTTGTTTTTGCGTGGAATTCATATGTGCAGGATATCTGTGGTTAATCAGATATGCGGTGATATTGTAATACCACTCCTCTGGAGGAGTGTCAGTTAGCACGTATGTTTGTTGCACTAAACCCGGTCCTTCTATTGCCATCGTCTGAGTTAAGGCCCGCCCTCGAACCAGCTTCATTGGCTGTATCTCGATGTCATACTCTTGGATAGTGGCGACCCACTTTCCTCTCCTTTCTCCGAGCTCATTTTGCATCAAAAGTGTTTTAACGACTGCATCTGGTACTATGGCGAAAACCTTACTCCATAAGATATAATGCCTGAATTTCTTGATGGCTTTCACTAGTGCATAGGCTTGTTTCTCAACACTCGGGTACCTTAGTTCAGCATCCGGGAGAGGTGTACTCATGAAAGCTATGGGATGTTCATCCCTTTCTTCTGTTCTTTGAGTAAGTATTGCGGCACAGGAATGTTCTGATGCAAAGGAATACAGATAAAATGGTTTGGTATAATCTGGACTAACCAAGACAGGGGCCTCAACTATTGCTTGCTTGATTTCTTCAAAGGCCCCTTTTGTCAATGTCGTCCACTCGATCTTAGCATTCTTTTTCAACATCTCATTCAAAGGTTTCACTATCTCGGCGAAGCCAGTGATAAATTTTCGGACAAAGTTGATCTTTCCAAAGAAAGATCTTAATTCCTTCTGGCTAGTAGGCAGGTTGATTCTGGAAATTGCCTCAATGCACTCAGGATCGATCAGAATTCCTCTTTCCGTGATCAAGTGACCCAGCAGCTTGCCTTCGGTAACCCCGAATATACACTTCTTAGGATTTAAAGAAATCCCGTATCTTTGGCATCTTTTGAATACTTTTCTCAGATCCTCTATATGATCTCCTCTCGTTTTTGAAAATACTGTCAGATCGTCCATATAGATGATTATACATTTCCCAATCAAATCCCTGAAAGCGATGTCCATGGCCCTCTGAAATGTGGCTCCAGCATTAATCAGCCCGAAGGGCATCCTCTTGTAGGCGAAAGTGCCCCACTTCGTGGTGAAGGCTGTCTTTAATCTGTCCTCATATTCGACCAACACTTGGTTGTATCCGGAGTATCCGTCCAAAAAGGACATCATGCGTGATCCATTGACAACTTGTAAAACTTCGTCCAATGAGGGCAACGGATAGTTGTCCTTTCCTGAAGCCCGATTTAGGTTCCGTAAGTCTACACACAGCCTTATTTCCCCGTTCTTTCGAACGGGAACTAGGTTGGCGACCCACGTCGAGTGGCGCACTGGGAATATAATTCCGGCTGAAAGTAGCTTCCTGACCTCTTGATGGATTAGAGGCTCTAGTATTGGATTAACCGGCCTTTGGCGTTGCCTGAACGGCCTACTCTCGGGCTTGAGAGGAATAGTATGCGTGATGATTGAGGTGTCATAGGTCCTCAAGTCTTCATAGCTCCATGCTATGATATCCATAAACTCCCTCATGTTCCGGATTATTCCATCCTTCTCTATGGGGGTACAAGCTTTTCCTATGCACACATTTCTAACTTTCTTTTCCGTTCCCAAGTTTATCTTTTCATATTGGTCTCCTTCAATCCTTGGGCTTCTGGCTTCTTGGATTTGATCTTGATCGAATATGCATTCTAATTGTATCATTCCTCTGGGGATGATATTGGTTTTCAAGTTCAGAATACCATCATCGTCTAGCTCGGCTTCTTGTGGTTCTTCCTCATCAATGACTTGTGCAGCAAAGACGTCTGAACTGGTCAGGAATTCCCGAATATGGTCATCATTTTCGAAGACCTGAAAATTTGTGACATTGTTTGGAATGGATGGTATGGACGAGAGTTCCACCATGAACTGGCTTATGGATTCCATAGCTAGTGGCTCCAATGAACTAGCTGCTTGTGCCAAGGAATTTGCTACTTGATTGTTAGACCGGTTCACCGACTGGATATTGAAAGCGTCAAAGCTCTCAATGAGATCCCATACTCTATTACGGTAGCGAGCCAATCTTTTATTATTGCAGAAATATTGCTTCTTTACTTGTCTCACAACTATTTCTGAATCTCCGAGAGCGTGTAGAACTTTTGCTCCCTTCTTTAGTGCCAGTAGTAATCCATGAATCAATGATTCATACTCTGCTACATTATTTGTGCAGGGGAACTCTAACCTGTGAGCGGCAAGATATGCCTCTCCTCTTGGACTGGTCAATTCGAAGCCGGCTCCAGCTCCTTTCTTGGATCGAGATCCATCGAACCGCAAGGTCCAAATTTGTTCTTGCTGTGATGGGGACAAAAGATGTGCTTCTATGTTCCCTTCTTGCTCGATCTCTTGTACCATAACGAAGGTAGAACCTCTAGTCTCTCCCTTGTATGAAGGACTTGGCGCCTGTGGCATACTTCTCCAAACTTCTTCCACGGCCTTGTGGCACATTTTACATACAAACTCAGAATGTGCAGTGTTGTGTATCCGACACCAATTTGGTAGCAATAAATCGTGGATATGGAGGTGTTCGTGTAATTCTGCTTTCAAGTAAACACTCCTTAGGACAAAATTTCGAAAACTTTCGAACATTTCCTCGTTATTGTCTTGAAGATCTTGGGGTTCATCCACACAAGTATCGATAAGGTTGGCTATTTCATTAACTTCGTGGGTTGACCCATGCAACATTAATACTTCGTTTGCCTTAGGCCTGTAAGAGCCTAAGTCAGTCTCGAGAAATAGAATCTCGTTATTCTCGCCATACTCGGTGATCATCAGTTTCAGTCTTGGCGTACTGTCAATCCTAATCTGGTTAGGAACTCCCTTCCAAGGTAGCCACATATGGGAAAAGTCCGTGGAAATATATCCATTCAATTTTCTAGTCCAATCCCTGCTCAAAAGCATGTCGTAGCCATCTGGAATATCGACCACTGAGATGTCGATACAACTTTGCATCCTTGGATCTGCGGCTAATTGCATGTGGATATTATTTAACTCTCTCATCACAGGGACTTCTATCTTGTCCAACTGGGTGACCTTCTTGTTAGTTCTTGCGGGTACAAGTCCTAATCTTTGACAGACAGCCAGTGGCATTACGTTGCTTGAGGCACCAGAGTCCACTAGGCAATTGTGCAACATCTTGCCAAATATACGAACGGATAGCAGGAATGGAGCAGGCTCGTCTTTCCCTTGGTAGAATACCACTGGGTGTTTATCTGGATTGTTGACACTTTGACTTTTCTCTTTCTGTGTTCCGGAGACATATTCTGGCTTCTTCGGATTATGCAGCAATTCACTAGCTAGAACTTCTTCTCTAAATATATTGGAGTCCCTCAGAACTTCCTCTGGTGTTAGGTTTCTCCGATTGAGGTCTATTGAAGGAGACTGCGTTCGCGGCCTGCTGTCTGATATCTCCTATTCGGTGATGTTAGTATTGGCTGGAGCATTGAAGGCTCCTCTACTTGGCACACTTTGAGGAATACTCCTAGGGGCAATAGCTTCGGTTAGACTACCCAAAAGTGTATCCCTAATTTCAGGAATTCTCATCAGTTCTATTAGAGGTAGACTGACCTTTATCTTCTTCAACTCTTCTAATACATATGAGCTCAATCTTTTTAATTCTTCCCTAGGAAGATCTTTTGTCTGGGTTTGTGTCTGCTCCACCTGATGGTTCGCTGGTCGCCTTTGTTCTGCTTGTGGAACAACAACTTGCCTTGTCCCATTTGATTGAACGTTCTGCTGGCGATATTCCGAAGAATCTCTCGGAGGAGGCGGCGCATTGGACGCACCTGGATTCGGCGGGGTCTGAAAATTATTAGGAGGAATAGATGAAGTCAAGGGTTCATTTTGGCGAACATTTCTCTGGTATACCCTTGGTGGGTCCCCAGACATTTGTTGAAATGCTTGAACTTCTCTTGTTCCTTCTACTAACACGCTGTTGTGTAATGGTGGGAAACTATACCCATTGTTTGAAGTGGGCTGGTCGGCTGGGATGTAATTCTCCGTACCATCTTGATATTGCAATGTTTCAGCCGGACCATTCGTCGAGGCTGGTGGAAATCTTTGACCTGGGGAATATGGTGGATATTCCTGAGATGAAAATCTCACGTTCTCAACTACAAGGGCTTGGTCATATCTTGGCGCGGGAACTAGCTCATATCCGGTTGCTGGCAGATCTTCCGCTTCTGAATTTCTTCTTTCGCTTCTGAAAATATCTGCCGCTACTTGGAATTCATGACAGTGCAACTCTGAGTGTTGGTCCGTGTTGTGTAATCGGCACCAACCTGATAATCCTGCTTCGGCCAAGAATACTTTATCCGCAGGATGGCTGTCTGCAGGTGGATTGTCCAAGGGAGATGGTACAGTACCATTGTTTGGTCCTGTATTCCAAGTCTTTTTCTGGAAGCCCGAATTGTTATTTCGGAACCCTTGATTGTTTCCTTGGTAATTTTGATTATCCCTTGTATATCCGGAATGATTTTGATTCTGGTGATTATTTTGCTGTGCCTGGTAATTCCTTTGAAAATTCTGTATTTGACTTGTCTGACCCTTCAGATAGGTGACGTCGGTCGACAACTTTTTAACTTGATCAATTAGCTCCTTCATTTCATCTTTCTCCTCTTGACTTCTGGTGGAAGTTGTCACGTTCTGGAGGTATACGGGCTGCGTTGGTGGTGCTTGACACATCGGAGCTCCTGGGTGTGGAACCAATTGATTGCTACTGGTGGGAACCGGGTTCATCATGGGTGTCTGATGAGCCAGAGCACGATTGATGTCTTGCACTTGACTTTGGGAAGTTGAATTCCCTAAGTATTGGAGTGAACCTTGGGGAACACCCACTCCGAGACCATTGCTTGTTGTTACTGCTTCAGCATATGCTTCCTTCAAGTTGGCGGGGACTGGATTTTTGGACTTTACAAACATGGCCGTGAGACGATCCAAGGCCTCATAATAGATGGGCAGTGCTGCAGCATTATCCAAGTTCTAAGGATCTCGCAATCTTGTGTATGCCCTTTGAAATCTATTATTGAAAATACTGACGGGCTCATGCTCTTGTCTTTTCACCTCCACGAACTGCCTATATAGATCGGTTGCTGAAATTGGCGCCCTGAATTTCTCCAAGAATGTCGCCTTCATTCCTTGCCAAGTAGTAATGGAGTTAGCTGGTAAATGGATATACCAGTAAGACGTTTGATCATCAAAAGTGTAAGGAAACAACCGACATGCAACATCTTCCTCTCGGATGTCTCTATTTTGGAGATCTTCAAATAGTTTGATGTGCTCATCCGCAGTGTGGTTTAAGTCGCCGCTATGAAACTTGGAACAAAAATGTTCCGGATTTTTGGGCATATCATGGTATGCGGCGAACGTCATGGGAGACGCGTTACCTGGGCGCCACGCCATTGGAACATTTGGTTGATTCGCCAGGTTGGGTTGGATCGGCTGTGCCAGCTGGGCAGGTTGAATCAGCACTTGTTGATTATTCACTGGGACGGCTCCTGAAACCAGAGTGCTTGGTGGCAAAGTTTGGGAGAAACCAAAAAGATCCTCGCCTGATGCTTCTCCGCCAAGATTGATTTCGCTTGATGTTCCCTCATGAATTATTTGAGTTCTTCTTCTCTGCCTGAAAGGTGATAGCTCCACAAATTCTTTGAATGAATTCGGGGTTGACCTAGTAATCCTCCTCAGTCTGTCGGGAGAGAAAGAATTGATGCGATCCAGTGTATCTTCTCTTAGGCTTGTCGGGGTTGTGCCGGAGCTGTTTCTGGAGCTGGGAGATTTGCCTGTTGCCGTTGAAGAGCTTCGAATCTTTGAACAAGTAAGTCTTGTCAAATGCGAAATTCAATCCTTTGGGCAATCTCTTCTTCTTCCTCAAGAATAAAGCTCATGCGCATCCAATCAGGGGCGTTTCGTTTCAATTTCCACTCTAAGCTGTATAGTTCTGTTATCACGTCCTCTTCGTGGAATCCCAAGTCAGGCTGCAACACTGGATTAGGCTCCTGTCCGGCAAGAGGAAGGCTGGTCGGAAGTACCATTCTTCATCTTGCGGGTAAAGCCTGATCTTGTCAATGATCCGGAAGCAATTGCGTGTTCAATATAGTCAAAAGCTCGCTTCAAGCGGTTGATCTTCTGTCTTATCAGGTGCCTTTCAATAGGTCCTTCGATGAATTCTCTCTTCTCTTCTTCCCGAGCAAAAACGCGACTTGTTTCTTTGAATTGGGCACTATCTACTTGTGTCTGCCATGCTAGTGAGTGCAACTGGCCAAGAATATCTGTTTGACCTTGCTCTGGCTGTTCCAGCGGCACGTTAAATGGGAACTCGTGTGGCAACACCATTCTTTATCATGTCTACTACCTTCATGTAGAAACCCTTGTTTCCCCGTGTTTCCAATACTGTCTGTTTTTCTGGTAAAAGCAGCAAGCTGTAGATGAACAAATCTGGTACGGCTGAGTTGCTTGAATGCTTCTCCCTCCGTCTGGTGCTCAGGAAATGTCTCCAATGCTTAGGCGCCTCCAAGGAAGGTGATATATTGCCTGGATAGAAGGCGTTTCTCCTCAAGACCCAAGTACGGCTCAAAACGGCATAGTACGGCCTGCAGCAAGTATGGCCAGGTACAACAGCAATAAAGAATGTACGACCTTCTTGGAAACTATGTCTAAACCCTTAAATATGATACGCCCTTGTTGCAAAATGCTTCCCGAATGAAATACTATGCTGAAACTCTGTAAATAAATAATCTCTGAAGATCAATGATTTCCTCTGGATGAAGAAACCTCTATTGGCAATAAATCAGGTGTTATTTCACACCCTCTGAACTGCTTCCAATGGAGATGGCTCGTTCCCCAAGGAATTCGAACTTGAAACCCTAAAGCTTCTTGCTCAGATCAAGTTGATCAATTTTCAATTCACAATAATCACATAATGGCTCGATTCCCAATGCAAAGCCTATATCTCTTGAAAAGTGCGATTTCCACAAAGATAGGGAATCTTAAAATATTCGACTTTTTAATTCTTTTAATCTTTCCATAGTCTCAGCCAAATTTTTATAATAAAATATAATTGTCAATTTGGCCCCTTCTGATGATGGCGACCCCCTCAATTAAGAATCACTTAAGTTATAATATAATATTATAACTTTATATTATAATCATCAAATAATTAATATTTAATTAATACAATTAAATATTAATATCTCTCTCGTTATTCATCCGATGACTGATCCGTCTGAAGTTGACGAATACTGAAATGATTCTGAACACTGCCAAAACCAGACTGCTAAAAATAGCAGGGGTCCCACGCCGACTGCCAAGAACTGCTAAAAATAGCAACTTCTGCAAGAAGTCTCCGAATGAGCCCGAACGAAAGCCAACTGATCAAACTCTGCCAACTGAAGCTGAGCCAAGCTCCAACGTGACCCTCTATCCAATCTATCAGCCTACGAGGGTCGTATGATAGGCCAATCCTGTACTCCAAGAGATGTCACTGAGAAGGGGACATGACAATCCGCCCCTCCTGAAATTGCTTGTCCTCAAGCAATCTCAATGCCGGATGCTGCAGAATATCCTCGCTCTCCCATGTAGCATCCTCAAGAGGCAAATCTCTCCATTTCACAAGATATTCCCTGATAGTCCTCCGACGCAACTGTCTCTCCCTGTACTCCAGGATGGACTCAGGTACTAAGATCAACTTTCCCTCATCATCCAAGGGAGGTAGAACTGTAGATGGTACCACACGATGTCCCAACGCCTTCTTGAGGCGTGATACATGAAATACATTGTGTACCCTGCTCTCTGTTGGAAGCTCAAGCTCGTAAGCCACCTCGCCAACTCTCCTCAGAATCCTGAAAGGACCGTAATAACGTGGCTTAAGCTTCTCTGACCCACTCTTCCTAAGAGTGGACTGACGATAGGGCTGCAGCATGAGGTAAACCATGTCACCAACCTCGAAATGCCTCTCCGTCCTCTTCTGATCCGCATATTGTTTTTGCTGATTTTGTGCCTTGGCTATATTTTCCTTGAGATCCCTCATAGTATCCTGACTCTCCTGCAACCAACCTCCTGCACTCGGCACTCTACTGTTGCTCAGTAGCAAATCAAGGAAACTCGGCGCCTCATACCCGTACAACGCCATGAAAGGGGACATCTGAATGGTCATATGGAATGTCGAGTTATAGCAATACTCACACAAATGTATCCATTTGACCCATGCCTTCTGCTGCCCCGCAATGTAGTTTCTGAGATATCCTTCCACCCACTTGTTCACAATCTCCGTCTGCCCATCAGTCTGCGGGTGGTAACTAGTGCTCGGAGTGAGCTCGGTCCCACAAAGTCTGAATACCTCCTGCCAGAAGTTACTCAGGAACCGACTATCTCTATCGCTCACGATGCTCCAAGGCAACCCATGAAGTCTGAATACCTCGCGAAAGAATACCTCTGCTACCTGTGTAACTGTATAGGTCGTGGTGATCGGAAAGAAGTGGGCATACTTCGTAAGCCGATCCACAACCACATAAATACAATCTCACCCCTAGGCTTTAGGCAAGCCCGTAATAAAGTCCATCGACAGGCATTCCCACTTCCTGTCAGGAATCGGAAGTGGCTATAGTAAACCTGTCGGGTACGTGTTCTCCTGCTTATTCTGCTGACAAACAGGGCACTCACGCACGTATTGAAGAACATCCGCCTTGAGTCCTTTCCACGTGAACCTCTCCCGTATCTGCCTGTAGGTTTTGAAGTATCCGGGATGTCCTGCTATAGGCATGTCATGAAAGGCTCGCATAACAATGTTCTTCACCTCTGACCCTGGCATCAAAAATATCCTGTTCTTGTAAATGATCAAGTCATTTACAAACGTATACCTGGTATCAACTGCTGATCCCTCAACAATGCTGGAGGCCCAACTATCCTTGGCATACTCTGCCACTATCATATGCCTCCAATCCTCCGAGATATGAACCATAGTGCTCAAATACGGTCTACGTGAAAGTGCATCAGCCACTACGTTCTGTGTACCTTTGATATATGAGATATCAAAGTCATAAGCCTGCAGCTTACTGACCCACTTCTGCTGTCTATCATTGAGATCTCGCTGCCCCAAGAAGTGTCTCAAACTGTTATGATCAGTTTTAATGCAAAATTTGCTGCCAACAAGATATTGTCGAAACTTTGCTAAGGCATGCATAATCGCGAGCATCTCCTTATCATATATGCTATACAGTCTCTCTGGTCCTCTGAGCTTGCGGCTCTCATACACAATCGGGTGCTTGTCCTGCATAAGCACCGCACCAATGCCCTCACGTGATGCATCGCACTGAAGCTCGAACGGCTTCGTAAAGTCAGGTAGTGCCAAAACAGGGCATGTGGTCATCAACTCCTTGAACTTCATAAAACACTCCTGTGCCTCAGAAGTCCAAACAAAAGCCCCCTTCTTCAGTAAATCTGTCATCGGGGCTGCATGTCGTGAATAACCATTCACGAATCTGCGATAGAACCCACATAAACCAAGAAACCCTCTCAACTGTGTCAGGTTTGCCGGTGTAAGCCAATCAACAATGGCGCGGATCTTTTCAGGATCCATACGCACTCCATCTGCACTGATAATATGGCCTAGATATAGCAATTCGGTCATCCCCAAGTCACACTTGGATTCCTTGGCGTACAAGGACTCCCTCTCCAAAATACTCAATATGGCCTCCAAATGAGCCGAGTGCTCCTGCCATGTCCTGCTGTATATGAGAATATCATCGAAGAAGACTAACACAAACCTCCTCAGCAATGAATGAAAAACCCTGTTCATCGTAGACTGAAAGGTAGCTGGCGCATTAGTGAGCCCAAATGGCATCACTACGAACTCAAAGTGCCCACAATGACATCTGAAGGTTGTCTTCTCTATGCCCTGCTCACGGACTCTGATCTGATGATAACCCGACCGTAAATCAATTTTGGTAAAGTAACAGGCACCATGGAGCTCATCAATAAGCTCGTCAATCCTCGGTATCAGGTACCTGTTCTTAATTGTCCTCTTATTCAGAACCCTGTAATAAATGCACATGCGCAATGTTCCATCCTTCTTCTTAACCAAGACAACCGAAGAAGCGAATGGCGATTTGCTAGGTCGAATGTGACCCATAGCAAGTAACTCCTTTATTGTCTTCTCTATCTCATCCTTTAACTTCTTAGGATGCCTGTAAGGAGTTATCATCACGGGCTTAGCGCCCTCCTCGAGCTCAATAATGTGCTCTATGCCCCTGTCTAGAGGTCTACCTGGCGGAATATCACTAAACACCTTATCATGCTTAATCCTCAACTTCTGAATGTCCGGATGATATTCTATCATTTGCTGTCCCTCCTGTATAGGTGCTAAATGACACTCGGCAGCCCACTCTACCATGTCGTGACGTATGAGCCGCTCCATCCGACAAAAAGAAATTGTTTTGAGGTCGCTGTCCCGAATTGCTTTAAGTATGTGAGTCTTCTCGTCGACATCAAAACGGATCTCCATGTCCTTGAGACGAAGAGTGACTTCCTCCAATGAATGAAGCCACTTCATTCCCAAGACCAAATCAATGTCTCCCATGTTAACCACATAGTAATTAGCCTTGAACTCATAATTGTTCAGGCGTAAAGGGAGATCCTTTATCATGCGTTCACACCTCAAAGTGTATCCATCGGCCACCTTGATTCTAATGCCCTCGAACTCCTCAGTAATGAGTCCGCGTTTCTCAACGAATCTGGCATCTATGAAATTATGTGTGGCTCCTGTATCAAGTAGGGTAATGACCCTCTGTCCTGCCAACACACCACGAATCCTGAAAGAGCCCTCTTGCTGTATGCTAGATAAGCGTGCCTCCTGTAACTGAAGCTCTGGCTTTGTCTCAGCTCTAGGCTCTAGAGCCTCTGACTCTGAATCCTCGGAACTCTCCTGCTGTTCGGAATTTTCTGATTCTGAGTCCTCATAATATGCCCACATCACTCAATTTGCCTTGCCCTTAGGTCTTAGAGGACAATCGTGATTGGCGTCATACGGTCCTTTGCAGTAGAAGCAAAGCTTCTTCCTGCGTAGGTCATTAAGGGCCTCACGATCCAAAAGTGGAGCTGCTGATTTACCTTTTGAATCGTTTTTAAAGTCTGATTTTTCTTTGTTAAAATCAGATTTGTCCTTATTTTTGTTAAAGCCCTTATTATCTCTGAATGATGAAGAACCTCTGGAGTTAAATCTACTAGAAGGTGCTGCTAACTCCATGCTTCGTGCTTTCTTCATTGCCTCCTGTAAAGAAGGAGGATCAAAGGTTTTGATCCAGCCTCTTAATGGTTCTGTCAACCCCTCCATGAAGAGTACTACCAAACGCCTCTCTGATATGTTCGGAACCATGACTGAAAGCCTCTGAAAGTCACCGATATAGGCCTCTAGACTGCCACTCTGTCTCAACTGGGCTAAGTCTCTGAAGTAGGATTCCGGATCCTTCCTGTGAAACCGCTCTACTAACCTGTCAACAAACTCCTGATATGACGTGATCCTATCATGCTGGAGTGTCACCATCCCGTGGTGCCACCAGTCGTAAGCTACTCCCTCAAGATGCAGTGTCGCATATCGGATAGCATCTCTCTCAGCCATCGGGCGTAATGTGAGGAATGTATCTAACTTACTAATCCATGCCTGGGCTGTCACCTTGCCACTACCATCGAACATCGCTAGATTGAGTTTGTTTGTAGCATGTTTTAGGTCATTGTTCTGCTGTCTAGGTCTCCAATCATGTCGTCCTCTGCGATATTCTCTCCTCTATGTAACAAATCGGTCAAAGGAAATCCTCTCTGACATCAGGTGGTACTAACTTCCACTCCTCGTTCACTGCCATAAGTGTATCTACGAACAACTCCTCATGCTCCTCACTTGCAATAGCCTTATCGGGCTCCTGTCTCACAAAAGTAGGCCTAGAGGGCATGCCTGCTATCCGTGAAACAGTCCTAGGTGCTCTCCGGGATCCTGCATCACTCCTGTTATCGTCACGCTGTGGTGACGGTCTCCTCTATATACCTTACCTCTGGATTGCCACTGCCAACTGCTGTAGCACATCGTTAGACTGCCGTTGACCTGCTCGTAAGTCTCTGAGAGTGTCTAAAACCTCGGCATCGTCCTGATCTCTGTTATTAGGTGGGATCTCTGTCCTAGGTATATCTGTTCTGTCAGCCCTGTCATTACTATCAGCCATGTTTCCTGGCTGCCTATTCAAACTCCGTTGCCTGTCAATCAAGGCACGTCTGCGTGTATAATCCCTGTATGGTTCAAACTCTTCTGGCTACATATGATGGCTAAACCCTCAGGATGGCAGGATTTAGCTCTGATACCACTGTAGAAACCCTCGTTTCCCCCTGTTTCCAATACTGTCTGTTTTTCTGGTAAAAGCAGCAAGCTGTAGATGAACAAATCTGGTACGACTGAGTTGCTTGAATGCTTCTCCCTCCGTCTGGTGCTCAGGAAATGTCTCCAATGCTTAGGCGCCTCCAGGGAAGGTGATATATTGCCTGAATAGAAGGTGTTTCTCCTCAAGACCCAAGTACGGCTCAAAACGGCATAGTACGGCCTGCAGCAAGTACGGCCAGGTACAACAGCAATAAAGAATGTACGGCCTTCTTGGAAACTATGTCTAAACCCTTAAATATGATACGCCCTTGTTGCAAAATGCTTCCCGGATGAAATACCATGCTGAAACTCTGTAAATAAATAATCTCTGAAGATCAATGATTTCCTCTGGATGAAGAAACCTCTGTTGGCAATAAATCAGGTGTTATTTCACACCCTCTGAACTGATTCCAATGGAGATGGCTCATCCCCCAAGCAATTCGAACTTGAAACCCTAAAGCTTCTTGCTCAGATCAAGTTGATCAATTTTCAATAGACAATAATCACATAATGGCTCGATTCCCAATGCAAAGCCTATATCTCTTGAAAAGTGCGATTTCCACAAAGATAGGGAATCTTAAAATATTCGACTTTTTAATTCTTTTAATCTTTCCATAGTCTCAACCAAATTTTTATAATAAAATATAATTGTCAATTTGGCCCCTTCTGATGATGGCGACCCCCTCAATTAAGAATCACTTAAGTTATAATATAATATTATAACTTTATATTATAATCATCAAATAATTAATATTTAATTAATACAATTAAATATTAATATCTCTCTCGTTATTCATCCGATGACTGATCCGTCTGAAGTTGACGAATACTGAAATAATTCTGAACACTGCCAAAACCAGACTGCTAAAAATAGCAGGGGTCCCACGCCGACTGCCAAGAACTGCTAAAAATAGCAACTTCTGCAAGAAGTCTCCGAATGAGCCCGAACGAAAGCCAACTGATCAAACTCTGCCAACTCAAGCTGAGCCAAGCTCCAACGTGACCCTCTATCCAATCTATCAGCCTACGAGGGTCGTATGATAGGCCAATCCTATACTCCGAGAGATGTCACTAAGAAGGGGACATGACACTTCAACTCTGCAACAATAATGGATCAAAGAATCTTCCTTCATAGCCCTCCTTCTAGCGCCAATTCTGTTGGTGTGTGTTTTGAATACGCCACCATACACAGAATAAAATGCCCAAGGACACTTTATCCTCTCTTGAAAAGTAATTGTAAATACCTAGAAGATAATACAATAACTCCAATGTCTCTTTTGGCCAGGTTATGACATATGGACAAGGTCAGTGGGCGTTGTGATTTGCTGATAATCACAAAGGGACTTACATAAAATTCATTTCGCGAGTTGAGGACTTAGACAGTTTTATCATTGAAGCTCTTTTTGATGGGTATTTCAGATATTACAAAAAGAAAAAGGGCAAAAGGATAAGGGTTTAGAAATCTAGACTACGCCTAAGAACTCAAGAGACGGCAGTGACGAGATAAAATAGGGTAACCACACTTTGTTTCGCCTCCTTTGGACAACTACGCAAAGTGGGTGCAATCTTCAAAGGAAGTTATAATAATTTTCATGTTTGAATTGAAAACAAACAGAAGTTAAGCATCCACAATTTAATGGCTCAGACTAACTTTGCACATCGAATACAAATCATCCATTCGACAAAAGTATGAGCTAAATCTTATCTACCACTGCTATCGAATCTATCATCCACTTAACAAACATATAAATGAAATGCTAATCTAATTCTACTCTAAGTGTTGAAGGAGAAATATTAAAGCTTGCACACTATTTGAAAACAAAAGTGATTCTAAGCAAATCATGCACTAGAGCTTTTATTGACGGAAATAGTCTTGTCGCAACAATATTATACTACTCACTTCACAAATTGTAAATGAGAGTAATCAAGTTTATATAGAGTTCATGAATTTGAATAAACGGCTCAGATTAAAAATGAGCCAACGGCCAAGATTGAAACAAATAAACCCTAATTAGGGTTTCCCAAAATGACTCAAGTAAATAGAGAGTTGACAGGGTGATGTGGCGCTTTGGAGCTATTTTCAAGGAATTACATCCCGATCCTCCCGCGTCGCCGTGTGTTCAATGAATCTGGACACGATCAAGGCAACTTCATCCATGGTGACCTGAGGAAGCATTCCGATTCTGAATTCCAGTCCGTCCACACTTTCGGTGCATCTGGCAAAAGTATCCTCCCACTCTGGCTTGGTCTTCTCAAAAGACTCTCGGATGCTTAAGAAGTTCGCCAATTTGGCCCAATCCTGCTTCAGAATAGGTCCTGTGATGGCAAAGATGCCTTCTTGGACCTTCCCTTTCAAAACCTCTAACTGCAGGTCATTCTCTCGTAGAGCCTCCTTATCCAGGATATCGGCAATCATGTTGAGGAGTTTGGCCTGAACTTCTTTGACCTGTTCTTCCAATCTGATACCATCAACCTTCACCCTCTCCAAGACTTCGCCTCGTGCCATCAAGGCCCAATACCAGGTGTGGAAGTCATAGGCTGCTCCTGCTGCAATAACACCTCCGTCTATAAGCTCCTGCTTAGGAACTCCTTTCAAAATCCTAAGGCAAGGGATTATCCTATCTGCACATCCGGAAGGTTATCCCATACTTCTGCCAAAGCAACCAGCCTAGAAAGTAGGGCGGTGGCCTGACCATAAACCAGAGTCAACCTCTTCACGAATGCCTCAGCTTCAGTCCCCTTTGCTGCTATCCATTCTCTGGCTTCCCGAACGGTGACCATGTTTTCTTCTATCTCCTTAACGGCCCCCTGTGAAGAGTTTGGAAGTAGAGAAGCTGCCGTGTTGTCTTGATCAAGTGGCTTGATCAGGTGCTGGATATATTCCTTTAGGCGCTCAATTTCTAACTGGCACTCCTTCCTCTTGGTTACCTCCTTTGCCAACCTTGACTTGATAGTGAACACTGAATTGTCCAAGTCTTCAATTTCTTGGCCCTTCGTGGTTGGGCTCAAGTCAATGGTTGTGATGGCATAATCTTGTGGAGCCATGTCCCCCTATGGCCTGTCCACTGTAGGCATTGCGATCTGCACTGTTCTGTTGCCGGCTCCATCTCTCTGTATGCTTGAGAATTTCTTTGGTGGCTTCTTAACGGTAGTCTGTGTAAGTCTGGCCAACAAGTCAGCAATGTCATTCTCTTCTAGCTCCTCCACTGGCGCCTGTACTTTCAGCCTCTCTCTTAGCCAATCCGGGATCGTCGGTTGTTCTATGCCTTCATCCTCAGGCCTGTCTTCTCTATCAGGAACGTCCAGAATTCCCCTAAGGGCTGAAATCATTCCTTCCTAGAAATCCTCATTTTGGGTGTCCACATTTTCATCATCGGACTCCAATATTTCTGTGCCCGTGGGAGATGGTGGCGCATCTTCGTCCGGCTGAGGCTCCATATTGTTTTCCGGAATCGGGGAAGGATCCCTAATGTCAGCCAGTGAAGCGTCTACAGTAGTCAACATCTCCTCAATATTCCTAGATGCGGCCGAGTGGGAAGGTTTTACCTTAGCCTGCTTCCTAACTGGCTCCTTGCCTGTAGCTATCTCCTTCATTTTCCTGGAAGTGGTGGCCTCTATCATCTCTACGCCGTGGGATGCGTCCGCATTGGAAGAATAGGATTCCGCCTCACTCAACATATCATAAGTTAAGGTTATCCTTTTTCGCCGGAGTTCCTGAATCTGTTGATCAACCCATCACTGTGTATACTTGATGACTGGTCTCATCAAAGTATTCAAATCGGCGTGCTCGGGTTCTAACCATCTAACCATCGGCAAAGGCAAGGTCTCATCAAGGTTCGGCTGTACCTGTTGTCCATCTTCCTCCAACTGATCCAGCACTCGGCAAAGTTCTGTTGCTCTGATCAAATTAACAGGCAATCTGGACCACATCTTTCGCCTAACTTCAAACTCGTCCGCAACATTTGCCCAAAAATCTTCCAGTTCGACCCTATGCTTGTACCTCCTTCCATCCACCGTCTTGATATGGTGATGCGGGTCGAAGTGGCTCCTAGATGGGTAGGTAGCAAAAGGATAATGCTGAATCTCGAGCCTGGCACTATCTGCTGCCTGTGATGACGGACAAGACTCTAGCATGTTCCCTATAAAGAAGGGAAAGGTTACTGCCGCCTTTTGCTTTGTCCGTTGGAGGCCCTGAAATTCTTCTAGCTGCCTTAGTACTTCCAACAGGACCATCTTGTTAGTTGGGAAAATGGGAAAACGATATGGGCTCCTAGTGAATCCCTGGATTCTGATGTACGTGTATCGGGGATACTGGATAAACCATGACCCATATTTGCCAATCAGCTTCTTGGCCTCAGGAGTCAGTCGTTGATGCATCCCTCCCTAGAGTATACTAGTGATATACATGAGGAAGGCGTCATGAGCTCGCCGGAAGTGTGCCTTTTCTTTCAACTGCAATTGTGGATAGCAGTCGTATGCCTTCAGCTCATTTGATCCACCGCCGACCGTGCCCTTGCATATCAAGCCTGCATACTTGTAAGTCCTAGCCAACATGTAGATGACATAAGAACTCATATAAAACGTTTTAGTTTTCTCTAAGTTGACAAGCTGCTCGTAGAGGTTGTTGCTAATCATTCGTGACCAGTTAAACATCTTTACGCCCTTTGTGATGTCCTCAATAAAATAGTACATCCATGGCTCAAATGGCGTCCCCAAAGGACTGCTTGCTATTTTGTTCAGCAAGATAATTATGTCTCCGTAGTCTTCCTTGAAGGCCGTACGCATCAACTTCTTGAGCTTTTTCTTGACCGACGGCCTTGGTTTGTCCAGCCACGACTTGTTGATGTTGGTGGCACAAAGGTCAGGCTTCTCATCATACAATCTCTGGGCGTCTTCCTTAGTCTTGTAGGTAGTCTTAGGATACTTAGGAATGCCGAAGGCTTCGTGTATGGCCAGCTCTCCCAGATGCGCCAATATTCTCCCGTCAGGTGCCACAATTTGTCTTAACTCAGCATTATAATGCAGAGCACACTCTACCATTAATTCAGCACACTCCAGTGTAGGCGAAAATCCGGCAGCTTGGAAGATACCATTTCTCACCATCCTTCTGGCGGCAGGCGTGGGCAAAGGTCCATTATGCCCATATATTCTCTTCTTAAATTCTTCGAGGTCAATGTGGCCAAGGTTGGTGTCCGAGACGTCTTTCCATTTGGATTTAATTCTAGTCTCTGGCTGCAATCCTTTGCTTGCAAACTTCATCCGTCCTTTGCTGGATGTTTCTCCTTGATAGACTGTCAATCTGCAAGTACAAAATGCTTAACATTAATATAAAAACTTTTAAAATCAAATTACTCCGAGTGTAGTTTGAAAAAAAAATCGCACTTTTCAGCTTATTGAATTGAAATTTCTGTCAAAAAGCAAGCTGAAAGTAATAAATTCGCCTATCTTTGAATGAAATTCGTGTCGGAAATGAAGTAGAAGATAGGAATGAGGTGTAAACATATTGCCGATTAACTTCCAAACCTCAAAGATCGTGTTCTGGCTGCAAATGAATTTAAAAATTCAGAAAATCTGCCAGAAGAAGTGCGCCAAAGCTGGGAAGTGGGATTTTCAGCCAAGAAATGACTTATTTCTTCCTAAAAATCACGCCTATCAACAAGAAATTGCTACCTCGATTCTCACAACAACGTTACTTGCGCTAATTTTTCCTTCGCAAACGATTCCCAGAAGATTCGAGAAAGATAGCCTCTTCTCAGCCGAAATTGTGAAGAAATGAGTTGCTGAAACTCATTTTATGGTTGAGAAGTGCGATTTCCCTCACGGAATTGCTTTCTTTTTTCTGATTTTCTTCCAATTTTTAGAAACGTTTTTCTTCTCAGATCGGCAAGTTTCTAATTTCACTTTCAGTTGTCGAGGCAAGTTTCTAATTTTCATCTCTGTGCCACCTCTGTTTGAGATTTTCGAATTTCTCAAAAAATTGCCTAAGTGTTGGAGAAAATATCAAAAGATAATAAATTAATTGTTCAAAATTAATTGTCCAATGTTCTTTAAATCTTTGAATCATGCCAATTTATCTAAGGCAGAATAATTTAATCCTCGAAATAATCTCCAGACTTCGAATTTTTTAATTAAAAATTCCCTAAGTGTTGGGAAATAATTAAAAATATTAAAATATTTAAAACTCCAACCCGTTTAACCTTGATACATGGCTAAGTTGGTTCGTCCAAGGCAAAATATCTCTTTTCAAATTGTTCGCCTAGCCAAAATGTGCTCAATAGTTCATCTGCCAAATTTCAACTCTCTAGGCGTTGTTCTGACCTCTCTGGACATTTTACTTAGCCAAATAATTCATTTTCTCTCTCCTGGGTTGGGCGAACTTGGAGATTTCTCTGCCATTTTGCCATTTTTTATTCATGCCTTCGGAATTTTTCCAAGCTGAGAGGGGCGGACTTCATGGTTTGCCTTGCCTTGCATTCTTCATTTCTTGCCAAAGAATTTCATTTCGTCTTGCCGAGGAGTAATTTTCATGCCGTCCTAACCTCTTCTCTCTCTAGACATTTCTTCATTTTTATGCCTTACAAAAATTTATCTTCTAAAGTTGGGCAAATTTCTCATAATTCCTTGCCAATGGCGTGTTTTATCTTGTATTTGTCTAGGGCGGACTTCACCCTTCTCTTGCCATGGCGAGTTTTGGTCTTGCCTTGTCCAATGGCCAACATTACTTGTAATTTCACCATTTAATTCAATTAATAGCGAATTTTCTATGTAATTTCACCCCTTCCAAACACCTTGGAGCGGACCACTCCATAATTTTACCCTTCTCCACACTTCTTGGGGTGGACTTCTCATATCTCATGCCATTTTCCATATGGCGGACTTCATAAGTTGTTTGCCATTTCCCTCTAGGCTGGGCGGACTTCACATTTTCCATGCCACTTTCCATATGGCAGACTTCATCATGCCTTAGCCACTTCCAATCTTGCTGGGCGGACTTGGAGACCTTCATGCCATTTGACTTTCTTGGGCAGACTTTTACCTTCTTGTGCCAGGGCGGACTTTAGCTTCCTTGTGCCATTCGTCTCTTCCAAACATCTTGGGCGGACTTCATGGTTTTCATGCCAAGGGCGGACTTTGGCATCCTTCTTGCCTATGGGCGGACTTTGGTCTCTTTGTGCCATGGTGGACTTTGGGCCTAGCTTGCCAGTGCCTACCTTTGGCATGCCAAAGGTAGCGCGGACTTCCTATACTTCATGCCACTCCTTCCTTGAGGACGCCATCTTCATACTTTTACCCTTCTCCACACTTCTTGGGGCGGACTTCTCATATCTCATGCCATTTTCAAAATTTTTGCTATTTTACCTTGATTCTCTTGACATCTGGAGGTGTGCTGATTTTTTTGCCTGATGGAACCCAAAAATAGAAACTTTCCAAAAATAGAAACTTTCTAAAAATAGAAAAAGCAAAAAGCATCCCTAAAAAATAGGAACTCCAGAATGGCCTAAAAATGCCAAAAATCAAAAAAGCAAAAAGCAAAAAAGCAGAATCCCTAAAAAATAAGAAGTGTCAGAATTGACCGAAAGCAATGGCGTTCCTCGTCTACTGGGTCTTCTGAGCATTTCCATGACATTTAAGCATTAAAACGGGTTCAAAATCTCACTTTGGTTGGACTAACTCTCAAAAAGTTATTCAAATTTAGGACTCTAAACTGGCGATTCAGAGGCCGACATCAAAACTTGGGGGTCCCCATTTGCAATGGGGCGATGTGTGAAATAGGTCACAACAATACCCAACCAAAAATGACCCTCGACATTCCTTGAAAGATGTTCATCACAACTCCAAATGCCCTTCATGACACCTTGCTCACCATAGATGTTTGTGACTCTTGGTAATCTTTTGCAGCCCATCCATGAAAGCATCAACAACTATGGAGCATGGAGCAATTGTTGTCTTCAATCCTAAAATATATCGGGCCAATTTTTTCAATTTTTCCATACAAACTAAATTCACCCGTTAATGTTAAAGAAAACCCAATCCAACTAAAGGGAACCCTTTCCTCTGATCAATCCAGATCCCAATGCGGGCAAGGTTGCGAGCATACTCGAAAGGGGATCGTTAGCATAACTAAAACTGTTGGAAGAGTAATAGGAAGAAGATACAATCAACTCAACCACTTATTCAACGGGAGGACTGGAGATAGATTTTACATTGCTGAAAGTAACAATCAACTCAACCACTTATTCAGCGGGAGGACTGGAAAAATAGAAATTACATTGCTGAAAGTAACAATCAACTCAACCACTTATTCAACGAGAGGACTGGAAAGAGAAGTACTATGTTGAAAGTAAATATGCAACTCGACCACTTATTCAGCGGGAGTGTGTTGACGGCTCAGCCGATCAGTAATATGCAAATGCAATACAATATAGACTGAGCATGACCAGTCTCTTCCACAAAAGTGGGGATACAAAATATAAAGTGCAGAAAGTAAAGAGCTGATTAGTACTACTGATTCAGCATTACAATGCGATGAACAATCTGCAAATACAATGAGATATAAATAACCAATGAACTCCAGAATGTTAAGAAATGAACTCCAAACAAGTACAAGCTATCCAGCATATGAAATATAGTCAAAAGGGACTGAAATATCAGGTCTGATATAAAAATTGCAGCAATCAGAAATTCATACCAGCAAGCCCTAAAATCACCAAAATGCTCATAACTTTGTCAAAACACCTCCGATTGATGTGAAATCAAGTGCAAAGGAAGCATAAGAGAAGGGCGACCAAGTACAAACCAAGAAATAGCAGCAAACAACGTCTGATATTTTATGCACGCTTCCCAATGCAATGGTAGGCAAAGTACAACCTCCAAGAAAGGGCGACTAGCAAGATAAAATCCAAATCCTCTCTGAAAAATTTGAAAATTTGCAAGAAGGGGTGCCCTAGGTAGATTTGAACAATAAGTCAATACCCAGAACCAACAAAAAATTGTGCAAGGAGCTATGATCGAAAATGTGCTTCAGCCAAGCACCACACCAGCATCACCAAAAACTGATAAAACTGCAAGAAACTCAACTACAATGTGCTCAATCTATTCTCAAGGATTGAGAACAGCCAAATCTCAACTAGTTGCTATTTTTCAAGCAAGAAGTCAAGCCAAAGCTAGGAGGTATGCATTCCTCGAAGCAACTTACTAACCATTCCGGTAGCACAACATTACCGTAGATATAAGATGATGAACTAAGAGCCCAATGCTCGTTTTTATAACATTTCCTGTTCCAAATTCAAATTCAATCTCCCTCCAAATGGACACCAAAACCAAACTCAAATTCACAATGCCCATTAGTGTCATTTGCATTTCATTTCTCCAAGTTCTCCTCCAAGAAGTATTATACTTTATTAAAATGTCAATAAAGTATATTATGGCATCCAAAGTAATAATAAAGTGAAATACTTTATTAAACTAATTTAATTCCTCCAAGCTAGGCATCAAAACAATAAAATGAAATATAAATCTAATTGGCCACTTATTTCTCCAAGGCGTCCAAACATGCCTTTTAAATATTTCACTTAAAATAATATTCTCATCAAATATCAACTTGCCAAAATAATCACCTCAAATGTTGGAAACCAACTGAATATACTGCCCTGCCCGAAATAGCCATAATACCAAGTTGCTGAAACACTGCCAAAAATAGCGCCAAGGGTGTTGGAGACCAAACTGCTCAAATTGACATGCCAGATATAGCCACTGAATTGAACTGCAAAAACCCTGCTAAAAATAGTACGGCTAAAAATAGAACTTACTAAAAATAGCATACTGCTAAAAATAGTAAGTTGTTCCAAACTCATTTTAACCACAATCCGAGCAGCCGTCGTATTTACTAAAAATAATAAGTCCAAAAAAGTTCTCTGATTCAGTTGCATGTCACGTTGTCGCAAAACTCTCTAAAAACCCAAAAGGAATCTAGAATCCGAACTGTAAAACTCCAACATCCAGCCGTCATAACTTACTAAAACTAGTAAGTCCAAAAAAGTTCTCTAATTCAGTTGCATGTCATACCACTGCGAAGCTCTCTGAAAACCCAGAAAGAATCTCGCAACTAGACTGCAAAACTCCAACATGCAAACCCCTGAATCCTCAAAGAAAACCTTCAAACAGCCCTAATTCTACCTCTGACTAGCCTACGAGCATCCGAGAATAGGCTAACAATCACTGGAAAGTGTAGTTCTAAAAATGGGGACATTACAAATCCCAATCCCCAAAAAGAATTGGTATAAGCTATAACATCACTCAACCCAAGGGATGGATTGTCAAACATATAGACATCTTGTTTTGGTCCTTCTTTCTCCCAAGCTTCATAGGTAACAAGTCTGAAATCTCCTTTCCTTCTTGTTGTAATGTGTAACAACCCCATCCTTGGGTAATTAAAAAAATTTCTAACATTTTATTTCAACATATAAAAGTAACATTTAACAAAGACATTACAATAAAATTCCTCCTTCATTGATAAGTACATGCAAGTTACAATATATATTTCCACATGAATTCCATTTTCATTGTAAATATAAATCAGAGTACATAAGTAAAACAATTACATACATAGCTCGTAAGCTTTTGCACAAATAGCAGTAAGACGGTCCAGGTTCCCTTCCTTTCAAATCTTGGTGTATCCGTCACCTGCGGTAGAGGAGAAACATCACTTAGGCACTTTTCCGCCAACCATGGATTGTTAATGCTATCCCTCGCACATCTATCATTCGATAGATGACCCTCCCTTCGAACGAAGAGATTGGTAAAGTAACCGGCTGCGACAACCCAACTGAGCATAGTGTTGTGTCCTATACATCTAGAACTTGCTATTTCACAATCCCGAACTAGCATGATGGATCACAGTGAACTGACAATGTAGTCTCGACTATCTCACATCTAAGTGGATGTCGTACCTTCCACTACTTTGGCCAAAGTATTCTCATTCAGTATTTCGAATGAAGGTCATCTATCATATACACTACTCAGGGCCGATTTGACTTAAGACTATCATACACTACGCATAGGCTAAGTCCTTCACTGGATTGTCAATCATCCCAGACTATCCTACTTCAATCTAATCCAAGACAACAAATATAGGTTCAAGTCCTTCACTGGATTATCAATCATCCCAGACCAACCTACGACATTCTAACTTACTAGAAATAATCCAACTTGACAAGTAATTCATTTTTTCTCTCCTGTTATGGAAATCTTTATCCTAGGAGTTCCTTAGCCTATTTCAGTTAATCAAAAACTCTAAGCCACTTGAATATACTTGACTACTGTCCTTATTTCGTTCCTAGAATATAGTGACTAGTTTACCCTTATTCTCCATATACGGAGATCATACACAACATGCAATATTTATTCAAAATGCATATAAATCCTTCCCTTTTATCTTTTACCCTTTTATGAAAAATAAGTAAACTATCCCTTGAAGTTCTTTCACATAAAACCCTTTTTCACCCATTCCCTTTTTCATTGTTTCCCTTACACAAATTTCCCTATTATGCATTGCTTGTAGATGTTCCTCATAATAGTTCTATCCTATTAGAACTTATGGAAAACATTAAACACGAGATAAAAGAAACCAGCACTCAAATAAAAGTTACAAACTAAAGAGGATTCATGCCTGATTTTAAACTTCTCCTTCCATAATTGTTCTTCCAATCCCTCTTTCAAACAAGCTTCTAGAATTACAGAGACTTCACACTGAAATTGGCTTCTCAATGATAGTACTTCACTCTATAATGAACTTCCTAAGTCTCCTTTCTCAATTATGAATCCACCACTAATTTCTTACTCAACTATAACTCACAATGAGTTCACTCTCAGCTTAACTTGGGATTTTCATTGTTAAAGGCAGTTGCTGGTAAAACTCACTGTATTTTTCTTCTCAGAAAAACAGAAAATACAAACAAAATAATGAAATGGATATGAGAGCTCAATGAAAATGCTAAACTCGGATTGCTCAAGTGATCTCTAACAAAGAATGGCTGGCATCTATTTATAGACCCGAAATTGCAACAAACTCCACCATTGAGGGCATGTAAAATGACAGAACTATCCTTTGAATAATTCAAAATGAAATGTGGCAGCTATTTGATACTTACTCAACAAATTTAGAGATGATTCGACCTTTCCCAGGAAGAAATTTTCAAACTTCACATGGCAAAATAAGAATGAAAGACACCTACAGGCGTTTTTAGCCAAGGCGTCCAAATATGGCAGATGAAGATTAAATGCAGGAAAATGCCACTTGTGAAAAACGTCCCACCTGGCTTTCATTCCGCCCTTCCACTCGCATTTCCAGAATGGAGCTCCAACAGGCCGCGACCTGGTCTCCTGGGCATGAGTTTGTAGCTGCGCGTGGTTTTCCATTTTCCTGTTTTTTTTTTAACATTTCCTTAGGTTTCGCCCTTTGCCAAAAACGTATAACTCATTTAGCATATTTCCTTGTCACGGTGAAAGATATTCGCATTTCACTTAGCATTTATTTAAATGCTTAACTTAACAAAGTATTCGATATTTATTTATTTCTCATTCTAAAATTCCATACGGGATTTCCAAAAGACTATAGAAGTCGTTTTTAAATACTTTCTCAAGGGAAATATATATATATTTGCCAAATGACTATACAAGTCAAATTCATTTAATCTTATGGTAAATATTATTTACCAAGTGACTAAAGAAGTTTACGCCTTTTACTTCCCAAGATTTATTTATTTAAAATATAAATAAGATGTTATATTTATATTTTTCATTATATTAAATATATATCATATTATAGTTTTATTTACCGTATTTAAATATATGTATATATCTATATAATATTTAAATATTACTATAGATATATCTATATATTTTATTCCAAGTAAAACTATAATAACATTTATATTAAATATATATATAAACGCATTCAAATATTTACATTTAAATATATCTATACATATTTTTATTTAATTATCCAAATACGTGTATTACAGGCCAGTCAGCGTACCTTTAATACACCTATTTGTACAAACATGTATATATACATTTAACTGTAAATTTCAGGCATCAATATAACGTTATAACAACATTATAGCTAGTGTGCATATGTTTATAGGTGTGCCAGCCATGTATACGTATCCATATGTATGCCATGTCGACACGTGTATGGCATAATAATTGCCCATCATACATATGTATCGACATGTCATGCATGTTGTTACGTACATATGAGTGGTACATGTATACGCATATACATCTTGTCTATACCACACTTATCAGTTCACATTTCACATTCAAGGCTCACAGAACAGTAAGTCAGTCAACAAGTAACACCACTCATAAAGCATAAAGAAGTAATCCAAAACTCCTAAGCCTAAGGATGACTTATCAAGATAGCTCAATCTGACTCAGTTCTCGAAACCCTTAGTGAAGTGTGTGTATGCTCAACTTGATCAACTTTACCGGTTACTCGACCAAGCCCCTCTCCCGAGTGATGTCTCCCCTACGCCTGGAGGAATAGTTCCTGTTCCTGCATCCATTGGCACAAAACCACGGTAGTTACTTGCTCATAACATCAACAGTATATAAAACATCTTAAGCTAGAATATTCATATTTTTATTCTATGCATGCAACATAACATCAATAGAAGTATCAATCAAATGAGGCACACATTTAAATAGAACACATCCATTTTGATAACAAAAACATGTTTTATTCATCTCAAAGATTCAAACATTACACTCAATTGCCCTATGCAATAGTAGCTATACAATTGGGGTGTAACATAATGAAACCTTCAGCAGCTACCAAACTATGTTTGAACAACACCTTTATGTCAAAGATGTCGAAGTCGCCTTAATTCAACACTTCCCATACGGGGACTTCATCCTCAAACCCACTTATGCGTTCACAATCAAGTAGCCTCGAAAGATTACCAATCACAAAGTGTGACACGTCCTCATGGTCTAATATCAAATCATCAATAAGTTGAAAACCGTACTCGGTCTCATGCTTGGTCACTTCACCACATGTTTCATCTTCCATCACAAAGAGGGGGTTATCATAAGTTGCCTCTACACCTACTTCAAAGAGAGGGTTATCAAGAATTTGAAAATCATTTCTTTTCTCTTGCTCCAATCCAAATCTGCACTTGCAACTTTTGATTTCTTTGGAAAATACTCTAAGTCAAACTCCTCTTGAAGACTATCAAGCTCACCAATCACTTGCTTGATTTATTTAGCTCTTTGTTCATTCTCTTGCTCCTTGAGAAGCTTGGAATCAGCTAGCTGATCTTCTACCTCCATTAGAGCCAACTAAGTATTTTCTAACATGTCTTTTGTTGATTCAAGCTCAAAAGTAACCTCATCAACCTTTCTCTCTTTTCCTTGAAATGCACTAATGGTCTCCTTTGCAAATTCAATGGCATTATCCCAATCTCTAATGAGATGCAAGTACTCTTTTTTCACTATTTCCAAAGAGTCTTTGATAAGATGTAAGTCTGAAGAAGTAACTCTTCCCTCAACTCCATTTTGCATGAGGATTTCAAGGATCTTGTGAGTATTGTCCAACTTTGTGAGGACCTAAATCTCCTTATCACTAGTGACTAAGAGTCGATTCTTCAATTCACATAACTTCCTAGGTCTTTGTTCAACCAAGTGACTTGGTTCTCTATGTAACCGAGATTTAGGAATTTCTTTATTATCAAGAGCCATATGATCTTCTAAATCTACTTCCTCCTCACTGTTACTTTGATCAAAAGTTAAGGCAGCCCCCAACTCAAACAATGAGTCACTACTGAATGCTGATTTAAAATCCTCATCAGGCTCCATTTCTTCATGCTCCTCTAACGGATTCTTTGAGAAGTTGTACTGATGTTCTTCATGTATACGAGATTCCCACTTGGACACTAGATTGTCATCACTGGAATGATGAAGATGCTCCCCAATAGGTGTTGATTTGAAAACTTCAGTAGCATCAAACTTGTCATTAGTGGCTGCAACCTTCTCAAAGAAGTCATTCTGGAGCTTCACCATACAAGCTTCTTCTTTAAAGACATCTTCTTCAACAACAATTTGATGGCTTCCATTGTGGTACGAGATTGGAACATCATCACGATCAAAGGGAAATATGTCCCATGTAGGATCCTATCATATGTAGGTGCCATCACACCCGGGTCCCAAGTGCTATAAGGTTGATTGCTCTGCTCAAGAAATATGTGATCACTAGACTCTTCATGATCGGATATCTCTGTGAATAAATCACTCTTCATTTCCTTGGTACTAGCATCATGATAGTCATTCACCTCCATATCTTGCAATGTCAAATCAATCCCAACCATACCTCTTTGTTCACCACATACTAGAGTTTTTAGACTGCCCTCATATATGTGAACTGTTGTACCCCAAATTAAAATTTTCGCTACACTTACGCATTTTGAATAAATGAGTCAAAATACTATTAAATCTGTCAAAAAGGTCAAAATTGGGGTTTGCATGTCTTGCATGAGGGTCAAAAACTTCGAAATTTCAAAATCAGGCAATCTGGGTCAGTTCAAAACGATCAAACCTACAATACCCAGATTTCAGTTTTTCATCCCTAAATTTTCGAAAAATTTCTATTTTTAGCAGTTTTCTAAAAATAGAAACTTTTTATGGGTTTTTTTGGGTTTCTTAAGAAACGGATACTTGTAAAATTTTCTAAAAATAGAAAGTTTGGCTTTTTGGGCTAAGACTGATTTTGATTGGCTTAAAATACTTCCTCATCAAGCTGGTGCAGTCAAAATCACAAAAAGATCAGTTTTACCCTACTGGGTCTATTCTGTTATTTCAAAAGCTTTTTCGGAGATCCAAGGTCATCAATGGAGTTCAGTCAACTGCCAGGGGTCAGAATCAGGCATTCGGGCATCAAATAGAGGCTGTCAGCGAAGAACGTGCACAAAAAACGGAGGAAGGAGAGTAGAAGCTGAAAAAGTTGGAAAATACAAAAAATTGGCTAACACTTATGAATCCAGGCGCCTCCAGTCAAGAAGGGTGCCCATACTTCGATGTCTTAGAATATTTTTATTTCCGACAGTCAAAGACAAGGCACGTTAAACAAGGTGAAAATTTGAAAATTACAGAAAAAATGGTTAACTCTGCCAGCCATGGGCACCCCTGAAGGAGAAAGGCGCCCAACTTTTCAAGAGGTTAAAATTCAGAATTAGGGTTTCTGCATCTAGGTCAACGTTGTTCAGAATCTTCTCGGCTCCACAATGAATCAATCAGCACAAACATTCGATCAACTAGTCGACCAGAATCTCAGATCAAACAGAGGTCACGGAGAGAGGTGTTTCAGAACTCTGAAGACGAAAGATCATCAAAAATGGCTTAAGTCTGGAAGAAATGGGCACCCCTGAAGGAGAAGGGCGCCCAAGCTTTTGAAGTGTTAAATGTTGAAATTTGCAGAAGGTACCTCCAACATAACTTCGTCAGACTAGGTCAAGCTATCCAACGCATTCATCGGCTCGTCCGTTAGAGTTAGCAGCCATCAGATGTCGCAAGCCAAACAGAGGAGGAAAAGTGTATAAAACGACAGAAGTTGGAAGCAACAGTGGAAAATTCAAAATAAAAACTAAGTCTAAGTCTGGAGGAGATGGAAGCCCCTGAAGGAGAAGGGCGCCTAGGGTTTAGAGCCATCAAAAGTCAGTTTCTGGAGATTAGGTATCCAAAAGACCCCTTCCAGAATCTTATCAGTTATCTAGTGAATCCATCAGCCAGTCAGTTCGATCAGTACAACGCCCGAAATCGTGAATTCATGTGAAGGTCAGAAGACAAGCAAGGTTTTGAAAATCATGAAAATGGCTAACACTGGAGAAAATGGGCGCCCCCATTAGAGATAGGCACCCAACAATTTGAAGGGTCAAATGAAGTTTTTGACAGATGACATTTCCAGAACAACGTCGTCAAATTCAATCAGGCTCCGTAAGGAAATGTTCAGTTCATTCGTCGGATCAATCTGGAAGCCGGGAGACAAAGTCAAATTAGGGTTGAAAATTGAAAAGAAGGCGAAAATGGTGAAAAATTGGCTAACTCTGGAGAGACTGGGCACCATACCTCAAAAAGGGCGCCAAACTTCTCATGCCTTAGAGAAATTTTTAGAAATTTCAAAAAAATTCAAACAAGGAAAAAACGCCTTATGCCAATGCATGAGCTAAATTTAGGGTTTTCAGAATTAGGGTTTGAGAAGCTGTTTCTCAAGACAAAAACTTATTTAAGCACATCTCTATGTATTATTTTTCATATTTTCTTGCAATTGTCTTCAAAGAAAAACAAAGCTGCAACTTCAAACCTATATTTTTCAAGATTCAAGAACCTAAACTTGCTGGTTTTTCACAAATTTTCAGATCAACACTCAAAGAAGGCTTGCTTTTTCATATTTCTTCATCAAGAACATCAAATTTGTGAAGAAGAAGGCCATTACTTTCAATTTTCAGCAAGCTGGTTCATATTTGTTCTATCTTCTGGACAAATTGTTGAAGAATTTTCTCAAGGTTGCAACAGTTGCTTTTATTTTGCATGTCAGAGAAAACTTCAAATTCTTCCATTTCTAATCTTCTGGGTCTATACTAAACCTTCTTCTGGACAAAACCCATATCACAGTTTTTTCAGAGAAACTTAAAGTGGTTGTTTTTTTAGTCAAAAGCCAAGGTTTGCAAAATCTGATCAACTGGGTTCATCCAGAATATACTCATGAACAATACCCAGATGCCAGCTTTTTCTGTTTTTTTCGAAAAAAATTAGGGTTTGCTGTTTTTTCAGTCTTCACTGCAAATTTTCAAAAACGGACGATCTGGGTTGGCTTGTAACGAAATTCTAATCAAAACCCATATCTCAGAAAAAAATTCAAAATTTTATCCATTTGACAAAGAAAAATCAACAAGCTAAAATTCGAAAGTTTGTCAAAACTTGTCAGAACCTAAGCGTGTTTATTGTCAATCTTCAAGTTTTTCAGAATGGATTACATTCCTACAGAGTTCAAGACCAAATCAGCACTGTACCATGATTTCATAGAAACAGCCGAGACTGACTTACATCATATCAAGCCAGTATTCAATCTACGTCCTTTGGAAGATGAAGGCAACACCACCATCAGGCATCTTAGCCATTCAAGTCTTCTCGCAGCAGCGTCCATACCTTTCTCAGTACAGAGCTTAGAATTCATAATTGCTTGTATCAAGCATTATAATCCAGCCACAAGGGAAATCTAGTCAGTTGATGGAAGAATCATATGCAACTTAAAGCCAAACACGATTGAAAAATGGTTCTCCATTCCACCATGGCCTAAAAGTGTCACCATCAACATTGAAGAATGTGAAAGGATATGGGAAGAGCATCAAGAAAAGTATAGCAAGAAAATTGCACACAGGTGGCTGAAAGATAAATATAGTACATTGCCAAAGAACGTCGGGAGAGGAGAGTTCAAGGACGAATTTGCTATAATAATCACCCTACTCAACTGGATTACTGGTCAAGCGGATGCAACGAAGTTTCAGCCTTGGATGTTCTACGTGATACCTCATATCATGAAGAAGACAGAGTTCTATGACTGGCCTACATTGATCAGTGATTGCCTTCACCATCAAATAACTAAATATTTTAATAGACATGAATTCCACATGGTCTCCTACCTAGTCTACTTGGTTGCCTATCAAGGTAAATTCAGAGGGTTAAACACAGAGGGTTCTTTAAATGTTCACCATGTCTACAAATACTACACTCAGTTGGAGTTCACTGCGGCATCACACCATTACAAAAGAGTGAATGAAGCATTCTTAATCTACACAGTGCGTGACCTGAACAAAGAGCTAAATGTTCAAATCTCATCTATTGCCAGGGCAGCAATGTCAGAATGGGCTGATTGGTTTATTCAGTTTGCCACTTTCACTTACCTAAGGGTCTACGGCTATTCAGGAGCTCCTCTTATCCGTCAAATGAAGTCGTGGGTATGGAATTTCTCAGACAAGTATCAGATGTTTACACTCGCCTACGCAACAAAAAAAAAACCAGCCTTCAGCTTTCCTTTTGCTTTAGGTATTTACAAGTGCAGATCATCCGCAGACGCTAAAATAATGGGTAATGAATTAGATAAACTTGGTCTCAAGCCTTTCAACGAGAGACAATCATATGACCCCCATGGTATCTATGCAGCTCGACTTGGTCAGAACTACCCTCATGTGCCCGCATTTGAAGACTTTTGGGCTAATTGCAGAGACGAGTACGAGGTGCGAAGGCGAAGTAATAGTAGGCTCACCCTTCATCAAATGAAAGATTGTTTATCCGAAGACATTGAAGGGTTATCAGATGATGACGGGGATGTAATTCTCCCAGCCTATACTAGAAATCAGGTTGCACAGCAACCTCTTCCACAGGTCAACCGAGCCAACAAAGAATGCATTACAGTGGAAGAAAGGACACGACAAGTGGTAGAGTACAACAAGACTTTCTTAATCCTCAAAAGGAGGGAGTCCATTCCGGTAGCAGAGCCGCCAAAGAAACATTCATCTCTTCCCTCTTCTTCAAAAGCTCAAACGAAGATGAAAGGAAAAGTTCAGTCTCAAGAGGTTTCAAAGGGCAGTAGATCAGCAAAGAGTACCAAGAGGAGGTTGGACTACACAGGAATTGTTATACAGAGCAGCCTACAGCTGAAACAGAAGTTCCTCCACCTGAGCCCATACTTCAAGAATAAGTACAAAATGAGTCGTTGATACAAGACCCTTTACCATCTCCTAGGTCTTCGCCAATTCACATTGATTTGGAAGACGAGGAGATAGAGGCCGATGTTGCAATTATTCTCCCTTGGATGTTAGTAGAGATACCACATCTTGGCTTGAGAGCTCCTTGGGAAGGACGAGAAGAAGGCCTTCGTATCAGGTGAATGATGATGACCTCAGTATATATCAGGAAGCACCCAAGAAGAAGGCCAAGAAACAAATGCATTTTGAGAGGAATCTTGAAGGTGAAATAGTCATGGAGACAGCTACGCCTATTGAAGATAAAATCAGGGATGAGGTGGATGTTGATGATTTCATAATAGTCAAAGCAAACCTTGGTAAAAGTACCCGACATGCTGATATGAGTTTGTTTAAGATGGTAACTTAAAATATTCAAGAAAGAGTGCAAAAGGATGGAGAAGACAAGGCAGCCCTCAAGGCTGAAAATCGCCAACTCCGGTTGTATATATCAAATCTTATTCAAGGCACCTCACAAACAACCCAGTTGCTGCCACATGTTTTAGAAACACCAACTGATCAGCAGCAGTTGAGGCAGTTGGTTATTTGTGGAAAACAAACTCAGGAATGGATTGAAGAGTTCATTGTCAAAGAAAAGAGATTCTAACACATGTCTTCCAATTGAGATACAAAGCTCATGACTTACGTCAAGGTATCCAAGATTTTGAGCAGTTGATAGCCGAGTTCAAGCCTATGCACGAGATCATAATTGCAGATTTAGAGATGGCTTATGGCTCTACAGTGGCAAGAGAACACAAAAGACAAATCCTAGAGTGGAAAGGTCACCTTTTCAAGGTAAATACATATGTTAGAATATCTGAGGAGTTTGTTGTGTATAAACAAAGAGTCATTGATACTCTTAAGTTCATCAGAGAATTTGTTGCAGCAATTCCTTGTCAGTATTGCCTTGAGGATGGTTCATACATTGGGCTTGACGTAGTCCAAACAAAGTTCCAGAGTATCTTGCATGGCTGCGATGGCAGTGTTGAAAGAATGAAGATGATTTCCATGATGTCAGTACAGATTGAGAAAGCGGCCAATGAGAGTGAAGATTTCTTGAGATTTATTGAGGATGGCGAAGAAATCTTGGAAAAGCGGCATTTTGCTATTAATAGTATCAGCACTCCCACCACAGATGAAGTTGCCTGCTTTTTTAGTGGATGTGATCGAGATTTAAATCAGCTTTCATCTAGAAGCTTCTTCCACGCTTTCTTTCTATTCTTGTCTCAATTTTTATCCGTTCTTTGAGGACAGAAAGAAACAGTTGTAACGAGTTGGCAATTTCCATTTTAGATGCTTTCTAGATTTAGATGTTTTATCTTTTCTAGGATTAGAAATAAAGCTTGCATGTTGGCAAGCAGTAGTTGTAAAAGCAAGGAGATTTTAGGGTTCCCTACTCCTCTGCTAGTTATAAATAAGAGCAATGTTTGCTCATTTTTCTTTAACCGTGCTTGTGATAACAGAATCGGTGAGCTTATGCCTTCATGTTTGTTATCGTTTAGTGTCAGTTCACTTTGTGTAAAGAGCAAGTTTGCATGCCTCCTTAGCTGCAAATCCTTGTTTAGTGCATGTGTTATGTGTCAATTGTAATCTGGTTGATCGCATGTTGCAAGTATTTTGCTACAACTTGCTGTCCCGGAATTGTAATTTTTGTGCCAGAAGTTTGAGTAAATAAAATCATGAGCGTGCTTTGTTGCCTCGATATAAATATCTCAGATTTTCATTTATTGTTTTGTGCTAGAAGTGTGAGGAAATAAAATCTTGAAGCTTGCTTTGCTGCCCTTGAAAGAAAGTCTCATTTTTCTGTAATACTTTTATGATCTCCTTTTCTAGCTTGCATTGAAATTTAGTAGATGTATGTTGAGGAAAGTTTATTCAAGTATCTTTGTCAAAAAATCAAACCTCATCCATTTCTAAACTCTCTTGCTCTGCGTTTACTTGAGAGGATAGAAACGTTTTACGTAAGTTAAAGTTGTAGTTGTCAAGTTTCATTAAACGGAAAACCTCAGCTACAACATCTAGAGTTCTATAACCTTGTGTTCTCGCAGCTAAATCAAAAAGATAGGCAAAAATTAGTTTTAGTTTACTTACTTTATGCAACTCAGCAAAAGAGGGAGCTTCCCCTCCTAATTCGAAGAGCAGTGTACTACACATAGCTGTTCGTTTCTAAAATGCATAATCCAGAGGTGCAATTTGAAACGCCAACATGAACAACATCCAATTCAACATCGACCAAGCCACCATTTGATTCCTTTCCAAGACAAGGTAAGGGTAATGAAGCAATGCTAGGTTCCCCTAGAAGAATAACCAACAAACTCATATCTCCTTGAAGCTGGTCCATCATGGATGGTTTGTCAAATTCCATGGTGGTATCTTCCTCAAAGTTTGTGTGTTCTACATTCACTTCACAGTTTCGATAGGTGACTCTTCAATCTTGCAGTCATGCTAAAGTGTCATGTACCTTCATTTCCTCTAAGACTTAGAGTCCCATCAGCATTGCTTGTTGACTGAATTTTGTTTTTCGCATGCTTACTTGTGGGCTGCAAACCACAAATAAGAACTACTTTCTCTAACCCTTCTTCAATGGCAAGTTTTGATTTTTCTTTCATTGTTCTTCTAATGTACTTAACCACGCCCAATTTTCCAGGTTTCAATATTACAACACAACCCAAGAAAGAGTCAAAAGAAACCATGTTTCTAAACTCATCTATCATGCTTTGATACTCTTCAAATAGTCGGGAAGCCTCTTGTTCACGCTGCCTCTTGAATTGTTCTTCAACTCTGCTCAAATCCATTGTCATAACTCTGAATTAACTGATCTTTCAACAGGCTGGCAGGAACTTCGGCTCTGATACCACAATAAACTCCCACCCTTTTTTTTTCCAAAACTTCACAACTTGCACTTGTTAGCATTAGCCCAAAATGCAAAGATAGACAACTAGAAGCAACCCTTCACTTTCTGATCAACCAGATCTCGGAGAGGACAGGGTGAGAGCATACGGTGTAAGGGGATCTTAATGTAATAATATTGTTGGATGTAAACATGTGATGTAACTTTTCCTCCAAAGTTTATTTAAGTGTTAGCAGCGGATTTAGTGGATTAAATATTAGAATAAAGATAATTTAAAAGCTGCAATATTATTCAAATGGATGTGAATAACCAATGCAAAAGATAATATGTGATAGTTTGTTAAGAAATTCCAAGACAGATAGCAAAAGATAATATGTGATAGTTTGTTAAGAAATTCCAAGACAGATAGTTAACATGAAAAATTGAATACACGTCCATATATATATACTATTCTCAATATAATTTAGAATCAATGGTTTTAATACTTATATGACTAATAACACTTGGAAAAGCCACTCTCACCCTAGGAAGATGTCATTGGTACTCGCTCTTGCCATGGAGCAATTTGGGAGAAATAAGCGGACTTCGCTGCTCTACATGAGTGATGGTTCCACTGGAACAATGCTCAACACCGTGCAATACCCATGCCCTGGCCAGAACCGTCCTAAGTGCACCTCTATACCCCAGGTTGGGCACACACATAAGATGTGGCCCCTTCTCCATCCTGTCCATAGCTCACCAACCACTTCCTTCTTCCTTGAATGTTCTCCATGCTTGAATGTTCTCCCTCCTTTCCAAGTTTCACATGAATTATTTATATATCCTTTTAAGGGGTGGTTTTCAAATCATCACACCCTTTCATAAAGGATGCCTTTAATTATTATTTAATAAATATAATTAGTTCTCCCTTTTAAAAGAGTTTTTATGCATTTTCTTTATTAATATTTATTTTAACCAAAGGATTATCATATTCTTTATTTTTCTATCTCCCCATGGTAAAGGGTTATTTCATAGTTTTCTCTTCTCTTGGGAAAAAGTCACATAACAAAACAAGTAAGCTATTGGCGGCAAGTCAATTGTTACATCCCAAAATGTGAGGTTACTATTTACTATTGCTAGATGCGGTAAAAGTGAATGTGATGTGAATTCTCAAGATGAATTAATGATGCATGTACCTTGTTATAAATATGAATGTTATATCACTTGATGTTGTTTCATTTGATGTTGTCACAGTTGATGTTATTCATGGTGAAATATTGCATATATGAATAGATGGTTATTGAAGTATAGTTATTCTAACTTTAAATATGTTTATATATGTGATGCTACTAAAGGTATGTGCTAGTGGTTGCAGGAAAAGGTTCATTCTCCAGGGGGATGGGAGGTATCACTCGGGAGAGGGGCTTGGTTGGTTAGCCGGTAATGTGAACTATCTGAGCATACACACACTTCACTATAGAGTGAGTAACTGAGTCAGTTGAGTTAGATAAGTCATCCATGGTCATAGATTGGCATTAGGAGTCGTGTCTTCTTCTGTACCTTTTATAAGTGATGTTTATCTATTAACTGTCTCATGGTATTAAGTTCATTACAATGGATCGTATTCGAATGCAAGTAATTAGGCGGGGAATATATATATACATATATATTATATACACATTTGTGTATATTGAAATATATATGGACATATGTATATGTATGAATATGTATATACACCACCTATTACATATAGGATATTAATAGTATTATATTATTATTGCCTGTTGATATATATACATATTAATATTATATAATAAATATATAAATATTAAAGTTAAAAATAATTAACATAAATATATATATATATATATATATATTAATATTACTTGAAGTAATAACATATATATGTATTTATATAATTATTATAACTTTAATATATTATATAAATATATAATATTAATAAATATATATATTATTTTATAAATGGAAATCATTGTTTATTCATTTCTCATCACATATGTGGAAATCAAATGTTTCCCAAGCATAATGAAAATCGACTTCTCCTATTTTCATCACTGAATAAATTGAAAATGAGTAAGGACTTCTCTAAAGTTAAAAAAAGAAATATTCGATTCATAACTATTGACTTAATAAAGTCAGATTTGAAATATTTAAAGTTTTTCTCGTGAAATGGAAAATGGCGGAGAAAGAGAAATACGCGCGACTATGTAGAGCACTTCGCCTGGGAGAATGAATCAACCTTGCTTTAGAACAAGGGCGATGCAGCTCATGAGGGTGTAGCTGTTGTAAATTTAACCAAGACTTTTTTTCAGCAAGATGAACCACCTTCTTGTTGGCACCATATTTGGGGAATTACCTGTAAGTGGCGATTTATGATAAACAGTTGAACAATTCTGGTTTTGCTGGCTTAAAGGTAAGTCGAATCACTTCCAAAAGTGTTGAGTGAGGACTTGGAAACCCGCCAAGTGCCTTTGAATAATTCTGGTTGTGTGTGCTATCAGTTTTCATGCATTCCTGTAAGGAAATGCATTGCATTTCTTGACTCAATATAAAGGCTTTCAATTGCTGCAAATTATTACCAGTTCACACTCATTCATATTCATTCATACTCATTATCACACATTTATATTGATTCATATTCAATCTGATTCTTGTCCAATCTCTTTGTCATTCTGAGCGTCCTTATACATACTCTCTAGTTGTGAGAAGTGAATTGTTGTAGGAAGCCATTGTTGTGAGGAAGTGAATTACTGTGAGCAGCCATTATCTGTGAGGGGCCATTGTTTGTGTGAGCAATTTTTGGAAAGAGTATTTTACTATGAGAAAGAACAGAGAAACTCCGTAATCTGGATTACTGCAAGAAGAGACCATCATCACCTGTGGAAAGCTTAATCCAGGCATGATTACTTTATTCTCATTTCATCTTTGATTTTTATGAAGTCATGCTAGATCAATGAAGTACTATTCTGCTCTTTATATCTTCAAATTTGAGAAGTCATGTTAGACAAACGAAATATTATACTGTTGTATGATGCTTGCAATTGACTGTCCAAAAGTTACATGAAGTAAATAAGGCATAGGTGATGCATGATTGTATAAAAGAGTATTAATTTGTCTTAAAAAGGTAGACAATGCATTTGCTTTATTTGTATGATCTTTGTATAAGGAGAGTACACGCTGCCTTAGATATTAATACAAGGACTGTGGTGAGAGCTTGATTCAAGTACAAATAGCCAAATAAGTTACTAGTTTAACTCGGGAAAGCTAGCTAAAAACTCCTAGGAAATATTCATTTCCATATAGAAGAGAATAGGAGAAGTACTTGCGATGCTGATTCATTCCAGTAGAAGTACATGATTGAGGAATTCAACAATATTATACAATGCACAACATAAGTATTTAATTATACTAGTGGTGTTGGAACGTAGGATGTCCCGTTGGTACATAAGAAGTGAATGGTTGCTTTCTAAGTTGTATTCTGCATTAAATTGTAGGATCTCCATATATGGAGAGTATTGTTTTCATTAGCTACTATATACTAGGATTGAGATGAGAACAAGAGTCAAGTAAATTCTTCAGCTTTAGTTATTGGGTTAACTTAGGTAAGTTGAGCACTCCTAAGATAAAGATTTCCAGTATAGGAGGGGATATGTGAATTACTTGATTATGTTGATTCATTTCTAGTAGTACAAAATGATGTAGGATGTCCGAGGTACGGATTACCCATTAGAAGACAAAGACCTACACGTAGTGTAAGATAGCCCTAAGTCAAATCGACCCTGAATAGTGTATGTGACAGTTGACCCTCAGTAGAAATATTGTATGAAACACTTTGATCAAAGTAGTGTAATGTACCTACATCCTCTTAGATTGGGCGATGATTACACTGTCAGTTCACCATGATCCCGTATTACATCCTAGAGCGAGAGTCTACCAGATGCACAGGTTCTAGTTATGTAGGACACACCAATATGCTCAGTTGGTTAACAGAATCGGTTACTCTACCAATCTCTTTGTTGAAGGGAGGGCCATCTACCGAATGGTAGATGTGCGGGGGACCGCATTATAAGTCCGTGGTTGGCGGAAAAGTGCCTGAGTGATGCTTGTCCTCCTCTGAAGGCTACTAAAGTACCAAGATTTGAAAGGCGGACTCCTAGACCTTCTTACTACTATTTGTTCTAAAGCTCATTGGAGCTAAGTTAGTTAAGGTACGTTTTACCGTATTTGTGAAGTTATTGTAATGACATGGAATCTTTATTGTAATTCTATTATGATATCTTGTTCATATTTTATCAATAAAGGAAAGAAAAATTATATTGCAATGACTCGTAGCACGTTTATTTACTCTTTTGATGTAAATTGGAAAAAAAAAAAAATTGCCGAAGGATCTGGTCATTACATGTGGTATCAAAGCTACCAGGTTCTGCATTGAAACCTATGAGCTCATTACGCAACAATGCGTAAACCTTATCAGAAGATAAAGGTTGAAAATTTCCTGTGCCACAACTGCAAGAGAAAAGAACTTAGAGAAGTGAACAAGAAGATTAGAACCTTAGTAACTTGTAAAAGTCGGGAGTAGTTAAGAATTATCCCTGGAATCAGAATTCCTAAACCAACAACTTATGACAATACCTAGGATTGCGGAAGATTATGCAATAAGGTTATGTAGGAAGGTTAGGAAGAATAACCAGTATACACCTTATCCTACAATATAGTTATATGACTCTGAGAAAAGAGAAGGAATGGGGAAACCCTTAATTGTAGCAACCTACAATTGTAAAAGAGTTAGGAACTCTTGTATTTGGTGAAACACCTACAAATCTACGTGTATGCAAAGTCAGCATAAATTAGATTGAAGTAGGATGTCAACGAAGGAGGTATCCACAAGGGTAGGAGAACTCATGACATAAACTCTTGTGTGAAGATAGGATCTTGCAAGAAAAGAGTTAGTACCTTGAAAAAGCAGAAGACAAGAATGGTCAGAAGCAAAGTAATCAACAACGTGGGCATGATTCCACCAACCAAAATCAATGAGATTATTGGAGTTTTGTTTAAAATGAGAAAAAGAGACCAAACAACTTTGGTATCTCTAAAAAGATATGAGAGAATAATATTACAAGCATTGGAATAAAGTCACTTGAAAAGTGATTAAGAGAAGGAAGCTTGAAAAGGTAAATCAGGTTGGTTTGAACACAAGTTTGGATAGTACTTGGGTAGGTTGGAGTTATAAGTAGAACTCACCAACATGAATTACGAAAATCAACATATGTTTAGTGGTTCCAAAAGGAAATGGAATGCAACATGACACTATGTGTCAGAACACTAGAAGTTGCAAGGAAAGCAACACTCTGAGTTGAGAAGTACATCAACAAAAGAGGTTTGTGAGCATGGATATCCCTCCATTAAAAAGGATATTAGAAAGAAAATGGGAATATTAGTGTGCTTCTTAAACTCCTAAAAATTGCTGATTGTTCATTGGATCTCCTACTAGATGATCCAATATGCTGAATCTGTGAGATAGAAAGCAATGAAGAAGTTAACTTTAGGAATGAGTATATTTAAAAGTATGTCATTAAGACAAGAGAAGGCAATGGAAAGTCAACAACAAGGAATGACAAACCCTTTCCAAAGAAGCAAGTAATTACTAGGAGTTCAACATGAGTAGAACGAAAGTTGCAAAAACACTAAGGGGGGAAGGAAGACTCAAGATAAGTACCCCACCCAACAAAAATGTGGGAATGTTTTCAATGTGGAAGAACTAATGACTTCTTCACAAGTCATAAGGACAATTAAGTCATACATTTTATGACCACAAGGGAATAGGATAAATGGAAAGGTTAAGGACTATGACCTATATACCTTCTGATTATCTGATTTGAAAATCAATGGATATTATTTTCAAATGCCTTAGAAAAGGATAGTATGAGCCAAATAACTAAAAGTATAAGGCTGATTGGTACTACCAAATCAGCGTTACAATGATAGTCTGATACAAGATTCAATGATGAGAACTACTCAAAATGATAGCCTATTACAACATAGATCATTCCCTGCAGCATACGATTAATTAGGCATCATAAAACAAGCAAGTATCATGAATATACCAGGTCTGATATGAAGTAATAGTAGTCTGATTTTCTGGACAGCAAACCCGATACACCAACCAACACCCCATCAAATGCTCATAACTCTCAAACTACTCATCGGAATGACCTCAAACCACAAGCAAATGCAAGAACAAACCAAGGCGTCCACTTCCAAGGGTCTAGTCGCTACAAACAAACCCCAACATCATTGGAACGCACTCCAATGCACTCACAGCTGAGGTGTATGGCTCCCAAGGAGGGCGACCTACTTTTAAAAATCTGATTCTCCAATCTCGGGCATAGGGGCGCCCAAGGATGAGAAGAATAAAGAGCCAATACCCACAAAAAGTTCTCGACTTCTCCGGTCAAAATGAGAAAAAACACCAATCAACCATACAAAACCAGCAACACGAAAAGTCTGATATAACACTCCAAAATGATCTCCAAGAAGCAAACTATCACCAACACACCAAAAGATATAGCAAGGAAGCATAGGAACATTCCATAACCAGCACCAAAACAACTGAAAAATCTTTTACCAATATCTCCAATGATGACTCTTGCAGTGAAGCCACTCCACAATCCAGCTAAGGAGTATCTCTCAAATTTGAAACTAGAGCAACTTCGAAGATTTTTGTCTCCAAAGCCCTTGAGGGGATTCAATCCTCACTCTGATAGAATTTCGTTATCATAAGTCAACATATCCAAATGAGAGGGAGCGAGACTTATTAATTAGCCAAAAACCCAAAAGTTTGAATTACAAATTCCCTCCAAAATGGGACGCCAACTTCTTGGGCCAATAAAATATTAATAAAAGACTTTTTGACCAAGACTTGGGCGTCCAACTTTGACTTGCAAATAATATCATTTTAAAATGCATAATATTCCTCAATTTGGCATCCAACTCCAATGACCCCTTTTTAAAATAACTTGAGTTGATCAACCTAGGCGTGGGGTCCAAAAGCAACATAAAATTATAAAATGGCTTAGGTTGCAAACCTTCTATTTCTGGACTCCAAGAATGTTGGAAAAGCCACTGCTCAAAATATCAAGACACCAAACACTGCACTGACACATTGCCAAAAATAGCAACCAAGAGTTGAACTACTACCAAACCACATTGTCAGAAATAGCACTTACTAAAAATAGCATACTATTAAAAATAGTGACTCCAAACACCATTTGAGCACATTTTGGGTAGCCGTCATAACTTACTAAAAATAGTAAGTCCAAAAAATAGCCATTGATTAAAATGCATGTGACAACCCACCAAATCTCTCTGAAAACCCAAAAACCCTTTCTGGTAAATGTTCAAAGAATCGATGTTGTTCATTTACATGAAAAGCGAAAGCTTCAATAAATAAAATTACAAAGACGATGTTTCTAAAAGAAACAATCGTTAACAAGAGACGAAGTTAGAAACAACTAGATGACCATTAACAACACAAATAGAAAGATATTATACTAATACCCTCCTTTAATGGTCATCGTTCTAACTACCCAAAGAAATAACAGAGAAGGCTACCCCCTTCTTCTCAGGATGCTTCTGCAACAAAAGACAAGAGTCTGCCACTGACTCTGCCACTTGAGATGAGTCTGCCATCAACCCTCCCAGAAACTGCAAAACTTCTGGATATACCGAAAAAACAACACCAATCATCCAACCTGATGTTGGATAACAGAATTGTCCCTCCCTGTAACCAAAGACACACCGAGAACAGCTGCCACGATTTTGAGGAAAAATCGACAAACCCTCCAAACTGTTGCAAATGAGCAAGCTACCCAAAAACAGATTGCAAAAAACCACTGGTGCAGATGTTTGCACAACAACTCCAGGTGCGACTTAAAACAGAGTACAACAAAGTACGATTTTTGAGGAAAAAATTGCCAAACCCAAAAATCCGAAGATTACAAATCATCGTTTTTTTTTCGATAAAAACGGTAAAAAACCCAAACATGATTTTCGAGGATAAAAATCGATCAAAACCAAACATTGATCAGAGTACAAAACTTCATTTATTTTTTTTAAGGAAAAATGGTAAAACCCAACAGAATTTTTTTTAAAGGAGAAAAATTATTAAAAACCCTCCCTTAATTTTTTTCGAAAAATATTAAAACCCACCAAATAATTTTTGAGGACAAAATTATGAAAACCCAAATAAACTGATTTTTTTTTTAAGGGAAAAAATATTAAAAAACCAAAACACAATTTTTTTAAGGACAAAAATATTAAAACCCCTCAGAACATCGATTTCATGCGTCCTTCCAAAGCCCTACCCATGGTAGAGATTGCAAAAAATATATCAAAGGGACGAAACCCTAGTCGTCGGTCCTTGATTGCAGGCACAAATGGCACCCAAAAAATCGTGCCCACAAAATTTTGCAAACAATCACAGAGAGTTGTTACCAAACTCTCAAACATGGAGGTCACACAACTCACACAAGAGAGAAGCTCGCAAAAGTCTCAAACCCTGTCGTGGGTTGCAGAGGGCACGAAAAGAAGAGGTCCTGTCAAAACACAACTTGCAGAAAAGGGCCACGCGAGTCAAAGACAACTTGGAAACAAGTCACACGCACTAAGAAAAACAAAACGATGCAGAGGAAGAAAGCATGACCTATCACATATCTAACAATGGTGCCCAAAACGCAGAGAGAAAAAACCCGCCATGAAGAAGAAGTTTGTCCATGCGCAGAAGAAACTGTTAGTGTTTTGTAGCTTCGGGAGCTATTTTCTTAAATAAAATGTAATCAAGGCAGGTCGGCCTCTTGTTTCACAAACAAAATTATATTTATTTCTAGGTCGGCCCTAGAAAGGAGGGTGCCTAGCTTTGTATATAAATAAGATGAAGTCCTCTCATTTAATCAAGCAATTCATTCACTCAAATTCGCACTTCAGCAGCAAGTCGAGTTTTCTAAGCAGTAGATCAACATCAAGGAGAAGAGTTAATACTTAGTGTATTCATGAAATTGCACCAGATATAAGTGTAGATCCTTTGTATTGTATTTGGCCTTTCTAGGGCTTGATATTATTCTGATATATAAGAGAATATTCATTGTTGGGTTTTTCTCCCTCGAGGAGAAGGGTTTTCCCAGGGTAAAATGTTGTGTTCATTGTCTCTGAGTTGTGCTTTCTGCTTATTGCATTTCTGATCCTAAAACTAATAGAAACAAGAAAGAAGTCGTCTCAAACCGCAAAGCTTCTTCTTGTCGAATCAGATCCACCTACCACCGAAAAACAGACGGCATTAAGCCGAACAGAAGACATGACCCAAAGAAACATGACCAGAAGAAAAAAAAAAATCCTCCACGATCTTTGCCCAAGGAACGAGTCAAGACCCTTCATGATTTTGAACACAAAAACCCACCTTTGCAAATCCGTACCAAAACAGAGAGCCGAAAAAGTCTTCCCAAAAACCTGAGCCCTCCCATGAGGGAGACGGACTCAAACCTGCTCTAATACCATGTTCAAAGAATTGATGTTGTTCATTTACACGAGAAGCAAAAGCTTCAATAAATAGAATTACAAAGACGATGTTAGAAACAACTAGATGACCATTAACAACACAAATAGAAAGATATTATACTAATAGAAAACTCCTGCAACAAGCCCCTAAAAAAAGCCGACAAGAAACGTCCAAGAATTTAGGAAACCCTAAAAAATGCTTTTGAGTGGCTCACGAGACTCAAAAAATGGGCTATCAACCATTAAAATGCATAGGGCTAAAAAGGGGACATTACAAGAGCATTCTTTCTTGGTGACAATTTGGTATCCTAGTCAAGCAAGAAACAAGATTTAGTTTTTGTTATCTACAACAAAAGTAGAATACATTGCTACAACATCATGCTGCAGTCAAGTATTGTGGATGAAGCAGAATCTAAGGGAGATGAAGATTGAATTTGATGAACCTATCTCTATTCTTTGTGATAACACCAGTGCCATACACATCTCAAAGAGCTAGTAATGTATTCAAGGACAAAAAACATTGCAATCAAGTATCACTTTCTAAGGGAGAAGGTTGCAGAAAAGGAGGTAAAGTTGGAGTATCTTGAGACAAAAGAGAAAGTAGAAGATATATTCACAAAACCACTTCCTAAGGAGACATTTGAGTTTCTCCGACATAAGCTGGGAGTTGTTGCTCCCTCCTCTAGAATCAAGAGGAAGCAGAGGTTGAGGGGAAGCTTGGACTCCCTACCACAAAAAGGCTTGGTAGTCTTGCGGAATGTTTTTCAAAAGCAGGGTAGTATGGACTCAGGGGGAAATGCTCCGCATTTCTCCGCATTTGTAGTTTTGGTTGTGTGGTTTGGCAGTGTGCCTGAGGCAAGTTTGAAGCATGTATGTTCCAATTTTCATAAAATATAAGTTACTACAAGAGTTTTCAGCATCAGTAGAATGAAGAATGTGTTGCTACAGTCGAAAGGTTTAGAGAAATGCTCCGCATTAGAAGTTATTGTCCTGCAATTTGAAGGATGTGTTAATATGAGGCAGAGTATCTCAAATCCAATGGCGAAAGAGGGAGAAAGTTTGCTGACCTTTTCCATTGATTGCAAAGGGGGAGAAAGTGAACTCAAAATGCTACATCTTCCAAGGGGGATAAATATCTTTGTGTGTAGCAGGTTGGTTTGGTGGCCAAGCATTTTGTTGTTTGCCATCAATGACAAAGGGGAAGCTTGTTGAACATAGGTTGTCATTGATGTCAAAGGTTGTCAGTAATGTCATTAATGTTTGAATTTTTGTATGATCAATGTTGGTAATTTTACTGTCATGATGCAAAATCAACAAATATAGATTATTAGTTGCTAAGGTGTGATTGTATATCTTTTGTATTCTTGCAATATCATTCTTGCATCTATTCCTTGTGACAGTGGTGGTCTAGAAGTCTGTACCAGAATGTTTCAGTTCAGTTCTCAAGGTAGACAGATTTCTCTAGCAATACAATTATGGTCAACATTTCTTTTTAAAATGCAATTATGCTTTGCGGTTTGGAAAGAAAGTCTGTCTACACTAGTTCTATCATATTCCTAAGTTTTCGGAGGATATGTTCAATATGCAGGAAGATTGAAATGATAGAAGGTTCTCTATGTTTGTTTGTCAACCAATTGGAGTTCAAGGCATGTGCGGTAACCTATGTCACAAGATTCAACAAATTTTATCCATGAGATTCGAAATCCTACGAATTTTTAAAAACCCCATAAAAATCGTTTATGTTCGCCTTAAAACTCGTTGGAAGAAATGGGTCAGATTTTTTTATTAAAATAGATTGCATGTAATGCCCCCACTTTTAGCACTGCACTCTCCAGTGAATGATAGCTTATCCCCGAATGCCCGGAGGCTAGTCAGTGGCAGAATTTGGGTTTCAAACTGCTTAGACGGTTCTTTTGAGGATTTGAGAGTTTGCATGTTGGGGTTTTGCAGTTTGGTTGCGAGTCTCTTTCTAGGTTTTCAGAGAGCTTCGCAATGGTATGACATGCAACTGAATCAGAACTTTTCTGAACTTACTATTTTTAGTAAGTTACGACGGTTGCATGTTGGATTTTTACAGTTCGGATTCTGGATCCCTTCTGGGTTTTCAGAGAGCTTCGCGACGGTGTGACATGCAACTGAATCAGAGAAGTTTTTCGGACTTACTATTTTTAGTAAGTACGACGGCTGCTCGGATTGTGGTTAAAATGAGTTTGCAACAACTTACTATTTTTAGCAGTATGCTATTTTTAGTAAGTTCTATTTTTAGCAGGGTTTCTGCAGTTCAGTTCAGTGGTTATATTTGGCAGGTCAATTTGAGCAGTTTGGTCTCCAACACCCTTGGTGCTATTTTTCGTAGTGTTTCAGCAACTTGGTAGTATGGCTATTTTGGGCAGGGCAGTATATTCAGTTGGTCTCCAACATTTGAGGTGATTATTTTGGCAAGTTTGATATTTGATGAGAATATTATTTTAAGTGAAATATTTAAAAGGCATGTTTGGACGCTTTAGAGAAATAAGTGGCCAATTAGATTTATATTTCACTTTATTGTTTTGACGCCTAGCCTGGAGGAATTAAATCAGTTTAATAAAGTATTTCACTTTATTATTACTTTGGACGCCATAATATACTTTATTTTAATAAAGTATTTCTTGGAGGAGGATGACTTGGCGAAATGAAATGCAAATGACACTAATGGGCATTGTGAATTTGAGTTTGGTTTTGGTGTCCATTTGGAGGGAGATTGAATTTGAATTTGGAACAGGAAATGTTATAAATAAGAGCATTGGACTCTTAGTTCATTATCTTATGTCTTCAATATTGTTATGCTGTCGGAATGGTGTCAGAGTTGCTTCGAGGGATGCACACCTCCTAGTTGGCTTAACTTCTTGCTTGAGAGATAGCAACTAGTTGAGAATTGGTTACAGTGGAGTTGTTTTGCATTTTGTAGTTGAGTTACTTGTATTTCAGTCAATTTTACAGTTGTTGGCTTGACTGTGGCTGAACTGGGTTTTTGCTTAGATGTTTGTGAGAAATTTTATTCTGGTTATGGGTATTTGATGAAAGTTATTGGTAGGTTGGAGCGACCCTTTCCTCCAAATTTCAGATTTTATTGTTGAATATTTATTTTTATAAAGCAAAATCGCCCCTCCTTGAGGGTCGTACCATTCTGGAAATGCATTGAATTTCATGCAAAATAAATATAAGTTCTTTGGGGTGGTTTCTTGGTTTCATCTTGGGCACCATTAGTATTAGAAGCTTTTCCAATTTGTCTCACGTTGTTTGGTTGGGTTTTGAGTGAGATAGTAGCATCTTGGCGAATTTCTGTGTTGCTGATTTTGTACTTTCAATGCAGGTCTGTCAAAATAAGGTTGTTAAATTTGGGTTTGTGAGTTGGGATTTGAGTTTGAGAAGTCAAGATAGGTATAGGAGAGTCTCTCCTTTTTATTATAGCACCTCATACTTTGATCTTGATGATAGGGAATTCTATAATATTGTAAGTTGAACAGTAGTACTATCAGCATTCTTGTTTGTTTGCTATTTCCCACGATTGTGGAAAAGACTAGCTTCATCTCAGTCTGTAGCTCAGGTTTCAACTCTTGCATCACCCGTTGAACAAGTGGAAGAGGTCGGCTTGCCGCCTATTTACTTAATGTAATGCACTATCTCATCATATTGTTGATCGGTTGAGCTGTCAACATGCTCCCGCTAAATAAGTGGTCAAGTTGCATCTTAATTTCGGTAATGTACTTTCCATTTCAGTCCTCCCATTGAATAAGTGGTTGAGTGATTGTATTTCCTTTCTATTACTCTTTCAACAAGTTTCAGTAATGCTAACGATCCCCTTTCGAGTATGCTCTCAACTTTGCCCGCATTGGGATCTAGGTTGATCAGAGGAATGGGTTCCCTTCAGTTGGATTGAGTTTTCATAACATTAACAGGTGAATTGAGTTATGGAGAAATTGAGAAAATTGGCCTGGTATATTTCATTGTAAAATTTGAGCTTCGTTTGAGGTGAGTGAGATGTCTCTGAAACCAAAAACGCATCTGCCGCCACGCGCATTACACAAACTATCAAGTGTCGTGTCGGAATTGATTATCGCATGCCCCATCAAGTGAACCTTTACTCTGAATTTAATCCATAACTATTGTCTTGCAACATTTACCCCTGATTGGCTAGCTTTGTGTCGCAGTCTCCATCCATTATTCCATCGAGCCACCAAAGCATTTGCAATGGCTCATATTCACTCATCCCTTATCAACGCAACAAAAGTTTTGTTTTTATTATTTTAATTTTATGTTTAGTTGAAATTAACTTTAAGTTATTTTTTCAACAATGTAATTTTTGTTTTTTTTATTTTATATTTTACAAAATATGTTAAAATTTAACATTCTTAAATATTAGATTAGAAAATGGCGTATGCTCCGAAAACTCCCATATCTTCTCTAACTTCCGGCGTGCCCTGCTCTGCGATAGACCATGGCGAAGGTGCCCTCAAGGGGGCGAAACTGGCAAAGGTGTTCATCGTTTTTGGCTCTACCACGGATTCGTTCATTTCTCATACTGTGCGTGATCAGGTGTGCGGCGGGGATGGCATTCCTGAGCGAACCTCTTTGTCTCCATTGGCTGATAGTGTGGGTCAAAATGATGGCAATGCTGGTCTTGGTAATCATGCGACAGTTGGCTCTATGGGTCCATGCCTGGATGGTGTTGGCTGCAAGCGAAAAAGCTTCGATGACGCCCTTGCTGCCCAACCTTCCTCTCCGCATAAGGGTTTTCATGGGTCGGGGTCTATCGGTCTATCCCCTATCAAGGAAAAACCCGAGCCTCTTTTGCTTCACGACAATGTCTCTTTGCGTCCTCCATTTGCAGTTCGTCAATCATCTGCCCCTGAGATCAATCTTGACGGCCTTGTCTGTGACAAAGAAGACTTTTTGCAAGATCATGCCCTGGTATCTAGATTTACTAAGGTATGGCCTAAACTATGTGACCTCCATTCATGGATTGATGCAAATTGGAAGGATTATCTAAAGATGATATCAGCATTTACCCGTGTGCAAAAGGGTTTTTTATCCTAGAATTTGAATCTATGGAAGACAAAGAAATGGTGCTAAAAACTGGTCCTTCGTTCTTCCAAGGGGACTTTTTGAGCATGAAGCCTTGGCCCCCCTCATTTGATTTGCGCACAAAGTCATTCTCATCTGCATTTTTATGGGTTCATTTACCCTACCTCCCATTACAGTTTTGGGAAATTGACTGTCTGAAAGCGATCAGCAATGGCTTGGGGAAATACTTTTGTATCTCCAATGAAACAATCAACGATGAAAATTTGACTTTTGCTCGCCTATGTGTAGAAATGGATGTTTCAAAGGGTCTTCTAGCAAAAATCTTTCTCCATGTTGGAAAAAGACGTTGGTGCCAACCGATAGATTATGAAAAGATAGCATTCAGATGTAGAATTTGCTTTGCTACAAAACATGTTACTGCACAGTGCGGTAAAAGACGGTTTGGGGAGAATACTAGTGTTGTCCCAAACAACAACCCCTCATGGTGGGTTGGGGTTGAGTCCAAACATTATGTTGTTTCTCCTTTTGTAAAGAATGATAGTGCCTTCACTCCCTCTCTTCAGAAAACTGCTCCTACTCTGGCCCCCTCCCACTCAGTCGTGGAAGACTGTCAAGTTCTTGTGTCTGCGCCAGATCCATTGCTAGATGATGCTTGCATTACTTCTCCTACATCCTTGGAGGTCTCCAACACTGCTCCTTCTCTCTCGGTGGCTACTACTGCTGATTGCAATCCTGGTTCATCCTTGCTGGCGGATTCATGCTTGGGTCAGCATTCTTCCATGGATATCGAACTGGCCTGGATTGAGGTGAAGAAAAAGAAAAATCCATCGTCAAAACAAAGACATCCAATGGCCCTAAGATCCTCAAAAGAAAGAAGGAACTTTGGAGGTATAAGTTGTGGGCACACCCATTTTTGGGTTGATGCATGTTCTATTAGATTTGGAGGGTTGGTTTTGGAGTGTACAATTTTGTTTGTGGTGTTGCACCTCTGGTGGCAAGGGCGTGCATTTATTCTCTTTTTTTGATCTCTATACTATGGGAGTTGTCCCCTTGACAGCACTTACCTATAAAAATAAAAATAAAACATTCTAAAATATTTAAATTATATTTATAACTATAATATGTTTATTATTTAATATATGAAATTTCTCATAATGTAATTCAAATTTAGTATAATACTGTTTTATTTTTATGGATTTATTGCCTATAATTTTTTAAAAATCAAATTTATAAAGGTGAATTTAATCTCGATTTTTTTTTCGAATTGTTTACCCTTGCGAATTTCATCTGAATTTTGTTATCAAATTCAAACCTTGTGACTTAGGCGATAACGGCTAGTAGCGTACGAAATTCAAATATTCTGTCGTGTTAAGATAGGACCTAATTATGCTGGAATTGGTAGCACACTGTATCATGTATTTTGGCGGCAACAAAATTTGATTTTGGATTAAGGTGTTACACATTTCATGTAATTTGAATTTAGGTCCACCTTATGTCGTCCTGGCCATTTGCGGATCCCCGACTGACATAGAAGATGTGTTAATGTAATGTCATGTATATATTTCTCCGTTGTGCGGATGTATTTTGTATTTGTGTAAGTCTGCATGTGTCAACATGAATTAGAATTACACTTGTGTGAAGAATAGTTGGTCGCCCATGCAAATTGAAGAGAAGGTGGTGAAGACAAAAGGAAGAATTACATTTTAGTGTGTGTGCATGTATCAAAAGATCATATTCAGTGAGGAAGAGTGTCAGTTGTGACTCTGGCATGTGTATGAGTTACATTGAAGATCCACAAGCTTTATCATTGTAATCTTTCTCTGCAATAATAGTTAAGCTATATCATTGTAAGCTTTCTCTGCAATAATAATTAAGAAGAGTTTAAATTATTTTTCTTAGATACAGATTAATTTCCAGCTTTGGTTATAAATATTTTATCCGTACATATGTGAATATATATTTATTCATTTTGTCATATAAACAAATGAAAATATATATGTGCAAATATATATAGATATTAGCACATGATTTTATAAAGGATAACTTGGGATAATTGTTTGAAAGATTATGAGAATAGTCAGTTTCTTCTCAACTGGGTATCTAAGTTTAGACAGACTAATAAGCTGAATTATTGAAGAACATTTAATATTTGAACATAGTTCACTTTGAATTAAATTAGACGATATTTAATATCGTGATTATCCAGTTTTGTTATAGTATTCTTGATGAACAGAACCATAAGTTTTAACATTGAAAAGTCTAAAATATTGTTAAGAACTAATCTTCTATTTAAGTTTAATATTATATTATTGTACTTATATGACATGTTGTCAATACTTTAAGATGAGACCAAATGTGTCGAGTCAAAGACGTTGTGTCATCAATATCAACCAAAGGTAGATAAAAATAGGATAGTAGTTACTCTCCTGGTTCAAATTAAGGACTTGAACAAGTGGCAAATGCAAAGACCCAAGAGGTTACGAGAACGTAACATGGGTGTTCAAAGTTAGAGAACTTAACAAACCAAGTCGTTAACCAACTTAGAGAGTCATCACATTATCATTGAGAATCTTTTGAAAAGTCAAACCAATTGGTCAAACAATCAGTTGAGTTAAACACTTAAACCTTAGTTCATAAAGGTTTCCAAGTCGAGTTAGAGGTGGGTGAACATAAGACTCCACTTTTTAAGGAAATAGTTGAAATATTTTCAAACTTTGACCAGAGTAGTGCAAAAGTCTCTGCTTGCACTAGTCGATCCACTATGATCCAAAATTGCATAACCAGTCGATAGAATCATACTTAGTTAGAGAATTTTATAGTTGTATGATCAAATCGGTTATGTAGGACACAACGCTAAAGACTCAGATGGCATACTAGGGGTTCCTTAGTCTATACTCCTTGTTGAAGGGTAGGGCCACTTCCAGTTGGAAGATGTGAGGAGGACCACCGATCTATGGTTGGAGGTAAAGCGCTCAAGTGATGCTCTCCCTCTTGCAAACAACACCGAGTCTTGTGAAACAAAAGATTTATCTAGATATGGAAGACTTCACCTTGAAAATTAATTGTAATTTGAAATTTGAATACTTGATTGATTTTCATGTATGAAATTGTAATTGAAAAGATGTATTTCATTTACAAGTTGAAATGTAATATTGTTTCACATTCGAATGATGTTTTTATATTTCATATTTGAAAAGTGCAATAGTTGATGTTAGAAAAAGAAAAGATGTACATCCCTATTTTTTAGGAAATGCATTTATTTACTTCTAAGGTAAAAACCAAAGTACTTACCATGTTGTATGAGTTATATTTTTACATATTTGATCCTAAAGGAAGGTGTAGCTAAGGTAATAATCACCCAAAGTCTTCAAACTATAAATTGATTCCCTCCATTCATTCACAAGACCGTCTTCTTCTTTGAATAGTAGTTATTTGGAATAAATGATACAAACAATATTTGGCCTACTCCTTATGCAATAAACCGCTATAGCTGATCTTATAAGGGCCAGAACTCCAATCCATTAACATGATTTGTAAATATTTTCAATAGATATTCAATTAACTTTGATAGTAGGGTTTGACCAAATCTGAAATAATATTTCATTTATCCAGATTCCAGCATATAAATCCAAACCAATTCAGGCACTCCAATATCGATTATTATTTGCTACACAAATCTTTTCAATAGTCCTTCAATCTGCAACTTTCTTGAATACCCAAAAACAAAATAGATATGATCTTTAACTCTTCAACACAAATATCCACAAATTCCAAACGTTAAGCAAACCTATGAATCCACTCATAAATTGTCCAGGAGGGTTTCTATCCTCAAAACCAATATTTGCCATAGGGTTTTCATCCTAGGGCAGAATGATGAATAGTTGCTCAATCTCCAAAGCTGAGGTTTGAAAAATAAAATGCCAAGAGTGAATTTTCTTTTGCAAGCTCTCCTTTTTATAACCCTTTTCAATATTTCAAATATTATATTTAATTTCCCTCTCAAAGTTACTTTTAATATTTCTTTTTAATTTAACTTTACATTTGGGTGCCCCCCACCCCCCACCCAAAAAAAAGCTATTTTTTGAATAAACTAACCATTATTAATAAAATAATTAATTAAATATAAGTTGCTCATAAATCGAGTGAGATTAGAAAACTTAATTTAATTAATTATTCCCTTACCACATCCCCACTAGCCTACAGGAATATGTAATGTCCCCTTCTCAGTAGTCACCTAGAGATCGTTTAGCCTTTATTTATTCCCGAAGGCTAAATAGGAGAAATAAGAGAATAAATATTAAATTAATTATTTGTAAAGTTATCTCAATAAATTAATATCATAAGATAACTTTATATTTAATTAATTTAATAAAGTGAATAAAATAAATATTATATTATAAAGTCACTTGGGAATAAAATAATATTATTTTCTAGAAGCTTCTTGTAGGTGGATGAGAATTCTTTATAAGGAGCTCAATGCAAGCCATTTGATCATGTCTTGAGTTATTCTATTTTCATACCTGTGTGGTAAGAGCTTGCATGCGTGCAATATCCGAGGGTTTGAAGACTCTAGGATACCAGGTTCAGTTGTGCACAATCAACCCTAGCTGGAGATTTGAGAGGGTGATATTTCAGTCTTCCAGTGGAGCAAAATTCAATGGCCAATGGCCAAATTTTGAAGAATTGGTGAAGGATGATTTTGGAGGAGATATTTGCAGATTTTGAAGGATAATTCCAGTCCTAAGTGAGTTCGATTTTGGAAGCAAATTTGGGCGAACTCTTGATGATCATTTTCAGTTTGAGGCAAATCACAGTTTTCATTTAAAGGACGGTTTTCCTTAGGGCGGCATCTTGCTTCAGCTGGTTTGATTTTGAAGATTCAAGGAAGTCATTGTCATCTACAAGCAGATTTAGGTTGCATTTAGTCATTTGCTGTTACAGTAGATTATAGTTGTAAATCATATGACAAATATAGTTGAAATTGCATTGCCATCTGAGTTGACATTATCATTGCATAATCATCTCTTTGAAGGGAGATTAGTAACAATCAAAAATTGGCAAATATTGTAATCAGTTACAGCTGCAATATAAGAAGTTCTGAGTTGCATGACAACTATTTGTCATAATGTCACTTTGCTGTAGTTGTAAAATTGCATGAGTTCAGCCATCTTAATGCATTGGAAAATCAAAAGAAACATTGCATTGCATCTCTTTTCCATTTCAGTTATTAGGACATTGCAATCAGAATACTTTAATGTTCATGATATCATCATATGTATCAAAAACACAGAAAGAAACAACAAACAGCAGTAAGAGGAGTTTGCAAGAAAAGTGTTTGACAGAATTCCCAAGTAACAAGATCAGAAAATTAAGGGCAGATTTGGCAAGGCTTCTTACAGAATAAAAATAGAATAAGGGTTTCCACCAATTGATCATATCTGCAAAGGGGACATTGCAACAACCCACGCACAATTTATTATTTATTAAATTATTTCTAATTCAAATAATCATAGACAATTATGAACCTGCAGATCTAGACCAATTAACACAGTAAACCAGCAATCAAGTTATTATATATGGTGCTCAACAAGCTGCCTAACAAATACAAGAAATGGCACTAAGAGAGCCACCAAAGTCTGAAATATGGTGCTATGGAAACCACCCCTAACCAGCCACCCAAACCATCAAAGAAAACACTGTAATAGCCACCAAAATATGCAATTATGATGCTTAAATAGTCACCCAGCTCTACTGCAAACTCGCAGTTTGGCCCTATGCAAGTGACCCTCAAGTCCTTCACCAATTGACCCTTTACTAGCAGCCATGATATTCACATTTTCAATTCAATTCACAATGTAGTTCAACAATACATATTCAATCGTCTACCAAATGAAAGTCCAATGCAATCTTTGAATAAGATCGCCCAAATTTGAACCAAGGCTTTTCATCCACTAATTAAGTGATGGAAATCAAGTGGTTTCCATCCTCCAATTTCCAGCAATAAATGAATAGGATGTCCAAACCATTTGAGGTAATAAAAAAGTAAACAAGTATACATCCTTTGGCCGAAAGCCTTGCTTATGTAGTCCCTTGAGTTTCCTACTTTTCCCTCCACAAAGAAGTCTTTTCAAATCCTCAATATGCCTCTTCCAATGCCACTTAGGAGGATTAAATAAAAATTTTGTTTTAATTATAAAAGACCCCCACTCTAGGCACCCAATTTATGAAAGTACTTTAATAGAAAAACCCCACTTTATAAAAACACTTTAAGTGGTCATTTTATGAAGACATAAAGAGTATAACTTACTTTAAAATTTATAGAATCATTTCCCTAGTATTATTTTCCTAAGCCCATGGGAAATGGGAAATTGGCTTATGGAGCCTCATAGGAACTTATCCGAAAAGGGGAGACGACAGTTTCCTATTGTAATTTTTATTAAACCCTGGTTCATAAACATCACCTTATCCCTTCAACTTCATTTAAGAAAAAGCTTTGCATTATTATGGCTGGCAACATACACCCTTTTAAAAACCTTATTAGTGTCCACCACAAACTTTACTGCACTACTTTCTTTACTATTTACTCTTTCTAAGTACATGGAAAACATTGCCTCTAGGTTATATACTTTTTCTTAACACTCAATGAGCATTGCTAGACCTATCAATAGCATTTATCATGGAAACACTTTACCAAAGCCGTTTTCTTAAAAAATCAATATAATCTGACATTGTTTTGTCTTTATCCATAAACATCTTTTGAATTTCCATCTAGAATATAAATAGGTTCAAACATGGAATAAATGCAATTGATTTAGGCTTGAAGGAAGTAAACTTGCAAGGGTAGCTTATTGGATTTTTGTTTCAATACTTCACATAAGGGTGTATGATGCACGGGAAAATTTAAATCCAATAATTTTTTCCAATTCTATGAACTTATTATCTAAAAAACTTCAGACAAATAGACCACAAATTCTATAAAAATGGATCATGATAGTTAAGATTCTACCTCAGGAACTTCCATTGAACCATTATATTTTGCGACAAGCTGAGATGCAAGACCCGTAACATCCTCTTTCATTAAATCCCATGCAGGTTTAAATCGCTTGTCAACTTTTACAGTATCTTCAGAAATGTTTCTCTGGTACCTCACAAGAAACAATTTAGGCACATCCTCTTCTTCATCATAGTTTCTTGGTCCGCATGTTTCAGTCACATTCTCTGAACTCAAGTAGAAGAAGCAGTATTTCTGCCTCAAATTTAAAAAAAAAATGGCATCAGAAACATTACACAGAAATATTTTTCCTGATAGAATTATTATAAGCTAGTAAGCTTAGCTTCAAGTAAAGTTTAAATGATCTATCCCAAAACGCAATTAGTCATTTCTCTAAAATGGTAAAGATTTTTTATTTATTATCACTTTGATGTCAAGTTTCAAGAGCAAATCAATTTATCAGATCCATGTTAAGGGATTCAATATGCTGCTGAATCTGCTACAAGAACTCACATACAGAATACAAAAGAAAAGAAACACTGTCACATCAAATTGACAAAAAAATGATCCACAGACCGTGTTGAGTTACATATCAATAAGCAGGACAAAGACATTCTCATATTGAACCTATTCCAAAGGTGCAGCAACAAGATATAAAATTCTACTTCTTAGAAAAAAACTATTTTGACAACCAAAAAAAATTGCTGCTCTCCAGGAATTGCAAGCATTTTCAAATGATCAAGCAAGAGAATAGTAAAAGGTAGACACAATAAGTATGAGATCAAAGATAAAATAGGTATTATGCCAAATATAAGTGGTGATATTTATTTCCATATTTGTTACATCAATCTTTTGTTAGCACATACAATGCATACTCCATATAACTGCCATTTCATTCTAATGGACCAATACACATAATCTCAGCATTCTATACCTAAATATGTGTGTGTTGACACATGCATGCATACAAACGTTTAATTCTATTTGTTTTGTGCGTATATGCAACTTAAATGCTGTTTTGTCTGTGTAAGTCAATCTATGGCTCTCTCTGTGTGTGTTAAAACATACATGTATAAAAATACTTAATTCCATTTATTTTGTGTGTATATGAATATTCAATCTGTATTTTCTGTGATTCATTCTTATCATAAATCACTAAAGTATATTTCATTGCAGTCAGGGAACTTCAAATTTGTTGATTTAGAAAAGTAAATCTCAACAAAGATTAAACAACTAACTAGACTTTTCCACAAATAATCAATTAACAATCATTTCAATAATATATTCCAATAGGACCTCACAATATGATAATAATTCCACATACTTTCTGTGCAACCCCATCTAACCATCCTAAAGTAAGACGCTTTTCTTTGAAAGCCTGTGCTGCAACTAGTGAATATGTAGCAGATGATAAGTCGAGTGCATCTGCGATTGCCTCATTTGTAAGATTGTCCTGTAAACTGCGCAAAACCTGCAAATCTTTCAGTGAGACTTGGCACAAACAAACCTAAAAGGAAGCAGTTCCATCATAGATAGTGTTAAAAACAAAAAACTCAAAAAATTAAAAACAACATACATAGATATATAACTTACCTCACGAGCTTTACTGAGCTTAAATCCTGGCTTTCCAGCAATAATAACACAGTACCATGGAAATGATCCATTGCCAGCTAGAGAATGACCTCTAGGATCACATCCTAGACCCATAGAAGTTATGCTCCTAAGTTGCGGAAGAGCTGAAAAATAATACCCCACATAAGTCAAAACAAATTATCAAAACTACACATCATTCATCATCATCTATTGATGGATTCTTATTAATGAAGAGTTCGTGACAAGTAACCAAGAAGATTTCCTTGTTATATATCGGGCTACTAATGATGAAATCGGTAACATACCTATTCATGGAAGATCCATTGAAGTAGAGAATGATGATATTTTCAAAGCAGCCAGCTTTGATGATTTTTTTTCCAATACAATGATAGTGGCATGGATAGTATTGGGTTTGATTATCAAACTACGCCCGTGGAAAGAGTTATAAATGAAGACATCAGTTTAAGGGAAAAGAGGACTGACTCATTCAAAGAGTCAACAATCCAAGAGAAGTATGATGAGTTCTTCCATGTTGATCATTACAATCAGGAATTCATGAGACCATGGGATCCAGGTGTTTTGATACCGAAATGCTTAGGGGAGCAAGTAATGGAATCTTTTGATGATCCATTGCTTGAAGATATTGCTGACAAGCCCTCTATTCAGGAGTTATACAGTGAAAAGGATGCGAAGGAGGCTGATTTTGAAAATCATGTCAATGAAAATAAATCAGAAAACTCGTTGTTTGATAAGCAAAGCTTCTTTGTTGATTGTGATCAAGGGCCTAAAGAGCTGCAAGTTTTGAAGGATAACTTATTGGTTTCAGAAGAGAAAATGGTTAAAGTGTTATCAAGAATTGATAGCACCCACAATTGTATTGAAGAACTCTACTGGAAATTCCAGTTTGAAGAGAGACAGAATGGAGTTAAGGATGGAGACACTCTTTCCAAGATGCAAAACATCAAAGAAGCATTGGAATCAATTAAGACAGATTATTGGCATTTGCTCTTTGATAGGGATAATGCCATTAAGTTTGCAGAGACCTATGATGCCTACCAAGAAAAGGAGAAAGAGGTTGATAGGCTTTGCCTTGATCTTACCTTAGCTCATCATTCTATATGCATAGCAGAGAACCAATCACCTATTGCAGCTACACTTGAGGAACAAGAAGCTAATACAAGGATTATAGAGATCAAGCAAATAGTTGAAAAAATAAATGAAATCCATAATGACGAAACATTGCATAATGCCAAGCAGATTCAATATGTAGATGGTGATTGGAAGGGACATCAAGAGTGTGAACTTTTGAGTTGGGAAGAGAGATTGCCACAAAAAGGAATAGTTTGCAGCCATGAGGTGCATGATATAGCTGGTAATGTATGTGGTAATCAGCATGTTACACCTTGTGGATCAGCAACTAATGATGGGCATCCACAAGTTGAAGAAGATGTGCATGAGTTGTATGATAACACCAACGAAAGAATAAAGAATTCAAATCTACATCAGCATGTCTTTCAAGCTAATGATATTTATTTATTTGAAGTTGGTGCTAATGAGTTCCATGATGGCAGAATCACCGCCGATAATAATGCTTCCACTTCTCAGGAATTGAATAATCAAGAAATAAGGAGGAATGAGGGTGTTGCTTTTGATTGGTATCAGAAAATTGATGGGCATTCAGATGAAGAATTCCTCCAATCCTTGATGAGGATGTTGGTTAGAGTTATATCAGATTTTATGTTTGCATCAGCTACCTTAAGAGTAACTGATTTCATAATTGAGTTTGATAAAGGGTTCATTGAATCTTTCCAACAATTCATGTCTCATGATTTTGAATTCAGTTTGTTTAAAGAATTCAGATTTGTTGAAAACTTCTTGGAGTTTCAAGAAGTAATGATTCAGATGGAACGCATGGATCAAAGAATTCAAGTTAGAGTAGCTCTCTGCCTACGGAATGGTTCTTCCTTGATTATGGTGTGGGATCTTGGTATCAATATGCATTTGACATTTCTTGGAGTTTGGGACTTTCACCATATCTTGATGAAGATGATCATGTGTGAAAAGAACGTATGTTGGGGTGATAGGTGTTGAAACTTATGTTCTATGTATGCTGCTACTTTCTTTATCAGCCATATAATGAATATTTTTTATCATCAATTGGTGGTTCGAAGAAGAGATTGGGGCAAAGAATGTTTCTTTGCTGTTTTGGAATTATTAGAGAGGATGTTTCCATCTTTGGGCATGAGCAGTTGTGACTCTAGGGACGCTCATTTCCAGTGTTGCAGCAGCTATTCAACTCCTTGCACGCTGATTTTCCTAAAATCAGATTTTGAGTGGTTCACTTCAAATTTCATGTGCAGCTGGTATATTTTTTTTTCTCTTTTCAATCTCTTATCAATGATGGTTTTTGGCTTCAAAAGTGGGTAATGGTTTTTCATAGTGATTCGGATCAGTATTGGATAGTGTTCAAGTTATTTTCCAGTGGCTTTCTTGGTACAATCTCTTGCACTAGTGTTTGGGGCAGCGAACCTTGGCTTGATTTGGTTCAACTTTTTGAGACTTTGGTGGGGTAATTAGTGGAAGTTTTCAGAAATTTTCTTGAATATGTCAGAATTACTCAAAGGAGGCATTATACATCCTTGTGGAGTTTTCACGATGCGGCTGCTATGACTTTGCAAAGAGTTCTTTTTCCCTTTGCAATTGGCTATGATGGAGACACATTTGTTGTTATGATTCAGGTTGATGCTTTGAGGAGTTATGTTGATGAGAATATTTTTGAGTTGCTTAGATTATTTTTCATTGTTCTCAGAATGGTGATTGACATTGAAATTGCAGATGTTAATTCCTCAGAGTTTATTGGGCATGAAATGCTAATAGATTTCATTCCACTCCTTCCACGTTTTTCAGTTTGAATTTCAGGCATATCATCTCTTTGAGATTGCAGGGATGGTTTGTGCAATTCTGGTGCAATGACCTCATTGGTATGATCAAAGTGGAGTAGCAACAGCATGGTGGGGTTTTTCAGAGATGGACATGGGACCCCGAGATCCTATATGTTTGGTGGGATCAATTTGGGGTGTTGTGGCATTGCTCAAGGACAAGCAATTTTGGGAATGGCAGATTGTAATGTCCCCATTTTTAGCCATACGGTCTTCTGTGCTCTTCAGCCTATTCTGGAAGCCCGTAGGCTCACTGAGGTGAAATCAGGGTTTCTTTGTTTGGAGGTTTTTATGGTATTTCTCGGAATTTATTATTTTTCAGTAAATTCTATTATTGGTAGTGAACAGTTGTCAGTGCTTGAGTAAGTCATCTTCAGTTGGAGTAGTGGCTTGGGTTTAATTTTTTGGCTTTTCTAAAGCATTTTGGTGAAATAATATATTTCAAGGCATTAATGTTTTAATTTCAAGTTGACCCCTGGCCTAGCTCATTAACTTTAAGTTGTGTTTAAAAGGTGGCCATGAAGGGGAATGCCTTCATGAAGGAAATATTAAACATTTAATAAAGTTCATTTATGCCTTGAAGTTGATACCATTCTAAGAGGGATTTAATATTTATGAATTTTAAAATATTTCAAAAAAGGAACTTTTGGCGTCCCATTCTTGGAGGAATTTTGGGAATTTGAAAAATCACCTCTTTTTCTATAAAAGAGAAGTTTTGCTTCAGCTCTTATCATCCATGAACTTATGCTAATGTTATATTGTCGAAATGACATCTTGGTTTTTACTTCGAGGGATGCTTACCTCCTAGTTTCAATCCAATTTCGTGTTTGAAAGATAACACCTAGTTGGCCTTGTTGCTGCTTCTCATCCAGACTAGCAGATTGAGCTTCAAAGTTGAAGAATTTTAGTTATATTTTCAGTTTGTATGTTGCTGGTGTTTATACAGCTGAAGTTTTTTGTGAGCAGCTTTTTGAATAAATTTAATTGTGTTTTGGGTATTGAAGATTCGTGTTTGTTGACCTTGGGCGACCCTTTCCATGGGAGCTGAGATTTAAATTCAAAGAACCTGATTTTTAAGAGCAAAATCGCCCTTGCAGCCAGGTTGTACCCTCTTAAAGCACATTGGAATTCATGCCAAATAAATGAAGGGATTTTGATGCTGTTTTTTGTTTTGTTCTTGGGCGCCATACTCCTTGAGAGCCTTTGCAAAAGATTTCAATCAATTCAGAGGTAATTTGGTGAAGTTATGAACATTTAAGTGAGTTTACAAGTTGCTGGTTATTCATTTCCAGAATTGCAAATTTATATCAGACTTGTTTCAGTTTGAATTTCTAGTCTTTTCTTTGTCAATTATTGATTGATATCTAACGTGGAATCGTCCAGTTTCTTGGTGCTTTGAAATCATTGTAATATTCATGTAATTTGCAGCTCTTTCTCATATTGTAAAACTATAAACAGTAGTATTGTTCCAGTTTATTATTGCTGAAACTATTTCTTAATTTCACATTAAGCACCCCTGGATAGTATACCGCCAGTGTGGAGAAACGAATTGTTTAAGCTTTCTTGTACCCACTATCAAGTGGTGAATTCTCACTCTTCAGTGGATGCCTGCTGCAGCGAATGAATTGTTTTATTTGTAATTTCATTCCCCCCACTGTTTTAGTGGAAGTGTGGAAAATCTCTCATGGCTGGTTATCCGCCTAAGTTCTTTCAGTTTTGTAATTAGTACTCCACCATATGTTAGCACCTCGCCTTCTAGAGGATCTTGTGTGCACATTCTTGGTGTTGAGTTTAGTTCTTCTCTCTCAATTGTAATCAATTCAATTATGGAGTTAATTAGATCCTAGGGATCCTTTGACCATATGCCCGCCCCTCCTCCCTCATTGGTCTTAGGGCGCATTCTTGGTTAGAGTTACCATTCTGCATTGTTTGGTTTGAGGCTAACCTTAACGGGTGCATGGTTGCATTGTATTTGAAATGAAAAAAATCAAGAAAAAATTGAGAGGGTATCTTTCAATGTATTGGTAATGAACAAATGCAGTTAAAAGGTGTTAGGAATTAATTACTAAATGCAGTTTAAAGGTGTTAGCATTTAATTACTAAGCCGACCATGCTTCTAGTGTTTAAGTTTATGGACTGTGTATATCTGAAAATCAAATATCAAACTGCTACTTACATTTCTCTTTATCAACTGAGTGTGTTTATTGTTGTTGGGAGTGTATAAGTCGATTGATGACCATTGGAAGGTGTCCTTGGTATGGCTGGAGGATGTTATCAAAGGTTTTCCTTGCTGATTGGGCTTGCAATAGACATTAGCTAGAGCTGCTACCTCTCAAACCAATCATTGCAGACCTGGACCTGCCTTTTCTCCATGCCATTTATGTAATATTCTAGACCAATTTTTTAAACCAGTTCTTTTTGCAATTTTCATAGAGTTTAATATCCAGGCATTTCGTCAAACAGTTTGTACGTTGTAGGTCAGTTGGTTTTCAGCTTGTTTTGAATAAATATTTTGAATAATCAACATAACATTAATTTCCGGATATCACACACTGAAATCAACTTCATTTACACCAAAAATATTGCATACGAACCCAACAGAAACAATATTTTATAGCTTGGAGTATTGCTGTTATAGAAATATATTTTCTTACACACAATAGAATACCACTATTTAAAGTTCAATTTTTAAATATAATAATGGTCACCTAAACTTGGACCAAATAAAATCTCCTTGTATCTCCTTGGGCCTATACAGTCACTTCCCAAGTGGTACGACACTCATAGAAAATGCATAGCAGCATATGCAAATGTTGCGACCCTTCCTTTGGAGGCAACGGCAATCATAAGCCAGCCTTCCTAGGCTGCAAAGGAATTTAACATAGGCTTTAAGCCTTCAACAAAGGTATCGCCCCCTTTGCTCATTCACCAAAGTGTACAGATCCTCCTTTAAACAAGGTACGACTTCCTTAAGGGGCAATGAAATGTACAACTGGGTAAAACCAGTTGTTACAAATAATTTATTATTTAATTCCCTCACTTCACAGCAAACATAACAAAGATTTGAGAATTCTATTCAAATCCCACTTTGCATCCACAACACTAATATTTCTTTGGATTCTTTCACTTGTGAATATTTAAGATAATTTGTCTTGCCTACAAGACTTCACAAATTATGCAATCGCTGCCCACCTGTGCGAAACCTATGTGAAACCTGTGCGATTCCACCTGCAATCAACTAGGGTAGATGTTTCATTGCCGAAACTGATACCCTTAGTGATCTTGCCTGAGGGTTTTCTCAAGCTCACAGCTCAAACTCCACAATAGAGAAAATAAACAAGCATATCTAAATGAGCTTTCAAATCTCTTTTTTTAATTTCCGATAGAACTCACCTGAAGTTACTTTTTAATTTTCTGATCAAAATATAACATTTAATGCACTTTTAATAAAGTAACTTTATAATATTTCTCTTTTTCAACATTTAATCACTTTATTGAATTAATTAAAATAAAGTCATTCGCAAATTATTTAATTGGATGACTTTATTTAATTAATTAATATATTCCTTGATATAGCTCGAAATTAGCCTATGAGAATTAAATAGGATAAATGGGTTATTTATGGCCACCCCACAAAAGGGGAAGTTACAATTTGATGGTGTTAGTGTTGTTGGGCATCAGTGTCGCCATTTACCAGCTTTGTGGAAAGTTCTATGCAAGTTTGGAGATGTTTGGAGAAGGTTCCCTACTATTGTTTGACTAGTAACAGTCATATATCAAACCTGTAGCATTGAATAGTTGCTTCATATCTAAGTTGTATTGGTGTTGAGCGATTGAAGTAGCATTTGGAGAGTTCTTTGGCTATTAGAGGTAATCTAAGACCTGTGAACAATGTCATTTTCAAAGAATAACAGACCTGTCAATCTCTTACAGCAATTAGCTCTGTGTTACCAAACCTTTCACGGTTGACCCAACTTATGAAATCAAGGTATTTTGTTGTTGTTTCCTATTGGGAGTTGGGATTCATAAGTGGGTTTTGGGAAAATGTTTTCAACAGTGTCATTAGTACCAGCTTTAGTGTTAAACTATTGTATCTGCACATAATGACAGCAAAATATTCTAGTTGTTTGGTTTATAAAGTGCTTATTTGTTGTTAAAAAATTTGGAAAATAGTCGAGTGGTTATTATAGTGGTATCAAAGCTAGTTTTCATGACAAATGGCGCATGGTCAAGCGCCAAATTGACCAATCAAAAGCGGACATAGTTCTAATCCTGGAGTCTAAATGGAGTAAAGATGAGGGAAAGAAAAGATTGAGCAACTGAAGGCAATGGAAAGGACAATTCAAGGAGGCTATAGGTGCGTTTGGTGACTTGGGAATAATATGGAATCCTCTAACAATAGAAGGGGAAGTGGAAAAAGAAGATGACAATTGGCAGTTGATAAAGTTCAAGGGACTAAGGAGACACGAAATCTTCTTCATCATCAATGTATATGGCCCAGTAGCCACTGTGGAAAAAAGACAGGTGTGGAATAAAATCTCAAGTGAACTGGAAAACTGGAAAAGTGAGAGGGATAGTAGCAAGGGATTTTAATGCAACCTTGAACAATGAGGAAAAGCAAGGGGGCCTGGGAAGAACAACAACCATTCAGAGAGATTTCCAAGAATTTGTAAACAGCAATCATCTAACAAATCTGCAAACCAAAAATGCGACTTCCACATTGTTGATGTAATAGCGGCAGGAGATATCTTTCTCTCTAATTCGAGAATATTAAATATTAAACAAATAATTGTTAAGGCAAGGCGGCCTTATTATAATTAATATTTTATTTTCTTTAAGAGGCCGACCAAGTGAAGAGTCGCCTTGCTGGTGAAGAGTCACCTTACATTGTATATATAGAACATAGTAATGAGACTCGGACTCGGCCCAGACTCGGCTAGGGTGACTCGACTCGGGACTCGGGGACTCAGACTCAGCGCAGACTCGGCAAAATGAAAAAAAGTTGAAAAAAAACTAGAAATTTAGAGATTTTTAAGGATTTAAAACTTGTCTCAAGCACCCTTTATTGAATACAACACAAATAAAAGCAAATTTGATCACATACACAAGTATACAACGATCACATAAGTATAAAGTACACAAATTGTAGTTGCGTTGCTGAAGGAAATAGCATACTTAGATATATAAATTATAAAACTAGTCAAATGTATACAAAAGTCATGGAATATGAAATCCATAACATCAAATGTTCCATACAAATATGAAATATCAAAACAATAGCTATGACTCTATGACTCTATGGCATAGTGGAGCCAACATCCTTCCTACGAAGGCGTCTAAGGCTCCTGGATGATGTTGCAGCTGCAGTCATAGTCTCTGCCTCTGTCTGAGTCTCCATGCCACTCTCACCAACAGTAGCTATGTCTCCTCGTGCTCTAGCCTCCTCCTCAACCATGGCTACAACCTCAGCCTCTCTCTCTGCCTGGTCCACCCAATCAAGGTCCTCGTCACTAAAGACTGCATCTGTAGCCTCAATGGTCCACTTGGACTGTGGATCAACCTCATCTAGATTGATCGAGGTGTTGTCGTGGTCAAAAAGCTTCCTGTATCTAAGCCGAAGGTTGTAATGAACATAGACCAAGTCATTCATCCTCTCCACTGTCAATCTATTGCGCTTCTTGGAGTGTATGTGCTCAAACATACTCCAATTGTGCTCACAACCAGATGAACTGCATCGCTGGCTCAATAGACGAATGGCAATATTTTGCAGGTTCCGTGTATCAAAACCAAACAACCTCCACCAACTATCTGAGATGAGAAAAAGAAACAAAATCAATCTCATTTCAAGTTTCAAGTTCAACATTTAATAGTAAAATACAATATAAAAAGATGACAATTATGCCCTTAAATATATTTTTACCTGGTAGTAATGTTGTCCTACTATCTTTGGTCATTTGACGTGCAAAGAAGTCTCCTTGTGCCTTAGTGAAGGCATCTATCTCCTACACTATCTGTGTAGTAACAGCGTGCAACATCCGCTCTATCGTCGAGTAGAGCCCACTAAAAATTTCTCAATCTCCACGGATATCACGACGGAATTGCAAGGTCGGATTTAGGAAACATGCGGTTGCATGGATGGACCTATGAAATTGGTTTTGCCATTTCCTATCAATGATCTCCCAAATGGGACGATACTTATCCTCAACTCCACCATAGACTGGTCTAATGGCCTCTTTGGCCCTATCCATGCCCTCATATATGTAGCCCAGTGTGGGCTTCTCCCCATCTGCAACTCGTAGGAGAACTAGCAAGGGCTCAATAAACTGCAAAGTGCAAACATGTTTCACAAATAAGTGTGAATGAAAATAAACAAATAAAAGATATGATTAAAAATTAAAACATAATAAAGAATTAAATTTTACCTTCACAATCTCCTCCACTGGTGTCCAAAACCCTTGCTCATCAAAAATGCAATCAGCCACACCAATCCCTGCAGTGCTTGTAGAAAACGATGAGGAAGACCACTCCTCACCAACAAACATGCGCCTTAAAGTTGCCTTTGACCGAATCAAGGATTGCAACGTGATAAAATTAGTTGCAAACCTAGTGATGCTAGGACGAGACAACTCCCTCAACCCCGTGTATTGCCTCATAAGGTTAAGCACCCATGTGTGATTGTATATAAATTTGCAAATGTTTCTACCTGCATCCACACAGGTTTTCATCCATGGGAGCTTGCCAAGATCCTCCATCATGAGGTCAATGCAATGGGCGGCACATGGAGTCCAGAATATAGTAGGGTGCCTGTCCATCAATAATCTACCAGCAGCAACATAATTTGCTGCATTATCTGTGACCACTTGCACTACATTCTCTTCCCCCACATCAGCTATCACCTCCTTTATAGCCTCACACAGAAATGTGGCATTTTTGAATTGGGCAAAAGCATCAATGGACTTAATGAAAACGGTGTCACCTAAAAGAATAAGCAAAACCAGTTATTCAATAAATTAAAAAACAAAAATCAACCATATTAAATTATTAATCAATAAATCAAATTCAAATTTCAATACATTGAGGGAAGTACAATTACCTCCGGAGTGTTAGTTTTTCTTAGATCAGATTAGATAATCAATTTGTACAAAAGAAATGCAACACATAAGACAATGAACACAACAAGATACCCTGGGAAAACCCTCCTCTTGAGGGAGAAAAACCCAGCAAATGCTTCTCTTATATATATAAGAATATAGTGACAGAAATCTGCTTACAACACAGCCCAACAATGGCTAATGATTTCGCACTTTCCTTAATGCTTAGATACAAATGAATCTGTTCTTCCCTGAATCGATCTGCTGCTACAGAATTGATGATCTACTGCTCAAGTATGAACTTCTTCTAGGAATGCGAATTTCTGCTCTGCCAATAATAGGTGCGAACTTGCTTGTAATTCGAATTGTCTTTAATAACCAAAAATGACCTTGTATATATATCACTTTGGCTCCTCTTCATTTGGGTCGGCCTTTATACTAATAATGATAAATACAATTTAGGTCGGCCAATCAACAAGTAAATGATATGACACAATATAGGGTCGGCCCATGCTTTAGTTGATATTCATTTAATATATTTCTCTTGGGAAGTGCAGACCGACGCTGTAATAACATCAACACTCCCTCTCAGCTAGGGATGAACTTCCATCTGCACAAGACACATTATATTAGAATGAAAACAAAATAGAATATCACCTCAACGTGATATTAACCATTATGGCTACTCCCATAGATGGTAAAAACTCATCACGGATTCTCTCACGTGATGTTGTCATGGAGTCACACACATGACATCCACCATAGCTTCTCCCAGAGGGTGGAAACAAGGGCTTTCACCTCAACTCTCTCTCATCAGAGAATTGCATTATCAAGGGCTTTCACCTCAACTCTCTCTCATCAGAGAATTGCATTATCAAGGACTTTCACCTCAACTCTCTCTCAGCAGAGAATTGTATTAACAAGGGCTTGCACCTCAACTCTTTCTCAGCAAAGAGTTGCATTCTCAACAAGGATCACTGATTATTGAGACTCTTTCTCAGTCACAGCTGCATTCTCCACCATACCAAGTTTCTCTCGGAAGTATACAAACTTAATCTTGGCGAGAGGCTTGGTGAGAATGTCTGCCGTTTGCTCTTCAGTGCTGATATACCTCAACTGTATAGCTTTCCTTTGCACCATATCTCTAATATAGTGGTACTTGATCTTAACATGTTTTGTTCTATCATGAAACACAGGATTGACAGAAAGCTTCACACAGCTTTGATTATCACAGTGTATGATAGTAGGCTCCATTGATTGTCCAAACAATCCTGCAAGGAGCTTACGAAGCCACACTGCCTCACGAGCTAACACACAAGCTGCAATATACTCTGCTTCAGTTGTACTCAAGGCCACTGAAGATTGTTTCCTGCTACACCAAGAGATCATAGCAGTCCCCAAACTGAAGCAACAACCAGAAGTACTCTTCCGATCTGAGACACATCCTGCCCAATCAGAATCAGTAAAACCATGCAGCTCCAAATCCACGTTTGAAGAATATCTCAACCCATATCCGATTGTGCCATAAATATCTCAGGATATGTTTAGCTGCTACAAGATGTATTTGCTTTGGTTCACACATAAACTGGCTAAGTGCACTCACTGCATAGCAAATATTAGGTCTAGTGTTAACTAGATACATCAATGAACCAATCAACTGTCTATACATCGTAGAATCCACTGGTTCTGAACTAGCTGCAGCTTCTTTCAACTTATCTAAATTAGTCTCCATGGGTGTAGACATAGGTTTGCAGTCAATCATACCAAACCTTTTGAGAATGTCAACAGTGTACTTCCCTTGACTTAGAATCATCTCATCTGGCTTTTGCCAAACTTCTAAGCCAAGAAAGTAATGCATGAGACCTAGATTCTTCATCTCAAATTCTGAAGCTAATTCCTTCTTGCATTTTAGAATTAGATGTTCTTCACCAGTAATGATCAAGTCATCACCATATAAAACCAAAATTAATGCTTCACTTACTACTTTGAAGTAGAGGTTAGAATCTGCATCATTCTTTGAGAAACCCAGACTTGAAAGATACTGATCAATTCTTTCATACCAAGCACGAGGAGCTTGTTTAAGACCATACAAGGCCTTCTTCAGCTTGCAGACATGAGACTCTTTCCCATGCACCTCAAATCCTTCTGGTTGCTCAATGTAAACCTCTTCTTCTATTATGCCATTCAAAAAAGCTGTCTTTACATCCATTTGGTGAATCTTCCATCCTCTAGATGCAGCAATAGCAATGATGGTTCTAACAGACGTGTAACGAGCCACAGGAGCAAAGGTTTCTTCATAGTCAACTCCCTCTTTTTGTGAGAACCCTCTAGCCACAAATCTAGCCTTGTGTTTCTCAATGCTCCCATCAGCTGCATGCTTGATCTTGAAGAGCCACTTAGAAGACACCACAGATTTGTCTTTGGGTCTAGGAACTATATCCCAAACATCGTTCTTAAGTATAGACTGATACTCCTCAATCATGGCATCTTTCCATACTTGTTGACTAGAAGCTTCTTCAACATTTGAAGGCTCTGACTCAATAATCTGACTCATCAAGGCAACATAACTAGAGAACTTGTGAGGTCTCTTGCTTTCTCTGAAGGCTCCTCTTGGAGCTGCAAACCTTTCTGCTTCCTGCATTGTCCTGCGAGCCCAAAGAGGTCTTTTCTTTCCAATCACAATGTCTAGAGGCCCATCAGTAGGATCCAAAGGCTCAGCTGGATCAATATCTTCTTTAGGTTTTGTATCCTCCTTCAGATTCTCTGGAATATGGTCAACTTCCATATCTTGAGGAGGTTCTTCTTCATCAACCTCCATAGGAGTGCCTTTGGACCTTCTATAAGCAACATCTTCCTCAAATGTGACGTCTCTGCTGATCTCAATAGACTTCTGTCCTGGAATGTAAATCCTGTAAGCTTTTGATGTCTCACTGTAACCTACAAGAATTCCTTTCTTCCCAAGGTTCTAGCTTTGTTCTCTTTTCCTTTGGAATATGAACATAGACTGGACAGCCAAAGATACTCAAATGACTAACTTCAGGCTTCACGCCTAAGAATGCTTCTTCAGGAGTTTTATTCTTTAAGATCCTGTGGGGACTCCTGTTTTGAACATAGACGGTTGTTCTTGATGCTTCAGCCCAAAGAGAGATTTGTAAGTCTTGATCATGGATCATAGCTTTCACTGCTTCCACAATAGACCTATTCTTCCTTTCAGCAATACCATTTTGTTGTGGATTATAGGGAACACTGAACTCCCTCTTAATCCCTGCTTCAATACAAAAGTCTCAAATGTGCCAGAAGTGTATTCTCCACCATTATCAGATCTCAATACTTTGATCCTCTTCCCAGACAGATTTTCAATCTGTGCTTTGAATTCTCTGAATCTTTCTAATACTTCTTCTGATTCTTTAGATCTCAAGAAATAGATCCAAGTCTTTCTAGAGTAATCATCAATGAAAATAATATAATACAAGAAACCACTAGATGATGCAATAGACATTGGACCACACAAATCAGAATGAATGAGATCAAGAATACATTTAGATCTACTTTCACTAGAATGAAACGTACCTTTTGTGTTCTTGCCTAGGGCACATCCCTTGCATGTACCTTCATGTTCTTGATCGAATTTCGGAAGACCGGTGACCATCTTCTTCATGATAGGTAGAGCACGAAAGTCAATGTGAGCCAATCTTCGATGCCAAAGATCACACATGCTGGTACTATTATGCACAAGTGCTTGAAGAGGACGAGTGCACAGTGTGTAGAGATATTCATGTCTAACTCCAATCACTTGAGCAGTTTTGAAGCTGGAGTTCTTTGCCCATATAAGAACTTTCCCTTTAGAGAAGGCAACTTGATAACCCTTGCCTTCTAATGCTGAAATTGAAACAAGGTTCCTCTTTATCCCTGGTACGAACAGTACATCATTCAACTCCAAAGAAATTCCAGAATCCAAGTGAAGAGTGGAATTTCCAATCCCTTTTACAGAATATCTAGCATCATCTCCAATAACAACTTGATCACTAGAGTTGCTTTCCATTAAGTTTGAAAGGTGACTTTTGAATCCGGTGATGTGCCTAGAAGCACCACTGTCAATCAACCAAGTATTAGAGTCAATAGAAACATTGCTAGACAAGGCTGAATAAAATAGATAATCACTGGAGTCCTTTTGTGGAGTGACTTCTTCAATATCTGCAGTGGCAACTTGAAGCTTAGGTTGTTGAGGGCACACCCTCGCAAAGTGACCATACTTATCACAACGAAAACATTGAATCTTGGACATGTCTCGTTTTCTTTTGTAGGTAGGAGCATCATCATTTCCATTTTCTCGATTCCTTTTGAAGAATCCTTTCTTAAAGCCTTTTCCTTTGTTTGATGAATGAGAGGCAAGAGCTTGTAATTCTTCATTCTTTGAGCTTTGAGCAAATCCTCTTGCTGTTAGTCTTGACTCCTCTTGAATGCAGTCAATCCTTAATCGATCAAACTTGGGAAGTTCAGATCTTGCACTGATTCCTTGAATGAATGCCGCCCATGAAAGCGGAAGACCATTGAGAGCAAGCATAGTCAGTTCTTTATCATCAATCATGTGACCAATAGTGGAGAGCTGATCTTTTATCTCTGAGATCCTCATGAAGTATGTAATAATAGATTCTCCCTTCGCCATTTTCACATGATGAAGTTGTTGCTTCAGTACAAGGGCTCGACTGGTGTTGTTGATTTCGTACATCTCTTCCAAGGTTGTAAACATCTCTCTTGCTGTATCCAACTTGAAGACAATTGGTACAATATGATCCTTGACGGAATCAACCAATACTTTCTTTGCCCTAGTGTCTTTCTTTCTCCATTGCAGCTTCTCTTCTTCCCCCTCAGGTTCGGGAACTTTTGTTTTCACAAACTCAGCCAAATCATTCTCTTCCAAAGTTAGCATGAACCTGAACCTCCATGATGTGTAGTTCGAGATCCCTTCGAGTCTATCCTCGATTTTCAGACCGTTCACCATCTTGAGAAATTTAGAAGATAGACTGAAAAGGAATAAAGTGAGTGTTGCAAACTAAATCTGATCACGATCTTTTTCACACCCGCTCTGATACCATGTTAGTTTTTCTTAGATCAGATTAGATAATCAATTTGTACAAAAGAAATGCAACACATAAGACAATGAACACAACAAGATACCCTAGGAAAACCCTCCTCTTGAGGGAGAAAAACCCAGCAAATGCTTCTCTTATATATATAAGAATATAGTGACAGAAATCTGCTTACAACACAGCCCAACAATGGCTAATGATTTCGCACTTTCCTTAATGCTTAGATACAAATGAATCTGTTCTTCCTTGAATCGGTCTGCTGCTACAGAATTGATGATCTACTGCTCAAGTATGAACTTCTTCTAGGAATGCGAATTTCTGCTCTGCCAATAATAGGTGCGAACTTGCTTGTAATTCGAATTGTCTTTAATAACCAAAAATGACCTTGTATATATATCACTTTGGCGCCTCTTCATTTGGGTCGGCCTTTATACTAATAATGATAAATACAATTTAGGTTGGCCAATCAACAAGTAAATGATATGACACAATATAGGGTCGGCCCATGCTTTAGTTGATATTCATTTAATATATTTCTCTTGGGAAGTGCAGACCGACGCTGTAATAACATCAACACGGAGGACACTAGAAAATTAAGCAGCATCCTATTTCTCCTATCGGTCCAACCATCAGTCATGATGGTGCAACCAATCCTCATCCACTGCTCATGCTGCTCCTCTAATTGTGCTTTCACATCTACCACTTTTTGAGTCAAAAGTGGGCCCTCTAATTCATCTTCAGAAGGGGCTTTGAACCCCTGCCCACATATGGTTATGGCATCAACCATGTTTTTCCAAAAAGGTGACCTAAAACATGTCATAAATAAATTAATAAGTTACTTACATAAATATTGTAAAATGAAAAGTTTTAAGATTTTAACTGCACTAAATTTAAATTCGATAATGAGATACATCTAGATTCTAAAATAATAAATTTTAAAACAATTAAACGAAAAAGAATTACCTGGCTACATGGAAGGGAATGGTGCAGTAATACCAAAAGTTTGCAATTGTCTTTTTTGCTGCATCATGTACGTCCTTGTTCCAACCTATGCTCTCAAACGACGGTTGGAAACTAGGAGTAGTGCGTGGTACAAAATATGAGTCCACCCTAGATTTACAAACTCTAGGGCCAATGCTAATACTGCCACTACCACTAGCACTAGCAGTACTAGCGCCACCAGCAGTAGGAGTATGCACAAGGATAGCTGGTGCAGAAGCAGTACCACTAGCATAAGCACTAGCACTAGGATAGTATGGAGGCATGGAAGAAGCATCTCCAACAGCACCAAGTCCATGTCCAACTCCCAAACTCACCAATTCATGCTTCTGTCTTTTTTTCATTTCTTTTTGCAATTCAAAAGTTTCTAATTGCACCTGCACTTCACGGACAGCCTCAGGAGGTGCTATAGGGCAACCCGCTGCATCATGGATGGGTATGCGTGCAATATGGTATTTTAATCTATTTATGCCTCCATGATATATTGTTTTGCAGTACTTACATTTTGTTTCTCATTTTTTCATTCCGGGAAAGATTTCAGCATGTTTCCAAGCAGGGTCTTTTCTGTCTAGGGTTTGAGACATTGTGAAAATAATAATATGTTTTGATTTGCAAATGAATGTGGCTGCAATAAAAAGTAGGGTTTATAAAATTATTTATATTGCAAGTAGGGTTTGTAAAAATAAATGCAAACTAAAAACAACAATGATTTTTCAAATTACAATGAATTATTTGTTAAAAAAACACAAAAAAAACCAATAAAAATCAAACTTACCTCTTATATTTGGCTTGGAATGCAATGCAAACTCCTCCCAATCACAGGCAACGAGCTCTCAATGCACCTCCTTGCTAGTATGAAGCTTCCCAAATGATATGTGGCCCTGTATTTGTCTTCAACAGCTTGCTGGTTGCCCTCTCTTCTCCTCCTATTTTTCCTCACAACTCTCTCTTCTCCTCCTACTTTGCCAAATGAATGAAATGAGGTTGCTTTTAGGGTTGGGGAGATAATATAAGAAAAAAAAGAACAAACTTTGAAGTCAATTTTCTGTTTTTTTATTGACTTTTCTTTCTGCTGTCGCCGGTCACGTCCAAGGCTCGGGACTCTCCGGGAAGTGGCGAGTCCGGCCAGGACTTGGCCGCGTCCGCATCCGGGCTCCCAGGACCCAGCTAGGTGTGCTCGACTCGAGACTCGCCGAGTCTAGGCGAGTCTCGTAACTATGAATTATAGAAGGTGATGATCATCCATTTCATAATCAATCAATTTCATTTATCATAATTCACATTCCTAGAAGAAGTTCATACTTGAGCAGCAGATCATCATCTTGTAGCAGATCATCATTTTGTAGCAGCAGACCGATTTCAAGGAGAAACATATTCATTTGTATCTTTGCATCTAGGAGAGGTGCTATTATTCATTGTATCAAATTCGGCACTGTGTTGGGCCTGAGTTGTAAGCAGATTTCTTCTCTTATTCATTCAATATATAAGAAATATATTTGTTGGGTTTTTCTCCCTCGAGTAGGAGGGTTTTCCTAGGGTATCTTGGTGTGTTCATTGTTTTATGTGTTGCATTTTCTGATTGCTTTCATTTCTGATCCTAAATCTAACACACATGGTCAAAAAGAAGGAAGGGTTTCACCAACATAGCTGAAAGACTGGATAGATTTTTGTTCTGGGGGGACTAGGGAGAGGCAACAGCCACACAAGAATCCCAATTCCTACATTACACAAGGTCTGACCATTTCCATGTATTGCTCTCCTTTGGGTAGGATGACCCCTCTAAAGGAAGTCCATTCAAGTTTGAAAATATGTGGCAAAGGGATGAACATTTGTCGAAGCTAATAGATGGGTGGTAGAATGAGATTAAGTTTGGAGATAAATCGGAGCTATACAAGATAAACAATAAGTTAGGATACATCAAGAACAAACTCAAAGAATGGAGCAAGTCTCACTTCAAGAATATTTTCCAGCAGAGAAAGAAAGAATAGAGCAAGAGATCAGAGACCTGAATGAGCACATAATAGAAAAAGGAATGGATGCAGTCGATTTTGAATATGAGAAATGTCTGAAAGAAGAACTGGCAAAAATATTGAAGAGGGAAGAATGCTTCTCGCGAAAGAAACCAAGAGAAACTTGGTTGAAGGAAGGAGATAGGAACACCAAATACTTTCACAAAACAGCAATCTCCAACCGAAGCAAGAACAGGATATCAGAAATTAAGAAGGAAAACGGGGAAGCAACTCAATCTATTGAGGAAGTGAATAAGGAGGCAATCAGATTCTTTGAAGACATTCTGAATAGGGAAAGCCAAGAGAACAGAGCAACAAGGGAAAGACTGTTGAACTCAATCCCTTCAAACATCAAGGAAGAACAGAATAGGCGGGCTATATCAGAAGGTTACTTTGGAAGAAGTCAAGGTAGCAGTTTTCCAGATGAATCTAGACAAGGCCCCGGGGCCAGATGGTTTCCTAGTCGATTTCTTCCAAAAAAATTGGGACACAGTTGGGAGAGATCTATTGGCAGCAGTGGAAGAATCAAGGAGAAGAATGACTATGCTGGGGGCAGTAAACCATACATTTTTGGCCCTAATCCCCAAGAAAAAAGACCCTCAAACGATGAGTGATTTCAGACCAATTGCATTATGCAATACAGTGTATAAGGTGGTCACCAAAATAATAGAAAACAAGCTCAAGGAAGTTTTGAATGAGGCCATATCAGAAGAGCAGAGTGGATTTGCCCTAGGAAGGTCGATAGCAAAAGGAATAATCATTGCTCACGAAACCATACACTTAGCCAGGAAGAATAAAGAATCATGTATGGTGCTGATACTAGACATTCTTAAAGCTTATGACATGGTAGACAGACAATTTCTCTTGGAAGTTCTGGGGAAATTTGGGTTCGATGAAATATGAATAAATTGGGTTAAGAGTTGTATCTCAATAGCCAATTTTTTTGTTCTAGTGAATGGATCTGCAAATGGATTCTTTCCTTCTGCAAGGGGAAAAAGGCAAGGTGACCCCCTCTCCCCCTTCCTGTTCATAATCATGGTTGAGGTATTGGGGAGAGGGATACAAAAGTTGAGAAGGGAAGGGAAATGGGTGGGAGTTCATGTGGCAAATGGTATGGAACCCACTACACATCAACAATTTGCAAATGACACCATTCTTTTGGGGGAGGCTAGTAGAAGAGAAGCAAGGGTGATCAGGAAATTTCTAGAGGATTACTGTAGCGCATCAAAACAAAGTATTAATTGGGGAAATTCAGAAGTCTTTTTCCTCAACACTCAACCAAGTCTACAAAAGGATCTAGCCAAAATCCTGAATCTAAAAGTGGCAACATTACCAAGACGAATTTTGGGGATGCCTCTATTTGTAGGGATAAATAAAAATTGCTATTGGGGGAACTTGATAAACAGTTGCAAAAACATATTGGGAACTTGGGAAGGCAGATGGTTGTCCTCAGCAGGAAGATTATTAATGGTGAAATCAGTATTGTCAGCCATTCCGGTGTATTCAATGTCATGTTTAAAGTTACCTAAAGCAATGAAAGAATCTCTGACTCAAATCTTTGGAAAATTCTTTTGGAGTAGAACAGGGGAACAGAACAAATTCCCATTATTGGCCTGGGGCAAGGTGTGCACATCCAAAGAATCTGGTGGGGTTGGGATTAAACAGCTAGCGCTAATGAATCAAGCCATGGGGGTTAAACTGGTATGGGACCTTCATACAAAAAGTGAGCAAAAGTGGGTTAGAATTATGAGAAGAAAGTATCTAGATTTGGATGAACCATCCATAATTCTTACCACAATGAACCCACCAAGAGGCTCTGCAATTTGGAACTTCATTTTGGAGTGCAGAGACATTATATCTAAGCATGTAACTTGGGCGATTAGAGATGGAAATAGCGCGTCCTTTTGGAACGACTCATGGTGTGGAAAACCCCCCATCAGCAACTCCCTGGGATTGTAAGAAATTAAGGAAGAAACGATAAGGCTGTGGAGGAATAAGGTTTCCAACTATGGTAGGATAACTGATAATCAGGGGATCCCCTGTTGGAGTTGGAATGATCTGCAAACCCTCAATGCTCCACAAGCACAGAAAGAGGCATTAACAAAAATTCTCAAAGGTAGACATTTTGTCCCATCCAATGACAAGAACATAATCAGATGGTGTGGGTCATCCACAAGCTCATACAAAGTGAAGTTAAGATATAAGATGAAAAAACTGGCCATGGCAAGACAAGACTGGCCATGCAAGTTGATATGGGGGGAATAATGCCTTCCCAAAGTAGGAGTCTTTGCATGAATGGATATTCAAAATAGAATACTCATGGAGGATAGATTAGCAACCTTTGATGTTCAAGGTTCGGGAAGATGCACAATGTGCAAAGAGAATGAAGAATCTACATATCATTTTGACATGCCCATATGCAAATGATTGTTGGGGTAGGGTCAGGAGCATATTAAATCTGCAATGCCCCATGCCAGCAAACCTAGTGTCCTGGTTCAAAATGTGGCCCCAAGGAGGTAATAAATCGGTATATAGTGGAATATAGAAAATATGACAAAGCATGTGGAGATCAAGTATCATTACATCAGAGACATGGTGTCGAGGAAAGCAATCTAACTCAAGTATATCTGTATTGATGATCAAATGGTTGATATCCTCACCAAGCCTCTTTCCAGAGTGAAGTTTGCACATTTCCGAGACAAGCTTAGGGTGGTGGAGAATGTTACCCTTACTGAAAGGGAGACTCAGCATCAGTAAGCTTTGTTATAATGTATATTTCTCTAAGACGAAGAAATATGAGGTGAAAGCCCTTGTAGTGTATATTTCTCTAAGACGAAGAAATATGAGGTGAAAGCCCTTGTAGTGTATATTTCTCTAAGACTGAGAAATATGAGGTGCGAGCCCGTGTACATCTCTGAGATTGAGATGTGTTTTTCCACAAATGGGTGTAGCCATTGTGGACGTTATGTTGAGAGACTCCATGACGAGCCCTTGTACATCTCTGAGACTGAAATGTGTTTTTCCACAAATGGGTGTAGCCATTGTGGATGTCATGTTGAGAGACTCCATGACGAGGATACTTGAAAATACCTCCCTAGGTAAGAGGGAGAGTTAGTGTTTTGTAGCGGCAGGAGATATTTTCTCCTAAATATAATTAACTCAAGGCAGATCAGCCTTTGTTTTAGAAATAAAACTTGTATTTTTCTAGGTCGGCCCTAGAAAGGAGGTCGCCAAGCTTGGTATTTAAAGGGGATAGAGTCCTCTCATTTGATCATAAAATCATTCAATTCCAATTCGCACTATTCGGCAGCAGTCTGCCTTCTAAGCAGCAGATCTGATTCTAGAAGAAGTGCTATTATTTTGTGCATTCAATATTCGCTTCAAGGAGAAGTGACATTACTTATTGTATCAGACTCGGCCTATTCTAGGGCTTGATTTTGTATGCAATTCTGCACTTATTATTCTGATTTATAAGACAATATTTTGTTGGGTTTTTCTCCCTCGAGTAGGAGGGTTTTCCCACGGTAAAATACTATGTTCATTGTTCTATGTGTTGTAGTTTCTGCTTATTTGCATTTCTGATCTAAAACTAACACTATCGATAGTAGTGTATGGGTAACTACTAATTCCAAAACAAGTTTTGATGTTGATATCAAACAAACATTAAAAGAGTCAAACTTTGGGGGGGTTAGATGGAGAAAACAGTAAACACTTTCAACCTTCACAACAAAATCAAGGATTTGGTGGAGAAGAAAGTGATGCTCAGCCTTCATAATCCAATCAAGAAGACCAACAAAAGAGACCAAAATGGTACTATACCATGAGAAAGGATGTGCACAAAGACATTGCCAAAATAAATATAAGGTTCATCTACAACGTGTCAAGAAATCAAATGCTCATTATGGTCTTCTAGGCTTCATCAATGTCTCCTATATCTCTGACTAGTATTGCCTTGTTTGTTTGCTCTATCATAGTCAATCATCTTTTACAACAAAACAAACTAAATATTCTTCCCACATCCATTATCAGTTTTCTGTTTGGAATGGCTAATTCATCAACCTAAGCTATGATATTTGACCACATTTTCTCAAAATTGAAAATTGAATACAACCGATGTGCAATGCGAAGTACTCCTAATGACCTTTTTTACTGAACTTCCAAGAAAGCAAAGTACAAATATTCATTGCTTTTTCTACCTTTTCCCGTTAATTCCTTTCGGGATGAAATAAATTAATTTTTAAATCTCTTTCATTGTAAAACTTATTAGTTGTGATTTTGCTTCCGCTTTTACGAAAACAGAAACTTGACCTTGAAACTGAAGATAACTCTGCCTTTTTCTTTTCAGTTAGAGTTTGGATCAAACTTAATTTGATTTATCTCTTATGCCTTTTTAAATAGTCTTTAGTCAACCTAATAGCCATAACCAACAGTTTTATTCATCCATGTAATGTTAGAGTAAATTCAACATTGTTAACAAGACTATACCTATTACTGCACGCTACAACAACAAAAATCACTCACCATGGTTTTTATGTTGCTCCATTAGACTCTGGAATTCAGAACTATTAATAGCACCTGGAAAGAAATACACACAAGACACATTGGGCTTCCCTATCATAAAAGTGAAGTTCATTGCTATTAGAGACAAAAGAAATGTCTGACAACATTGCATTACATACCATAATGTACAAATCTTACACCAGGGTCTTTCAAAAAGATGATTGCTGGGGCAGACTCGATCTCAAATCTGTTATTAGTTAACGTGTAAGAAAATCATACAACAGACTATACCAAACTTTCCATCTGCAAATATCTACACTGAAAACAACTGAATTAATGGATAACTGATGGAACAAAGTTAGGCAAGTGTTTTCAAGCAAAGGAAAAATGGAAGATGTTCATAGTCACAATTTACCAAAAACTTAATTCAATCCATCATTGTAAAATGCACGTACTATTTACTTGGGTAAATATCAACACGCATTTGTAGAGTTTAAGCATAAAATCAGCAATGCACTGGTGTTGTTACTACTGAACTTGCAGCTACCATTTACAGGGGAAATGAATGAAATTGATAATGCTAAGAGATTGTGCCATTGCAAGGAGGCAAGCCCCTTTTGTTATTATTCAAAGCTTTTTTGATGGGATTCCAAAAGTTTCGAAACTTTGTACATATAATAAGGAAATGTATGCACATGTTCTAACGGTTAAGAAAGGCAACCACTATCAGGTCAGAAAAGAAAACATGACCCATGCAAAACACAAACCAGTCCACAATTTGAAAACACAATCACAATTGTGATTTGTGACTAGAAAAACACTATATATGTATTGATTTCTTCTTATAATTTCATTTGATTTTCATTGATGGCAAATCTCTGCAAGCATTCATACAAGGCTCTCCTTTGTCAAAAAAGCGAATGACTACTTGATTTTTATTAGACTGATTTAGCAAAATGTGTATTCTAATTACATGCAAAAGGATTCTTAAGGACAGGGATTCAACGGTTTATCTTTCACTATTATTTGGAATCAGTTTGAGTTCCCTAGTTCAATCATTTCAGATTAGAATGCAGGTTTTCAGAGAAAATTTAGATCACGCTATGGGATAGAATTAATACAGGGTTCAAGAAACTCAACTACTTTTCATCCAAAAATAGATGGTTAACCCAAGTGGCCAACTAGATTTTCGTATAGCTCAATGGTATTGTAATGTCCCTGTTTTCCGGCCCTCTTAAGAAATAATCATTATTTTAATTATTTAATGTTACTAGGCAAAAAGTGCAAAGTCAAAAGGGTACTATTAAATAATTATATTAAAAGGTTATTAAGTGACATACTTTAATGATAAATTAATAAAATCACTTTATTAATATATCTTCAAAAAGTGACTTAAGTGAAAAATTAAATATTAGGGGTCACATCAAGGGGTCACATCAAGGAATATTAAAATATTCTTCTAAAAGCTTGCTCAACACTCCTCTTGGATCTTTCTAGAAGATCAAAACGTTCTTTGTAAAGGGGAATTGAGAGCTCATTTGGGAGGTCTTGGTTTATTATTTCCTTTTGAGGGTTGAAGTTGACGAGCTCTTTGGAGTTCAAGCCCTAGGAGGGTTTTTCCTACGGGTTCTAGATTCGGTAGTGAAACTATCTACCCTAACTGGTGTTGGTGGATTCATTCAAGATTCACACTTGGGCATTCAAGCAAAATTCATAAATCTCCATTGGAGATAATTCTTAAGGCTGAAGTTGCAAATCGGCTTGTCTGAGAAGCTAAGTAATTTATGCAATAGCTGATGTATTATTGTATGTTTCTGAATTATCGCAATAGCTGGTTTATTATTGCAAGGGTTTGAATAATTGCAATAGCTGATGTATTATTGCAATTCTAAATAAGGGTTTCTGAATTATTGCAATAGCTGAATTATTATTGCAATAAGGGTTTCTGAATAATGCAATAGCTGATTTATTATTGCATTTTATTCCAAAGGCTACTAAAGGATGAATTTGAGATCATTGTTCAAATTTATGAAGAGGGTTTGAATTGAAATTTAACCTGCTGCTAAAGTGGCACTACAGTACCGTAAACAGTGACATGAACAATGAAAACCATTTTGAGTTTGGCAAGGGTTTGAGTTGAAGATTGAGCTTCATTTTGCTTCATTCGGTTACTAACAATTGAACCCATTTGTTGCATCAATTCTAAGTTTGTATCTTCTTCAAGGAGGTTGTGGATCCTATGAAACCCTAGGCAATGCATTGTTATACATTTTGGGAAAAGTTCAGTTTAGAACGTGGGTATTGCAAAGGACTTTGTGCCCTAGCATTTGCCTTGAAGATTTTCAGAGTGGGTGTGGCTTCTTATTTTCATTGAAAGCTCTGAGTATATTCGTGGAAGTCTTGCTTGGCTGGAGATGCGTCACCAGTTCTCAGAAGCTCCAATCTGCATATACTGCAGTTTTGAGACTTCCATTAAGTGGTTTGAGCCATCTCAATGGATTGTGGGAGCGCCAATATCATGTTTGGGTACATTAGCTCTTATAATTTGTTTGTAGCTTAGTTTATGATTATCATCAGCACTGAGAAATACAGTTCATAAATGAATGCAGCAGTTCTGGGTTTTCTGCTCTAAAATTTCAGTTCTATATTACTCAAAAACTTTTGTTATAGTCTGAAATATCTCAGCCAATTTTTTCATTTTATTACACAGCTAAATTCAACCATTAGCATTAGTGCAAATATAAACCAGCCGAATGTAACCCTCTCCTCTGATCAACCCAGATCCCAATGCGGGCAAGGTTGAGAGCATACAAGAAAGGGGGTCGTTAGGAAACTGAAGCTTGCTGAAGTAATGATAAGAAAGTACAATCACTCAACCACTTATTCAGCGGGAGGACTAAAATGAAAGAACAATGTTGAATGTAAAATGCAACTCGACCACTTCTTCAGCGGGAGTAGGTTGACGGCCCAGCCGATCAGCAAGATGAGATAATGCAATTACATAGAGTAACAGGCGGCAAGCCGGCCTCTTCCACTTTTCAACAGGTGATACAAGGAATTGAAACTAACTAAGACTGAAACATGCGAGTCTTTTCCACAGTCGTGGGAATTACAAGAATCGGATCAGATTAGGAGAAATGCTGACAATACTACTGTTCAGCTTACAATATGTTAGAGAGCCTGCCAAGCACACATGATTAGAAACCGTTCAATGCTGCAATAATGGTAAATGACTCTTCCATACTCTACTTGACCTCTCAAACTCAAATCCAACTCACAAACCCAATTTTTGACAATCTGATTATGACAGACCTGCACTGAGATTGCATGATCAGCAACACAGAAAATCACTAAATTAATGACAACTCCCTCAAAACTCACTCAAACTTCATGGAATAAAATGCAATATGTTCTAAGACTGATGGCGCCCATGATGGAAGCACAAAACCAGCTCAAAAACTCCAAATTTACTTGGCACATAAAACCAAGCAACTCCAGAAAGGTACGGCCCCAGAGAAGGGGCGAACTTGCATTATAAAATCCAATACTTGGAAATAAAATCTAAGATTTGGAGGAAGGGGGCGCCTCAACCATCCAAAAACATTTCCACGATACCCATAAGCAAAATAAAATCACTAACAAACGTATGAGCATAAAACCAAATCAGCCACAGGCAAAACAGCAACTGCAAAATAGACTGAAAATACAATAACTCAATTGCAAAATGCAAACAACTCAATATGAAACTAATCTCAACTAGTTGCTATCTTTCAAGCAAGAAGTTAAGCCTGACTAGGAGGTGTGCATCCCTCGAAGCAATCCTGATACCATTCTGACAACATATCAATAATGTAAAAACATAAGATACTGAATGAAGACCCCAAACCTCATTTTTATAACTTTTGAGGAGACTTCTAGAAGCTTCTAGAAAAGTGTGCCCTTTCCCAGAGTCAACAGAATTCGAAATTCCTTGTTGACCAAAAATCCTCCTCAAAGTTGGCGTCCTTTCTTTCATGGAAGAATTATTTAATAAAATGAAATAATTCTTTTTATTCCTAAGTTGGCGTCCAAAATACTTAGGAGAGAAACTTTTATAAAATTTGCCTTTTTTAATAAACCAACTTATCCCTCCATTTAGGCGTCCACCAAGCCTTAGTAGAAATATCTCGTTTAAAATACTATTTTCAACAACTATTGAATTTGCCAAAATAATCACCTCAAATGCTGGAGACCAGATGAATATACTGCCCTGCCCGAGATAGCCACTAAATCGAGCTTCAAAGACCTTGCTAAAAATAGCGCTGTCAAAAATAGAACTTACTAAAAATAGCATACTGCTAAAAATAGTAATAAGTTCCAAACTCATTTTGACCACAATCCGAGCAGCCGTCGTACTGACTAAAAATATTGGAGTTCAATATTATAGTGATCAATCTCATTCAAGAAGATGGATATTATTGTGAAGATCGCATCAAGTGTGGTGCTGATTGATTTGGCCTGGTACTTGGCCTCTTTGTAAAAGCAATTTGCTTACCATTATTCAATATATAAGAGATATATTGTTGTTGGGTTTTTTCTCCCTCAAGTTGGAGGGTTTTCCCAAGGTACATGTTGTGTCAAATTATTTAAAAATTGTTCCATCTCTGCTTATTTAAATTTCTGATCCTAAAACTAACAAAAAGAGTGTCATGTTATGAAATGTATGAGTCGATTAAGTCTTTTGGGGGAAGTTCTGTATCAGATTCAGTCTTTGCATTTGTTTACCAGTCTGTACTTTAATACTTTACACTTGTAAGTGACAAAGAAGCACTAGTTTTCAGTCACTGTATTGTTCTTCAAGTTGTCACTGAACTGATTTGTAATTCTGAGCAGTTCTTGTAGTGTTACCAATCATTTGTCTGAAGTTCTGATCTACCAATCTGGGTAGTTTAATTGGTGTAATCAGTAAATTTAAATGTTTTGAGACACACTTGTATTGGACTGGACATAATCAGTAGTATGCTCATGTTGTAATGATCAAGATTCACGCAATGTAAATGCTCAAATCGGTTCATTGACTAGAAGTTCAGTATTTCATTCTCACCTCATTTGCTTAATTGACAAATGCAATATGTCAAGATAAGCATAATCAGAAAAGTTAATCGATCAGTGGCAAGGAACATTATAGAGCATGCTTGATTGTTTTGGTCAATTGCAAAAAAATAAGATAATATTTCATTGGGGATATTACAGTGGTATCAGAGCTCAGTTGTCCTGCCAGACTTTTGCGTAATTGGACTTGGTCTCAGCTAATCAACTTCAGATCAGAAATTTCAGTTTGGGCTTCATGGCTAATGTTAGTGAGATAATAAGTGTTAGTTTTAGGATCAGAAATGCAAGAAGCAGAAAACACAACTCAGAGACAATGAACACAACATTTTACCCTGGGAAAACCCTCCTACTCGAGGGAGAAAAACCCAGCAAATAATATTCTCTTATAAATCAGATGGATAAGTGCAGAATACTGCATACAAAATCAGGCCCTAGAATAGGCCGAGTCTCATACAATGAGAAATAGCACTTCTCCTTGAAGCGAACCTTAAATGCACTAATGATAACACTTCATCTTGAATGAAATCTGTTGCTTAAAAGTTCGACCTGCTGCTGATGGAAGATGTGAACTGCTGTTGAAGATATTCAAATTGGAGTGGAATTGATTGAGTAAATGAGAGGACTCTATCGTCTTTATATACCAAGCTAGGCACCCTCCTTTCTAGGGCCGAACTCAAAATAAATAGAATTTTGTTTATGAAACAAGAGGCCACCCTGCCTTGATTACATTTTATTTAAGAAAATAGCTCCCAAAGCTACAAAACACTAACACTAAATCTTAGCTATGGAGGTGTTTTTCAAATATCCTCGTCATGGAGTCTCTCAACATGATGCCCACAATGGCTACACCCATATGTGGAAAAACACAACTCAGTCTCAAAGATGTACAAGAGTTCATCATGGAATCTCTCAACATGATGTCCACAATGGCTACACCCATTTGTGGAAAACACATCTCAGTCTTAGAGATGTACAAGGGTTTATCACGGAGTCTCTCAACGTGATGTCGTCATGACGTTTCTCAACATGACGTCCACAATGGCTACCCCCATTTGTGGAAAGAAACACATCTTAGTCTTAGAGATGTACAAGGGTTCATCACGGAGTCTCTCAACATGATGTCATCATGGAGTCTCTCAACATGACATCCACAATGGCTACTCCAATGTGTGGAAAGAAACACATCACAGTCTCAGAGATGTACAAGGGTTCATCACGGAATCTCTCAACATGATGTCGTCATGGAGTCTCTCAACATGACGCCTCATCTCAATCTCAGAGATGAACAAGGGCTTGCACCTCATATTTCTCCGTCTCAGAGAAATATACACTACAAGGGCTTTCACCTCATATTTCTCCGTCTCGAAGAAATATACACTACAAGGGCTTTCACCTCATATTTCTCTGTCTCAGAGAAATATACATTTCAGCAAATCTTCATGATGATCTAACTCCCTCTGAAACTCCAAGTACTTGCATCAACCTCCTGACCTCCTCGTCCAAGATTGTCTGTAACGCTTGCCTTAGAGGAACGGTTTCCAACGCACACCTCTGGCACTACTGACTTGCGAGAGTTCGAGATTGTCCTTCTTGACCTCATCCCAAATCACCCTATTATGAATAGGTTTGTGGAGCTACCAATGTCAAATCCAGATTGACTGTCGTGCAATTTTGTTCTCTGCAGCTGAAGAGGTTTTCCAAGGACTTTAGCACCTGGCCTTGTAACACTGCAACCCACTTAGCTGACACCTTCACTTCTTCTCAGTGAGCCACAGAACTCCTTCTTAATCCCTGCCTCAAAGATTGCAAAGAAATCCTCTAGAAGTGAACTCCCCTCCATTGACTGATCTCAGAACCTTAATCCTTTTCCCGAACATGCTCTCAACTCATGGCTTGAATTCCCGGAATTTAACTCCCTCTAAATGTCATTTCCTCCTCTTCGAAGTAGCTAATCGCAATGACAATTTGTATAGGTCCTCCGTTGATAGTGTCTTCATCTTTCTCAATCTTATTTGCTGATGCAAATTCTCCATCAAAGGCTGACCCAACCTTGTGCCCTCGAGAGATGTCTCCAGTGAAGAATCATAAGAGTTATGCACCACCAACTCAATCCCAAGGCTGCAAGCTATGTCTCCATGTTTGCCCGTTTCTCCAACCGACATGACTTCCTCATAGGATGCCTCAAGCTCTTCCTCCCTTTAAGTTCCTAATGCAATCTCAAATAATTAATCCATCATCCTTTTGTTCCTCGATCCATCATGCATATTAAAGAGATTAATAATAATTCATGAAATCAAACTACCCTGAAGAGGAATTTACAGACCAATGCTAGTAGCATACATGATTCACTATTCCCAATGTTATTGCATGAATTATTATTAACTACATGATTATTTAAATCCATGATCATTATTCGAATGTACAAACATAAAATACTTATCTTTGTTGATTCTGTTGCAGCCATTTTACTCTTCCTGGCAACCATCATCTTCGCCCGATAATGTACCCTGTATTTGCATGAAGCAAACATCTACAGCTCCAGAACATTTCAACAAACTCCTGGCATGCAGATTTCAGACCTTACTTTAACTGATGCATTATGTCAAACATTTATTACGCAACCTTCCAGCTTCATTGCTATATGACTCCAAACTGAATTACAATATGCAGATCACAATCTGGGCAGAGATGAATGATGACAGTTATGCACTCTTCAATGATGATTGATAAAGTAATGCTTTTCCAAACTAACTGTAGAAGTTCCTCCAGTGCTGCATCTACAGCTCCAATTCAACACAGGTCGATTATGAGTATAATATGATATTAATGTTTGACTTTACTTCCTGAAGTGTGAATTCCTCAAACACCAACTGCGATTGGGTTGCCAAGTTGAGCTTTCAATATGTCTCTTCCTCTCCCGTGTATTCCCCACGATTTACTCGCATAAAATATTGGTGCATTGCTTAAATACCTTATACTCCTTCAATATTCGATTTTTTAAATCTCTATAAGTTGATTTGTCTTCATTCGAATGAAAGGCGTCTCTTTTGACTTATCGAATACACTTGCTCTTTTGACTTTTAGCAAGCAGCTCATTCACCAATCTTTGCGTCAGCTTCATACGGTATTTGAACACTCTCCACAATAACACGATTTCTCCACAATATAGATCGATTACTTTTCTCCTCCCTTATTATATGCCTTCGATGACCTGGCGACTTATGTATTGTCTACGATGGCAGTCTTGTCTTATCCCTCTGACTTTGTCTTTAGCTGCACCTGGAAGCTTCTCCCGCAACTCTCTTGTTCCGCATAAGCGGCGGAATATTAATATTTATGATGGAATCGAATATTCCAACTGTTGTTTCTATCACTGGTTTCAAAAGATTATGACGCAGCTCACAAATCTTGTCTCCTTCTTGAATCATGACCTGTATCAATGATGAGGTGCATAACTTGTCTTTCCTTCAGAAATTTGGTTCCTTAAACTTCCATCTCTATCTTATATGAATCGTTTGCTTGTCTTATTTAATTTTGATTCCTCCTTTAATATCGAACTCAGCAACTTCCTGATTTCCAAATGTGAGATATCGCACCTCCTATGAATTGTGCAATGACTACAACCTGTGTCCTCCTGACTGGTCTTCTGACGATCTTTTGACTATTTGTATTTTGCCTCTTCGTATTACTTCCTGGAGAATACGACTTGAGTAAAATTGAATAATTTCATATATTGGCCTCTGAGTGACTGCCCTGGATGAAGAGTTGTCTTGACTGCTTAACCAAATCTGATCAGATCTTTTCTAAACCCGCTCTGATACCATGTTATTTTTAGGATCAAAAATGCAATAAGCAGAAAACACAACTCAGAGACAATGAACACAACATTTTACCCTGGGAAAACCCTCCTACTCGAGGGAGAAAAACCCAACAAATAATATTCTCTTATAAATCAGATGAATAAGTGCAAAAAACAGCATACAAAATCAGGCCCTAGAATAGGCCGAGTCTCATACAATGAGAAATAGCAATTATCCCTCAAGCGAACCTTAAATGCACTAATGATAACACTTCAACTTGAATGAAATTTGTTGCTTGAAAGTTCGACCTGCTGCTGATGGAAGATGCGAACTACTGCTGAAGATATTCGAATTGGAGTGGAATTGATTGAATAAATGAGAGCACTCTATCCTCTTTATATACCAAGCTACGCACCCTCCTTTCTAGGGTCGACCTAGAAATAAATAAAATTTTGATTATGAAACAAAAGGCCGACTTGCCTTGATTACATTTTATTTAAGAAAATAGCTTCCGAAGCTACAAAACACTAACAATAAGTTCCTAGTTTGAATCTCTGAAGCAAAACCAAATTTCTATTGAAAAAAGTTTGAATATAGGGTGTATAGAGCAAGAAGCCACCAAAGTTTTTCAAGAGAGACTGAAGTTTGTTGGTAAGAAGCTAAAACTCTTACCTCAGGCTAAAATAGTTCTTCTTAGCATCTTGGAGGAAGCAGAAGGTTGTCTTTGTAAGGTTGGTCAGTCACCTTCTCAGGCAATGTGTAAACCTTTGACTCCATTGGTGCGCTCATTGGTCAAGCCAGAGTTGATGAGACGTCGGGATGAGGAGATAAGACTTGCAGTTGTCACTTGTGTTAGTGAAGTTGCGAGGATTGCAGCTCCTAAGGCAACCTATGATTATGATACTATGAGAGAAATGATGGTGGAAAGTTTTTAGGGGTTGCATGATGTCAAAAGCCCTACTTTTGGTCAGAGAGTTAAAATCTTGGAGATTTTGGCAAAGGTTAAGTTATGTTACTTCCTCGTTGATTTTAGGTGCAATGATTTGATTCTCCATATATTTGACTACTTCATTTCAAGAATCAGGAAACGTCATTCAGACAATGTGAAAACAAGTATGCTTAGTATCTTGTCCGTGATTCTAGATCAAGGTGATGATATTTGCAAACAATTACAATCAGATTTATTGGTCATTTGGAGGAAAGAACAACATGTCTCAACCACAGCATATGATCTCACCAAAAGATTGGTTGAGCAGAAGATTGAGAAGTTCAGGGAACAGTTGACTGCAAAAGAGTTAATCTCATTTGGGTTATAGGTTTCACCCTCTCTACAAGAAGAATGCAGGACATCATCCAATGAATCACCTGAGTTGGGTGATGAGTTCAAAGAACAAAAGGAGCCCTTCTATGTTATGACACCTAATAAGGGCATTGATGATGTTCCTATAGGTGGAATTAGCATTGTCCTGATTCCAAATCAAAATATAGACATGGCTAAAATCACAAAAGAAAACAATTGTGTGGCTCAAGCGGAACAATCTGATGCTTCTTCATGTGAAGCAGAAGTTGTTCATAGACCCAATGGCCCGCACAAATTGGTGAACCAGTTGAAGGTGAGCGAAGATGAGATTGTGGCAGTGTTATTATCATAAAATGCACAAGTTGATTGAAAATCCTCTTTGGATGGTTCAACTGGAGAGAAGACAAAAGGGAATTGAAGCAAAGTCTCCTCATGATAGTTTGCAAGGAATCAAAGAAGGTATGGGGGCAATGAAATCAAATTATTTACACCTTCTTTCAGATCGTAACCACCTTCTCAACCTTGTTGAAATATATTCAGATGCTTTGAGAAGGAAAGAGGAAGAAGTTTATAAGCTCTCTCATGAGCTTACGGTTTCCAGGGATTCCTTGAAGAGTACTCAGTTGGCCCTTCAGGAATCCGAGATCCATGTTGATGAGCTCTGCTTAGAGTTGAGCATGGCTTGATGTTCATCATGTACAACAAAGACTCAATCGTTTACGGCAGCCACGACACATGATGAAGAAAGCAGTGTGAGGTCGCCTATTGTTCACACTCAGGATGCAGGTGCAGTACCTCTTGTGTTGGTTAGGCAAGGGAAGTCTTTGAGTGAAGGATGCATTGTTCTCGATCTTGAGAGGCTTATACTCGAGTTTTCGATGGATCATAGCCTGTGGTTTGGTGATAAGCATGAGGGCAGATGTATCTCGGCCCTAACCCCTTGGGTTCTACCTCCTACTTTATCAATTCATAGTTGTCCTACCTTGCTGGTGAGAGTTATGTCAGACATCTTGAGGACAACAATTGTCTAGAGGGATAGGAGAGGCTAGATTTGTCATGGGGGTGTTGGAGGATGGGTTGCTAATAAGTTCCTATCGTCTTTTGATGGTAGTGATACGCTTTGCTCCATCATGGACATGATTCACAGGTTGCATGGTGCTGTTTTGATTTATACCAGCAGCTTGACTGGGGTTGGTATATGCTTTTATGCACTAGTGTTGGGCATCTTTCACATCCACAGGTGACCACTCAGTGTGGAATGGATCGTTGATGATGTAGACACAGCAGGCTTGACTACAGGTTCAGGCGTCATCGGAGAATCAAGCACAAGTCTCTACATTGGTAATATTGAGATTGTTATTGGACAGCCTTATCACGAGAAGATGGGTTCTTCTGAGTCTTGTACATTGGATCATAGTGTTGTTCCATCTTCTTTTCAGGAGATTAGCATTCATGATGGTACTCTTCTCACTCTTGAGAGCAAATCAGAAAATTCTTACTATGCGACTGATTGTGACATTTGGTCTAATAGGAGGCATGGATGGAAGGAGCAGATGCAGGTCACTAAGGACGGAATTGAGCAAACCTTGTTTCTCTTTGATAAGACAAATAAGTTCATGGAATATTTCTTTTGGAAAATTATTTTTTAAGAGGGACAAGAAGGTCCTCGGGAAGCAGTTACAACCTCTAGTTGGCAAACAATCAAGCACAGTCTTGAAGACATCAAATCAGGGAACTTGCAGCTGCGGTCAAATAGAGCCCTAGCCATGAATGTTGCAGAGGGAATGATGGCATGGTCGCAAGGCCTATCCATCATGTTTTGAGTGGTGAGTTATCTTCTAATGATGGCAGTACATAATGGAATACACATGATTACTCAGTATTCCATTAGCGTGGTCAGGGGAGTTTTACCTCGATTGCATAATGAGGTGAGCTCATCAGTTTACTTTCAGCCCACATACACAGGATTTGACTATGTCCTTGATGACACAAAGAGGTGGGTTGAATAAGAGGTGTTCTGGTTCACGCTGGTACGATATATTTCCGACTACAGGGGATGAGTCCAAGTTTTGAAAGTCTCCTACTTTGTTCTCTCCGGTTGGTTGCTTCCGGAAGCAGGAAATTGAGACTTGGTTCAATTGCATTCCATAGGTTATCAGAGTGGCACAATGGAAGCCAGCTAGTGTTGAGATGGAAGTACTTCCAGTTTGTCCCTGGGACTTAGGTGGAATGCACCTACGGACAGTTTTGATACATGAGGTTTATCACCACAATACTTGGAGTTGGCATGATGAGGTTATGAGCCTTTTGACCAAGTACCCAGATGAGAGTCCACCATTGGTTGCATTCAAAAATATTGTGTTCTTGGATGGCTAAAATCACGAAACAGCAGGTGGGACAAATCCTAGTGCACAATTTATATAGGCATGATGTTCAAATTCGGGATTCAAGCATTTTGATGTTGGATGGATGGCCACACAGATTGACAGAGCTTGATAGTGTCAAGGGCTTCAACTGCATTCAAAGGACATTGGTTGGAGTAGTCTACAGGATCATGTGGGATCTGGGTGGTTGGTGGACAAATGCAGTTGGTATCCGCTTTGGCTTCAGGTGTTCTGGCAGTTGAGCCAGTTTGCAATTGCGGCTTGCTTGAGGGCAAGCAATCTTTGGGAAGGGAGGATTGTAATGTCCCCGTTTTCCGGCCCTCTTTAGGAATAATCATTATTTTAATTATTTAATGTTACTAGGCAAAAAGTGCAGAGTCAAAAGAGTAATATTAAATAATTATATTAAAAGGTTATAAAGTGACATACTTTAATGATAAATTAATAGTCACTTTATTAATATATCTTCAAAAAGTGACTTAAGTGAAAAATAAAATATTAGGGGTCACATCAAGAGGTCACATCAACGAATATTAAAATATTCTTCTAAAAGCTTGTTGAACACTCTTCTTGGATCTTTCTAAAAGATCGAAAAGTTCTTTATAAAAAGGAGTTGAGAGCTCATTTGGGAGGTCTTGGTTTATTATTTCCTTATGAGGGTTGAAGTTGACGAGCTCTTTGGAGTTCAAGCCCTAGGAGGGTTTTAACTACGGGTTCCAACTTCAGTAGTGAAACTATCTGCCCTTGCTGGTGTTGGTGGATTCATTCAAGATTCACACTTGGGCATTCAAGCAAATTCATGAATCTCCATTGGAGATAGCTCTGAAGTTTGGATTTGCAAATCGGCTTGTCTAAGAAGCTAAGTAATTTGCGCATGTTTCAAAATTATTGCAATAGCTGGTTTATTATTGCAAGGGTTCAAATAATAGCAATAGCTGATGTATTATTGCAATTCTGAATAAGGGTTTCTGAATTGTTGCAATAGCTGATTTATTATTGCAATAAGGGTTTCTGAATAACGCAATAGCTGATTTATTATTGCATTTTATTGCAAGGGCTTCTAAAGGATGAATTTGAGATCATTGTTCAGATTTATGAAGAGGGTTTGAATTGGAATTTAAGTTGTTGCTAAAGTGACGCTACAATATCGTAAACAGTGACGTGAACAATAAAAACCATTTTGAGTTTGGCAAGGGTTTGAGTTGAAGATTGAGCTTCATTTTGCTTCATTCGGTTACGAACAGTTGAACCCATTTGTTGCATCAATTCTAAGTTTGTATCTTCTTCAAGGAGGTCGTAGATCCTATGAAACCCTAGGTGCTGCATTGTTATACATTCTGGGAAAAGTTTCGTTCAGATCGTGGGTATTGCAAAGGACTCTATGCCCTAGCATCAACGTTGAAGATTTTCAGACTGGGTATGGCTTCTTATTCTCATTGAAAGCACCAAGTATATTCGTGGGAGTCTTGCTTGGCTGGAGATGCGTCACCAGTTCATAGAAGCTCCAATCTACATATACTACAGTTCTGAGACTTCCATTTAGTGGTTTGAGCGATCTCAGTGGATTGTGGGAGCGCCAATATCAGGTCTGGGCAGCGAAAACTTTACTAGCAAATCTTCGCCAATTGGTGAATTCTAGGAATCGGCCAAGTCGAACTTGGCGAATTAATCGTACCCAACAGAGTGTCCAAATCACCCGGATTTTACAAACTATTGCTCCAATGCATGTCGATTCGGCAACAATTTTTTTATGAGGCATATTTACGCAATAAATTCGCCATAACAGACTACACGCTCCAAATGGACTGATTAATATTTTCACCTGGAATCCCGAGAGTATGTAATAAAACAACTACATATTCGCCAATACTATTAAAACAACATTATATGAGGACCCATTTTGCCAATTAAAATTTACAGATAGTTGCTTGTGAAGACCCATTTCGCCAATTAAAATTTATAAATAGTTGCTTATGAGGGCCTATTTCGCCAGTAACATTTAAAAATAATTACATTAGAGGACACATTTCGCTTTGAAAATTATCATTGTCTAAGCACGCAAGATTTGTCAAATTTTTAATATATCGTTTAAAAATTCCACGGAATTTGCCAAATATGGATTGATATAAATACAATCGAAACTATCATTTATTCTTAAACATTTTGTTCAATATGAGGTTCTACTTCTCGATTCGGAAGTCAGCGAAAGCCGAAAACATAGACTTAAAGGTGAGTGATCATTTCTTCATAATGTTATTAGTAATAATAATAAGATTTCTTTATGTCTTTTCCATTCTTGGTTCAGTCTCAAAGATGATTTTGAGTAGGGAATGGGATCTATATTCTTTGTCCTTCTTAAACAAGAAGACATTTATTTCCAGATTTTATTCGAAGTGAGAGATCAATATGTTGAGCAGCAAGGGTAAGACTCCTCAGGGTAATGAAAAGATTGGGAGGCCATTAAAATGCCCAAAACGTAGAGGTACCATACAATCTTACTTTGGAATTGGCAAAGCTTTTGATCCATCAGATCAAGATGGAGGTACATCATCAACTCTTCCACCAAATATTAATGAAGAAGGCATTCACAATACCTCACCGCCACAGGAAGGTTAAGGTAAGATTGTCACTGAGTTAAATTAAAATGTATCAAATAAGGATGGCAATACCGCAAAAGATGTTCTAAAGAATACCTTGGTTAGCCAGAATAAGATAATTGACTTGGATGAGGATGATGTTGGTAGCAAGAAAAACAAAAGGCAAATCAAAATTGGGGCGCGAGTGGGAAATGACAAGGAATTTTTAACTTGGTTGGTAGTCGAAGTACCCATTCCTTGTACCAATGGAGGTAACAAATGAAAACGATATTGAAAAAGCAACACTATGCAAGTGTACAATTTGTAGTTGGAAATGTGGAAGAGACAAGACGTTGCAGCTAAAACTTGACACTATAGAAAAGCATATCGGTAAAGTTTACGAAAAACAAATCATAGACGGAATGTTAAATATGTCGTGGAATATGAAGAGCATAACCATAGAATGTCGAAGTTTGAAGAATGTCAAGGTACACTTGAGGCTCATTTTGGAAAAGCAATGGAAGCAGCAAATCTGTCAAAAACTGTTCAAATGAGTGTTGTTTTTCATATTTTGTCCAGAGGGCATCCTATGACAAACTACCCAGAATATTCTAGTTTATTATCTTAATTGAGTGTTCCTCACTTTCCCTTCTCACATTGGTCAGTAAACGTTGGATGGGAATGGGCAAACTATCTTGCTGCAGTGGAAAAGGAAGATCTAAAGGAGAAAGTAAAAGAGTCAAATTTCATTGCATTATCTTTAGATGAAGTTATTGCGGTAGACAATACTTCTTGGGTCTGTATGCATTAGTATACTGTAGAACAACATGTTCGCCAAGCTCATCTTCTTTGTGTTCATAAAATGAAGGACAGTTCCACATCGCAAAATCTATTTGAACAAGTCAAGAAATCTTTGAATGAAATTGCAGGTATGGATGAGTTGACAATTGCCAAAAAGTTGGTGTGTGTAGGAGCTAATGGAGCTGAAGTGATGCAAGGTCAAAGAAGCAGTGTTTGCACAAAGTTACAAACTACTTGTGCACCATACATGCTTGGCATTCACTGCATGGCCCACAGAATGAATATAGCATTCAAAATTGTAAGCAAGTTTCCTACAGCATCAAAAGTTGAAAATCTAGTTCGCGAGATCCACGCATACTTCTGCCGAAGTCCCAAACGTTTCCAAGAATTTCAATATTTTGTCGAGGGAATAACACCAGGAAACAAGCTTTTCAAGGATGTCGATACTAGATGGATCTCCCTGCATGGACCAACGCAACGAGTTCTTTCAAAATATCAATCCTTGATTGGAGTGATGTACGAGCATCGCAACACAGTAAACAAAGCTCCTAACCTCTTACATAGGTTAAGCGATATAGAGACACTCTTGACTTTAGCTAGTCTTCTCCCCATGCTGGATGTGATGAACAATCTTGTGAAGAAAGCTGAAGACAGAACTATGTATATTTATGAATATGCCAATCTACGTAAACTTACATGCTTGGCCCTCGATCATCTATATCTAGATCTAACTCAACAAGGCCCAAATTATTTCATGTGGCGGAAAACTATTGATTTCAATAATATTGATAATTATTTACAATTTAATGCAAACAGGCACTTGTGTATCTGTGTATGTGGATATGAGATACCAATGTACCATTGTAAGACAGTCAGGCGCTCTAGTAGAGAAGTAGTTGTTAACGAGGAAGATTTTAACAACATTGTCAAATCTGTTAGTGATAATTTGAAGGAAATTGCAAAATTTCTTTCCTCAAAGATTTGTGAAAGATTACCTCGACATGAAATACTTGAAGCCATGGGTATTGTGTATCCTCAATTTTGGGTAAACCAAAATAACCCAAAATATTTTCATGATCAAGTAAAAATCTTGATCAAACAATTTTTGAAAAATATAACATACAATGAGCAGACAATAGAAGGAATTTTAAATGAAAATAAGCTTAGACAACAATGTAGGAGTTTTGCAACAGCTATGAAGGACCAGTATAAATCCATGGGCAAGGAGAAAGCCTTTGAACCGGGATCAATAAAAAAGGTTTGGACAAACTTAGGTCAGAGTGAAATATTGCGTGATTCAATATCAAAATATTTCGAACTTGTTGATTTATGTCAAACAATGATATTGGGGTCGGTGGAGGATGAAAGAGTTTTCACTACATTGTGGTTTTTGAAATCAAAGTTAAGAAACAAACTGGACAAGAATTTGGAAAATTGTTTGAGGATGAAAGGAACTGCGTATAATGTCAAAAAAATTCCTTTTCAAAGGGCACTCGCAATCTGGAGGTCCACATGTGAAAGAAGAGGGACCGAGTTGTGCAACACAGACACTCCAATTCCAAACGTTGGTATTGGTGGCACTGGCAGTGGCAGTGGGACTGGGACAGATGACATTGATACAAATCACACAATGAATGTTGAATTTGAGACACAGGTCGAATAAAATGAAGAGCAAACTCAGAATCAAGACGACTTTTTTACTTTATCTCAAGATGAGCGTCAGTTTGAGGACCCTGACTCTATTTGGGAAATGGAAGAGAATTAGCAGCTTTTAGGTATTTATACTACACTTCATGAATCAATTCCCATTGTTCCAAAGTCCAAACTGTAATTGATGATATTTTATATTGTATTCAATGAAATTGTGAATCATTGCACTTCATGATATTTTATTTTATATTGCACTTCATGAATCATATTCCAAACTGTAGTTGACGATATTTTATATTATAATTGTGATATTTTATATTGTATTCCATGAAATTGTGGTATTTTATATTTTATATTGTATTTCATGGTATTGAATTTGATATGTGATTCTACACCATTTTTAAAGATCAACGCTTATCACACTACTTATAAATTCCTATTGCATTGCCATTCACACAATCTTTGATAAATAACTGAAAAGTATATCCGATATATGCTTTTATTCCTTGAATAAAAGCTAACAGTTCAACATCCATAACTTAGAAGTTAGAAGCTCTACCAAACTGATTATAAAAAGAGTTCCCGATACTCTAGCATTAGAAGCAGCTAACATGACCATAATTTATAAACGCTGCTAAGCTCACAATAGCAACAGTTGAGAGCCTTACTAAAGATAAAGACATGCATAGAAGTGTTGGTTAACAGATTTGTCACCTAACTCTATATTCTTACGCCCACGGAGGTGACAAACGTAACAACAGTTGAATCAGCCATAATAGTATTTCAGACTGATTCTCTGCTTATTTTAAAAGGTGGCAGCTACCTTCTTCAGATATTCAATGAATGATTTTTAACTAATATCGCTTTAACCAGAAAGCAAATGAATGGAAATGCTTTTAACCAGAAAGCTTTGAAAGGCATCCACACAACTTAAACAATATAAGCTTAAACTACCAAATCACCTAAATTATACTGAGAAATCCTTACGAATCCATCACCATAAAATCTTTATTCACAAATAAACATTCCACAACAATGAAACTAACCAAACATCTATCATTCCAATAATAGATAATCCACTGGAAAACTACTCAGCAAAAGCAGAATAAATCCACACACCATAACTCAAAGATTATGCAAGCATGAACTTCACCATTGTCTTTCTATATTGAAATAACAGAAAAGCAGTAAAAATAGCAGAGTCTTGATAACAGTTTAAGACAACTGTTTTAGAAATTAAAATAAAAAGTTTTTGAACTTGAAGTATCAAGAGAGCCAAATTAAAGAAAATAACATAAAAACTAAAAACTAATCAGGTCCCAGCACCGACTCCTTCGCTTCCAATTATTTCCACCTCCTGCTCCTCCAGTAACGCCTCCTATGCCTTTACTCTTTGCCTATATTCTCGGTACTTGGTGACAATTGTGGTGATGTTTTTGCTTCTTGGAGTCGTGGTGATTTGCAGCCTTGTCCTCCATTTTGAAAGTGCACGGTCCAACTCAGCTAGCGTTTCATAGATGTTGTCACTTTTCACCTTAAATGAACTCATATAGGTTTGCAAGTTACTCAATTTTCTAAATGACTCTCCAGTAGTTGTCTTAGGATCACCTACTTCTTTAAGATACACCTCTTTAAATTCCCTCGTTACGTCTGCAACATCCAGTACCTTTTCATCGAACCCATCTATGAACTCCATTTCAAGAGCATTGAAGTTCTCCTTGATCTTCACTAATATGTCAAAGAATTTTTGAAACACTTTATTGATTTCCTTCATATAATCTTCATATACTGACAATTTCCATTCCAAGGAATCAAACCAATTAGAATCAATTTCTTTAGGGTCATCCACCAATTTTTCTTTTATTAACAAAATGTGCTCCATGGAGAGTAATTTTGCAATTTCCCTTGAAAGAAAAAATGTGCTACCATGTTCTCTCCTGATCTCCTGGAGCTCACCTACCAGTTGCTTTCTTTTATCAGACACATTAACATAGAATTGCATAAATTTACGAATGTAGAAAAGGCCATCCAAATAAAGCCCTTCTATCCATTTGCTGGCAGCTTTAGCATAACCTAATTTTTTCCTAACCCGTTGCACAGTGTCAAAATAAATACCTTGAACATTTGAGCTTGAGGCTTCCATAGTGGCTGGAGTCACAAATGATAAAATAAAATTTCTTAAAGAAAGAATATTAGATTGCAACTGAAGGTTCTCCTTTTTTTTGTTCTTTTGCTCTTTTGATCAATGCATTAACAGAGTAATCAGCATGATATACATCACCTTCTAAAGTAGATGGCCCCCTATCAACATGAGTAACCTTCTAGTCAGCTTTCGTTATCTCATTGTCGTTTAGGTCCTTTTTTGGATCACCAATCTCCAACAGTTGATGCCCAGAAGTGGAATCGGTCACAATTCGTGACATCCTCTTAGCCTTTTTGGGCTTTTGTTGACCCTGCAGCAGCATGGCAACTGTATCTACTTCAATTGTCATTGCGGGAATATTCTTTCTTTTCTTCTCGACTACTTTCTTTAACCATACTGGGGAAGATGCCACTAATCCAGTGTCTCTACTTTCAACACTTACATTTTCTATCTTTTTAGTTGATTGAACAGAAAGTGAAACAGAAGTATCTCGTACTAGAGAAGGGTGATCTTCAAAGAATGTGGGAAAAGAATTATCATTATGATATTGCTATCAGGATTCAACCGTGTAGTTTTCGAGTCAAACTCATTGACCCATGATTCATGAGTAGTGGTTTACAAGAGCAATGACTGCTAAGTGGACCATTCATTATCATGAGAGATGGGTTATTGTAAACCACTACTCATGAATCATGGGTCAATGAGTTTGACTCGAAAACTACACAATGCTTCACCTCTGTGAGCATCACCTAGATGCAATGAGTGCTAAGTGGACCATTCATTATCATGAGAGATGTGTTCTTGTAAACCACTACTCATGAATCATGGGTCAATGAGTTTGACTCGAAAACTACACGGTTGAATCCTGATAGCAATATCATAATTTGACACGCTGTGGAAGAAACCTCCTACTTATCAAAAGAATTATCATCAATTATTTATTGATAAATGCCCTAAGAGTCTATAGGCACTGTCTTTTCTTGACTAGCCTTTTTCCTAGGTACCAAGGGTACACTATCATGTTCACAAATTGATTTTAGCTTGGCCCTAGTATCTTTTGGCTTCTCGCCATCTCCTCCTAACTGTGAGCCACTGCCAGACGGCCTAATTGATTGTTTTCCAGTTGATATATTTATGCTAGAGGCTTATACAATCCCTTGCTCTTTTCTCTACGAAACTCTTTCCTCACGGGGAGAACCCGCACTTTGCGCCATTTTTCTTTCAACCGGTCTGAAGTTCTTCTCAAAACATAGGCAAAAAGGACCATTATGTCTGAAACTTCATCCTCTGACCAATTAATTTTGTACAAGGGCTTAGCAGCAGGCGCCCGATATTCGGGAGCAAAGATCACCGAGTCTTCTTGTGCATCTTCTGCAATATTGAAAGAAATACCAAAAGCTTGTACTTGCCTTAGGGTCAATCTCATGAAATTTCTTCTATGCACCTCGCCTTCATCTATATAGTCTTCCCAAAAATCTGCAATATTAGGGTGACGTTCATAGCTGCCAGCTCCATACAAATTTTGCTTAGCATAACCCTTGCTATCAAAATTAGTTCTCATGGGCAAACACTAAAAATTGAATTCATTCAAGGCTTTCTACACACCCCTAGCAATATTATTACTTTTGCAAGAAAATGAAGGCATGGACAATGGAAAAGCATACCCCTTCTTTCCCATGTTTGCATATTTAACATTTGCAATGGCCATCTGCTGGAAAACTTCAAGAAAAACCAAGAAATCACTTGGGTAACGGGACAATTTCATTGGAGCCTCCTCAAAACCTCCAATTCTAAGATAAGTGAATCTATTGAACTGAATTTAGAAACTTCCAAACCTCATTACCAGAGCAACCGCTTCAAGTGAAACCCTAAGCTAAGGTTTTCCATCAATTTTGCTCACAATTTCCATTAAAAATGTGTCATCGATGCAGCAGAAATTCCTCATTCCAACCTCCTTAGTGAGCTATAGAAACCTATACACAGGGATGACCGATGTCGGAGACCTTTGCGGTTCCAACTCTGGCCAAACAGCCTCTTGACTGGCTAGAATTTAAACCAAGTATGAGCACATGTGGAAGGCAACAGTTTGTCGGAAATTTATCAATTGCTCATTTAAATGATAACTAATAATCTCAGCCCAGTCAATGAAGTTATTTTCACTACAAATCACCAGAATAAAACGGCACATCCAAAATTCAAAAAGTCCAAACATGCATTACCAACCGCACGATGTAGCAACGTGATAGCATCGGAAATTTCATCCTTAAAATGAACCCTTTTAAGCTTTCAAGGCAACTGAGACTTACCCTTTTTCTTGGACTTCAACCAATTCTTCGCAATGGAAGTTTTGCACCATTCCTCATTCATTCTAAAAAACTCGTCACCAACAGCTACAGAAATTTCCTCTACAGTTTCCCTCTCTGGACTGCTTAATGTGCTGGAAATGACTTCAGGAGTAATTCTTACAATGACTAACCCGACTACAGCTCTAATTTCTCGAGTCTCTGGAATGTAGCCCCTTGCGCCCGCAATCACTAGGTCGATGCTTAATAACACCTCAAGAAAACCTCCTGTGTGCGCCAAACCACTTTGCAGAAGTTTAGCTTTCACTGGTGTTCTCTTCCTTTACTCCAAGCGTACCAAAAACTGCTCCAAATTGAGGTGCCCAATTTCAGTGTCCCTCACGCTAGACCAGTGATTTTGAATTCCACTCTACATGAGCGCAAATTCGCGGAGATAGGATGTTTGCAATTGAGAAGTACTGGCATTGGCAAAGAATGAGAATGCAAGCTAAATGACATATGTCATAGTAAAACTTCGCCACCCATTGGCACTTATGCCGTTAATTTTGATAGGATGTGCATTAAATGCGGCTTTCAATTTCATTCTTCGAAAAGATAGCCTGTAAACCTGAATGCTTTTTGAAATTCCTGAAAAGACAACTCAAGGTTAGTCCGTACATAGCATTCAATGAGATGACGGCACCTTTCAAAGCCAAGATAAGTCCATAATGTCGCATGGTACTGGTCACAGAAGCTTGGAGCCTTATAACAAAACTTGGAAGTTTCGAAGTTTTGGAAACCTCCGACTCACCGACTACAAAGATGTCTTTGACCATTAAAGACTTGCTTATAACTTAACAAAGTGAACCAAGTCGGGGAATCTAGAAGTTATGAAAATTTAGAACTTTGCGACAAGGTTATAAAACTCTGAGGACTAGCGACTAAGGTTAGGAAAGGCACAAAAACCGCGATTTGTTCAACAAAGTGAACCAAGTCAGGGAATCTGGAAGTTTTGAAAATTTAGAACTCCTCGACAAGGTTATAAAACTCTGAGGACTAGTGACTAAGGTTAGGAAAAGCACAAAAACCGTGACTTTGAGCATTCGCCAAGAGAAATAAACAATAAGGCATTGAAAATCAATGAGGTAAAGTACCTTGATTAAAGCATGAATTCATATAAATGTTTAGTGGATATGATAAATTATTAAGTAGTCATGGAGTTTGAGTATTGATGTGTGAATTGTAATGCAATTTCACTAAGATTATGGATGCCTGGAATTAAAATCACCTTATAGTTCATATTTTCATTTTGTTAAAAGTAAAACTTGAACATGTACTCAATGATTCATCACTCAACTCAATGCTTAATAACATATATAACAATGATCATCAACAATCGTTTAATGTGTATCTAGTATTTGAAACCACAGACTTTTTCTTCAAATGATAAAATAAATAATACAGATAATTGAACATCAACACGTTACTGAAGTTTGAATTTGAGTTTTTTAATTGATTTTCAAATGAAGGAGTACATAGAGGCATTGACAATTCAAAATCTTGCCCAAAGACAACTCTGTAGAGAGCTGAGTTGGAACTTGGAAACTCGTATAATCAAAGATTCAAAAATCAAATCACTGTATCACCTTTTCTAGAAACTTCCACTCTTCAGGTGGTGGAATTGCCATTTGTTCTAACTGATGTTGTTTCACTTGAAGTTTTGTTAACATTTCATGATTGTAATTGGAACCTTGTTAGAAGAGTTGTCATTGATGTCTAAACAATGCTTATAATATAAGTTAAAGAAAAGCCAGATATTACATACAATGATAACCAACCTGTCTAAAGAAGCCAATGATTATAGGAATCTTATCTATGAAGACAAGAGCTATAGGAAGGATCGTATATTCCAAATCGCTAAACTCCAATAACCATCAATGAAAAAGAATTATGAATAAATTTCCGAGTGAAGAGGACGAAGGAACAAGAACACACAGTCACGTCTAGCAAACAATAAAATATGTCAGTAACACTTTGATCTGGAATTACACGGAGACATCCGAGATTTATCAAAGTAACTACTAAATTTAATAACCATCGATGAAAAAGAATTATGAATAAATTTCCGACTGAAGAGGACGAAGGAACAAGAACACACAGTCACGTCTAGCAAAGAATAAAATATGTCAGTAACACTTTGATCTGGAATTACACGGAGACATCCAAGATTTATCAAAGTAACTACTAAATTCCGTCTATCGGGCCACCTTCACTATCCGACAGTTGTGTCGATAACAATAGACTAAGAAATCAGCGCCAGGGAGAACTCGTTAAAAAATAACAAAATGGTGATTAAAATATAAATCGCAAATCTCAAATGAAATAATGCGATTTCTTAAATGGTTGATAATATTTGAAGAAGCACGACTTATGAAGTGACGCAACTTCAAAATTAATAAAATAAATCAAAATCAATGCACTCATAAAAGGCGCGATTTATTTAAAAGACAATCAGTTTCAAAGAGGTGCGATTAAAGGATTCCAAACAAAAAATAATCAACAGCAAACTCAGATTAGAGGGGTGCAATTTTTCTTAATAGAATTTAATATTGAAGAGGTGTGATTTGAGTATAGACAGCAATTAAATATTGTAAAGACTCTTTTCAAGGGATGTGTCTCTAGAACGAAGGATATCTCCTATGAAGTATATATATATATATGTGATTCAAATTCAGATTAGTAGTGGTGGTTGTGTAGTTGAAGTTTGCAGTTCAGTCAGATTTCTACCTCCTTGTGTGGGCTGAAGGTGATATTATTGATCACATAGAGCAGTTTGGAGAGTTAGCATTGTGCAGATCAGATTGAAGGCAATCTCACTTCCATCAAGTCAAGGTTTGGTGCCTTGCATTAGGGGTTGGTGCTCCTTGTAGGCAGGTGTCTACTAAATTTTATAGAGGTCTAGGTGTTCCTTGTGGAATTCAATCTACTAAATCATCTAGTTGTAAATTTGTAGGTTGGAGCCTACTTTGAAAAATTATTATTTCAATAAATTGTGTCAACTTGGGGAAATTGATTCAAATCAAAAGGTTGATTGTAACAAGTTTAAAAAGATTAAGAAATAAAAAGTTTTGTGATTGATTTACTGATTCACCCCTCCCTCTCAGTAAATCTTTTGTGCTCTTCAAACCTGTCTTGAATTCTTTAATCAATTTTGCATTCAAGGTTATCAATGTTCTGATGGAATCCAAATAGTTCACCACATCTCGGTTCTGAGGAAACTGGTCCAAATCAATCTTCCTTGCACCCTCCATCTTCTTTCTGAAATCATCATTTCCAATGAATCGCTCATTTGTGTCAAAAGCCTCTAGCAAACCAAGCTCTACGAAGTTCCTTACCTTTTCATCCACCTTCTTCATCGTGTCTACAGCCAAATGCAAATATTCCTTTGTTTCACGCATTCTCATACTCTTTTCGATGATATATGACAACTTCATTGAGGTAGCCATCCGATTAGTAATCCCTTTTTATTTTAAATCATTGTCACTGGCTTTGTAGACTGTTTGTTGAATTTGATTTGCAGATTTCTCTAATGCCAGCACATTTTTGTTGTCCACTAAATATTTGTTGAGCTTCTTATAATGTCATCTGATAGCATCAATCAATTGAAACATGTCACACAAATGATCAATCCTCTACATTATTTCATGCCATATCTTTTGTTTGATATGCCTCATTGTTTCTCTACAAAATGCAGATAACTTCTTTTGACAAGAGTTAATTTATTTTATTGTTTCCATCAGCTTTGCCTCCAATCTTTCATTTCTTTTTCTCTTTCTCCAATTTTTGTTCCCATTGTGCATTTCCATTCGCAATGCTTAGTCTTAATTTTTCTGAAGTGGATTTTTCCTCATCATATTTCTTGTTGCTCCCATCTAGCCTTTGCTTCAGGTCATTCACTTCTCTCTCATTTTGTTTATCCTCTTTGCTTGTTGATGTAGAGGCAGATTTTTTTATTCTTTTTTCTAATACATTGCTCTTGTTATTTGCTATTTTCCTCTTTGTTTTCTCATTTGCTAGGTCTGCTTGTAACTTTTCTATTTGGGTCTGCAACCTTCTCTCTATCTTGCTTTAGCAATGATGCGTACACCAATTCATTGTTCTTCTTTGATACATTAATTTTGTCAGTATTTTTGAGTCCAGAAATATCCAATTGAAAATTGGTCACTTGGTATTCAGATCGATCCATCTAATTTGTTGGCTTATTTTGAACTGTGGGAACAACAATTGTGTACTCCATGATATCTTTATTTGTGTCAAATGTAGGTAATACCATGGTTGTTGCAGGCTCTGAAGTTACAACAAACACACTCTCCATCAATTGCTTCTTTTCTTTTTTATACAAGTCTGATTTCTTTTTAAAATCTTCAATGAAATCATAACCTAGGGACGCAGGAACAATGGAATGCTTGAATGGCAAAGGAATAGGAGTACTTGCAGTTGCTAATGATGTTGCAGCCTCACTAATTGGTAGTGGGGTCATGCCTGGAAATATCTCCTTTGTGGCGGACCCACTGATAGTGTGACTTGGACCTGTCAAAATCTTTTGCCTCTATTGTATGCCTTGATCACTTGGTGTTTCTATGGTATCTTGTATTGTTTTCCTCTTGTGTGTAATTTGTTGTTGGAGCACATGTTGACCACTACTAGTACTACTACCCATACCATCGCCACCAGAGGCAGTGTCAGTTGCACTAAGCTCTCCACCATGGGCATGTCCTAGTTGTGATTGTATCTGACCATAAGGATGAAGATTAGAAGCTCTAACAAATTGAATTGTTTCGGCTCTACTTGTATGCCCTTGGTCTACTGTATTAGCTCCAAGGCCAGATTTATCAATTGGTTTTCTACGTTGTACATCATTTACTGTATGAATTCCTTGTCCTTGGGACCCTAAACCACCACCTTCATAACCCATTTTTTCAGCTATGGCTACTCTTGAAGTATATGCTTCTTTTCTGGCCTCACTTAAACCAACTTTGATATGGCTTTGTTCTACTTCTTCCCTATCATCATTAGATTCATCATCAGTTTCTTTGTTTCCATGTTCATCAAGATGCTCTATATTCCACAATTTGCTAAACTCAAGAACTTATTCATTATCTCCATACTCTGCAAGAGCTCTTGGATCACCTAGCTCCTTCCTCATAGACCAAAAGGCAGTAATTTTTTATCGTGACCAATTTTTATCTGTAACTTCCTTCTCTAGAGAACTTGGAATTTTTACTCTACTAGATGGTTTATCACTTTTTTCATAAAAATTGTTGTATATCCTAATTGTCTTTCGATGCAATGCCATAATTTTTGCTGACAATTGTTCAAAAGAAATACCATTCTCAACAGCACTTTTCTCCATTGCTATTTTGACCTCATCCCAATAATCCTTGTTTCTCAAATTTTCAAACAAGGGTTTACTTCGATGTTGAATTCTACTTGCAACATTCTTATTGGCCACAATCATTGATTTAATGATATCACATGGATCATACTGCCAGTGACAGATAGCATCAAAATCAAAAAAAATCAAAAGATTATGTGCCACACTAAATGCTTTTCTCTCGAATGTGAACCCTCCACATGAAAAAAGTAAAGAAGGAAATAAGGTCTTCTTTTTTTGACTGAGAAAGTGTAATTCATCAGCACTCTGCATCTGCCTTATATATTCCAATGCAAAAACCCTTGTTGTCACATGTATTGGAAGTTTGTATGGTTGTACTCTCGATCCATAAAATCTTAGCATAGTGTATTCTTCCATTAGGTACCAATCAGCTAATTGTATTTATTTTCCTAGTTGAATGCAGTTTCTACATGACATAGGCAATATAGGCATTGGAGTATTTGTAATTGTTTGATGCAATGGAGCCAAAAAGTAGTCTACAAAATTACTATAGTTCCTTCGAGAATCATGCATCCTTATCTCAGTGGTCCATTCATATACTGGAGCCATTTTCTTTTTCTCAGCATTACTATAGGGCTGAATCTGAAGCTTGTTGGTTTGAAACATTCATCTTTTTTTGAATAGAAAAAGATAGCACAAGTAGGTTGTGAACCTAAATGTCTTGGTCTAACCTGCTTTAATCATTAAAAATTGTTTATGCATGGATTCTACAATGTGCTTAATAAAATTATATTTTGACATGTTGAACACCATAATGGATATTATATACCATTTCAAAGAGGCTTGCACCCATTTCCAACTTGCTATCCAGACTGAGGCAAAATGCTAGCATGGAAATAGTATCTTGAACCCATGGTTTGAAAATATCCAAATCATAAGGAGGCTTATGATCACCTTTCAATTTGTTTCTATAATGAACTATTTTATTTAAGAAAGCATTTTTCTCCCTTTCTTCCACTGCTTCATAATCACTAGCAAGCTTTTCTAGGTCAATGTGGACGTTTTCCAAATTCTTCGGTTGTAAACCCCAACACTTTTCAAAGTTCTTCTGCATTAATGGATAACAATTTTTCTTTGCTATCTTTATTAACAATTGCTCTTTTGTTATCATCATAATTTTCGGCACAGACCATGATAAATTTTGGGCAAGGGAAAACCTCATGTAATATTATGCGCCCTAATCCAGTTACCCACGGTGCACTGATACTACTAACTTGCATTTGCTTTGCAACCTTATTCTAAGATGAAAATCTAAGTTCTGAGGTACACCTACCATAGATTTCAGGATCATAAATATCATGGTACCCATCAGTGAAATCTGGGGTTTTAAACAATTCTGCATAATGTATTTTTTTATCGAACATTGCTCTAGTGGTACAGGTGGTAGACATGCTTATACAATGTGAAATTATGAATTCCCTAATACCTATTAGTCCTTATTTTTTCTTAATTCTTAACTCTCTAAACCCTAAACCCTAGCTTCAAAGTTTAACACAATAAGATTTTGTGAAACGTCAAAACGATGAAATGTAGCCGCAAGAATTCTTTCACTTACCCGGATTCTGACTCTTAAAAAGATTAATGCTGACAGACGTGGAAATTGGAATGGCTTTGTAGTTTGTTGGAAGTGGAACTGTGGAACCCAAAACAAGGTGGTGCACTACAATGAGCAATCTGAAGACTTAAAAAAAAAATCACTTGGCACTTAGCAATACAAAGTTCTTTTTTCTCGAAATTGGAACATTAAAGTGAGTGAAACGTCTTAGGTCTACATGTTGCAAATTCTAAACCGTTGATCTTTCTAAATCTAACAGTTATAGGGTGATTCTAGAGGTTTAAGTTCGCAAACCTATCGCTCGGTGCATTTCATTTTGGAATGCAACTACAACCATACATCAAATGTTCATTGAACGGTTGAAACTTGAGTAATTTATGATATGAACTTAAAACAATAAACATGTGTTTTAAAGTTGTTTTAAACTTTAGTGCGCTAGGATTGACATCAAGGCCAAAGGGTCGGTAACTCAACGTTGCAAAGGACTTAAAAAAATGAATAATGATACCAAGAACCAGGGGAGCAGGTCAACGACAAATTAGAAATCAATAACATTTTCGTAAACCCTAACAAGAGTGACAACTTTTAGTGTTTATACTGCTTTTTGTCAATTTGATGGCAACTTTCTTTTTTCATTTGTATTGCTTTATGTTCTACTTTTAAATCTGCATGCAATTATTTCATAAATAGATAATACTTAATTTCTTACAGGAAAAAAACTGATCTGAATAGATTCAGACACTGAAGTTCTGAACTCAAAAAATAACTCTTTACTGTAAGTGTAAATGAATAACGAAGAATAACACAACACAACCATTTATTTTATTACAATTGAATTACAATGTCACATTATTACAAAACTTTTTGAAGACGAGTAGCTGTAGAGCGAGCAAGCTCATGTTTTGTATAAATAACATATGTCACTTTACATAGACACAATTTATTCCAAGTTGTTTCTCGTGACAATGGATTACAAATTGATTCCAATTTCGAACCTTCTGCCGGTGACAACTTAATACAAACGTAACTCTAAAAATAAATGCAGGATTCCAAGCTTCTACTGGTGACAACGTAATACAAATGTGGCTCTGAAAATAAACGCAAGGGATTTGCCAACCATGCTGGGGAAAAAGCAGCTCCAATCATGCAGAGGAAAAGGGAGTTATGAAGATACAAAATGTACTTATCCCCTTTGAGAACCAGAGTCATGTAGAAGATGAGGGGTTGTAAAACTACTCCCATCTTTTACCTGCAGCCTCGATGCACTGGGATAGAACTTATCTCCATCAGAGCTCCTCATCCTGGTTCAAAACTTGTATGAGAAGTCAGGTTAACCAAATCAACTTCTTTCCAATTCCACCCATTCTAAACTTGAAGGAAATTGGTCTTTTACTCTATAACAACATAACTGGAGGTAGGAGAATTTACAGTATCCCCAATAATACCACATCATCTTCTTCATGAATCCTTATTAACCCTAGAAAATGAAAACCTTTATGACACTATCCACTATCACTATCCCTATTTATGGGCCACCAATGCCGCTACCAGCCTGATCCCTGTTTACTTGTGACTCATGCCGTCGTGCGTGTGAGGTTGGGTATAATGATAATCGCGATTCGTGCAAACCAAAAAAGTAACTTAATCGATTCATGTAACTTAAGCCTTACATGTACAATTAAATTGTTTAATTTGATTGACGTCTGGCTACATGCCAATTGTACCTCAAGCTGACAAGCTGACAAGCTGTCAAAATCACCAGTGCCACTCAAACGATATGAAATCATTACAAATCTTGTTTCATTAAAGCTATGAGTTGTTCAACAAATTGCTTCGGATGTTCATATAGCTTTAATCACCGTCCGCAGTACGGCTACCACACTTTCTTCAAAAAGATTGAGAATTTCAATTACATGAAATGTACAACGATCGAGGCATTGAAAAGACAGAAAAAGCATTGATCTCGCCACATGTCGGCATCTAATGGTTCTAGTGTTAATCCGGAGGTTTCAATTCGCAAGTCTAGTGCTTCAGAGATTTACTTTTAGAATGCAACTACAGTCGTCCATCGAAAATTCATCGAACAATCGTGGTTATATTTATTTGCGCTGACATCTGGCTACAAATATGGAATATCCTTCGAGTTCGCACTATTATAAATTATTTTATAAGGTTGATAATTTAGCCTTGTTTGGCCTTTACATCCTTTGCTACAAATAGTGGTTGTTGTGCTCATTTTTCTCAAATTGGCTTAGCGTTCTCGAGAAACGCTAAGGGGCAGTGGAGACTCCTTTGTTTCTGAATTTCACAAAGCAGCAGAATGGTTTCCATGGTGAAATCAATGACAAACGACTGAAAGGGATAATCGTGTCCAAGCACCCACTGGTGCTCTAGGCGTTGAAGGGTGTTTTGGGCCTAAAATTTATGTTGGCTACCCACAAGCTTAGGGGGAATTCAGAAATACCCACCATGTTTCTGGAAATGCTCGTGTACATGGGTGTCTCGAAAGCTCAGGCGAAGAAGCTATGCCAAATGATTTTTCAACACTCTTTGTTGGAAAATATTGACACGGCACTGGACAACATTGACGGCAATTTCATGACCAGTTTGCTACTGCACTACTACAAGGCTCGTGTGAATGAATGGTTTGTACCAAAGTTTCCCCTAGTGCGCTCGTTGGACCATGCAGCTCTCAAAAACTGGTGGGGGGAGATTGACAGGTGTATTGAATTTCTTTTGCATGCGGCTGACATTCTCAAAGACCAGTCGAAGGGTTGAGTGAAGACATTTGCGGTGGCGGAAGCTCTCGATGGGGAAAGGTGGTCTTCGAACGAGGAGGATTGGGAGTTGGGCACTGGTGAAAAATGGGTAGCGAATGACACCAGGAGCTGGGAGGGACGAGCAAACCATCCTGCCTATAGTGCCTGCGGTGGTGATTGTCTGGTGATATTGAATGCAATCAAAGCCAAGAAGACCTGTCTGGTGATTCTGAATGCAATCAAAGCCAAGAAGACCAGCGAGGCTGGCTGCAACAATGCATAATCTAGTGTCTATGGAAGGTCATTTTGGTTTGTGATGGTCTGTTTGTAGTCCGTATAAGTGTCCATGTTAGTCCGTTCAATATTTGGGCTTGTAATGTTTATGGAAATGAAGGAATGTAAAAACTCTTTTTGATTGTTGGTGTACAGATTTGTCACTTTAACCATGAAAGTAGATGCAAGATATTTTAAAACAGGCGACACAAAGTCCATTTGTCTCACATTCACACGCATGAAATAAGTAAAGAAAAGTAATAGTTTCTCTTTTAACAGATGAATTAATCAGAACACAAAGTCTCAGAGATGAAAATATACGCATTTTGACCTAACAGATAAACATAGAAGAATAAGTGAAATAAGTAAAGAAAAGCGATAGTTTCTCTTTTAATAAATGAATTAATTCGAACACAAAGTCTCAAAGATGATAATATATGCATTCTGACCTAACAGATAAACATTGAAGAATAATCATGAAGAAACACAATTCATTCATAATTAAAAAGAAGCATTAATAAATACACAAATTTAGAAATATATTCCTTTAACTCTACAATGCCAAAAATGTGGATTCGTAGACCCCACACCCTGTACAATCAAAAAGCGCTCAAAAGCTTAAACTAACCCCCCCCCCTTATCATTATGTGTCACAAAAAGCTTCATGCATGCTATTAAACCGTTGGAGGTGTCAGGACTCTGTAGTACAATTCTAACTGCATTTCCATAACTAAATTGTGAAATTCACCGCATTCTTCCTCTTCTTCTAAAACGAAAATCACCCTGTTGTACTCGGCATAGCTGGTCTTCTCTTTCCATGCCATTAAACACAACTGGAAAATGATGTTGAATTGCTCTCTTTCAGACCAATTCAAATCTGGTTGCATGACAAGCACAGGTTCATCTTCCCATTCCCTGATATCGCCAAGAAGTACCATTTTGAGGAAACTCTGGAGTTGAAAATGCTGCCACCTTTCCTTATATGCAGGCTCACTTAACTTTGGCGGTAGGAAGTGACCATTTATTTTCCAAGAAAAATGTGTCAATCTACTAATAAATCCATTTCGCCAACCTCCTTATTTAAAAGTTGTCCTTTCGAAGGATTTAAAAGATTATGTTAAACCTCAAGTTGGCATTTCAAAGCATTTGAGAAGACATCCCTTGATGGCACCATACAATTCATTAAATGAGTTGACACTTCGAAAGTTGTGCATGCCACCGAGGTCGCCCCATCGTTGAGAAACAAAACTCTATAACCATCTGTCGAGAGTTCTAAAGTTTTAAGAACCTCCGATATTCCGACTACATAGGACATCATTGGATAAGACTTGAAAGTTACAAATAGGTCGGACGGTTGAGCAGTTTTGAAACTTCAGAACCTGGCGACTTGGTTAGGAAATTTGGTAGGGCCGCGACTAGGTTATAAAACTTACGGAAGTCGCCACGTCATCAAAAACTCATTTATTTAAGAGGGAAAAATTTAATTTTTCAAGTGAAAATTTGACGGGTAACATTGATTAATACAAGGTGCTACCCCATATAGCAGCTATTTAACTATAAAAAAAAACGTGCTTAAAAGGCTCCTTTAGTAGCGCAGGCTTTAACACTAGTTCCTTAATATTTCATTAATATTTCGCACCTAGCTATAGTTCCTTCAACAGTTTTGATCGTTCCTTAATATTATTTTGGTTGTTATGACTAAGTGATTTAATAAGTAATAAAATCTCAACCATTGATTTTTGGAAATCTAACGGTTCTAGTGTTATTCCGGAGGTTTCAATTCGCAAGTCTAGTGCTTCAAAGATTTACTTCCGAAATGCAACTACAATTGTCCATCAAAAATTAATCGAACGGTCATGGATTATATTAATTTGCACTGACATTTGGCTTCAGAAATAATAAATGTGTTGACACTTGTCCGCATTCTAGATTCCATGAAGGAATTTGAATGTGCAGAAAATTTGTCCCGGAATTTGATGATTTCTCCAACCACACTATGATTTTTTATTGGCATATCCGTTTATTTCGCCACTGAATCTTTTTATTAGTTTGAGATTATGTTTAATTCGCCAATGAAAATATATTTTTTGCTTTGAAAAAAGGTTTTAATCGCCAACAAAAAAAAAATCTGTTTTGAAAACAAGATTAATTCGCCAATGGAAAAAAAAAATTGGTTTGAAAAAAGGTTTTAATCGCTAATGAAAAATATTTGATTCATTTAAAAAAATTTGCAATTCGCCACAATTTTCCACAGACTTCTAGGGATTATAAAAGATTCGCCAATTGGGATTTTTTTCCCTCGAAAAACGAAAAAATTTGCCAATAAAATTAATATTTTTATCGGGAAGTATACAAGATTCGCCAGGATTTTACACCTTCACCGAGGGGGGGGTTTCTTAAAGTTTTCCCTAGGTCTAGGTACATTAGCTCTTATAATCTGTTTGTAGCTTAGTTTATGATTATCATCAGCACCGAGAAATAGAGTTCATAAGTGAATACAGCAGTTCTGGGTTTGCTGCTCTAGAATTTCAGTTCTATATTACTCAAAAACTTATGTCTTAAATTGCTGTTATAGTCTCCTTTAATTACTGCTATGAAAAGAGTACTATGTTATGAAATGTATGAGTCGATTAAGTCTTTTGGGCGAAGTTCTATATCAGATTCAGTCTTTGCATTTGCTTACCAGTCTGTTCTTTAATACTTCACACCTGTAAGTCACCAAGAAGCACTAGTTTTCAGTCACTGTATTATTCTTCGAGTTGTCACCAAACTGATTTGTAATTCTGAGCAGTTCTTGTAGTGTGACCAGTCATTTGTCTGAAGTTCTGATCTACCAATCTGGGTAGTTTAATTGGTGTAATCAGTCAATTTAAATGTTCTGAGACACACGTGTATTGGACTGGACATAATCAGTAATATGCTCATGTTGTAATGATCAAGATTTATGCAATGTAAATCCTCAAATCCGTTCATTGATTAGAAGTTCAGTATTTCATTCTCACCTCATTTGCTTAATTGACAAATGCAATGTGTCAAGATAAGCATAATCAGAAAAGTTAATCGATCAGTGGCAAGGAACATTACAGAGCATGCTTGATTGTTTTGGTCAATTGCAAAACTTTTAGATAATATTTCATTGGGGATATTACAGGTATGTAATAAGAATCATTCTAGGAATTGGAACAAAATTTAGCACATATCCAGCACTCTTACAAAAGGGCAGTTCACTGTTCTACTAGTAGACCTTTAAGTTTTATGTTGTAATGGTGCAGCCAGACAATAAAAAAATGCAGTGCTAAGGGCAAGCAAGGTTGAAGGACCCTCAAGCAAAGCACAAAACAAGAAAAGACAAACCATAGAGTTCAGCACAGCTTCCAAGTTAGCGACAACTTGTGGTTTTGATTAAATAAGGAAAGATTCAAACGTCAAGCCAAGGAGCTAGATCCACTTAGGTATGCTTCACTTTTCAAGCAATATACCTATAATTTCAATGTCATGATGGCACAGCTAAAACGGAGGCAAGAAGAACTACCTTCCAAAATCCACAAAGTTGAAAAGTTCATTGAGATAATAAAAAAAAAATGTCTAAATGCGAGAGAGATTGAAGGTCACTCAAGCAAAGTAAAAAGCAAGAAAAGATCACTACAAAGTTAAGCACAAGTTCCAAGTTAGCGACAAGTTATGCCTTTACTTAAGCAAGAAAAGACTCCAAGCTTAAGACAAGAAGTTAAAACCACTAAGGTATGCTTCATCATTTTTATATTAGGCTTCCAAAATCCAATAAATTCAAAAGTTCACTAAGGCAATAAAATAAATACACCTCTAAGTGCGAGAAAGGTTGAAAGACACTCAAGAAGAGTACACGGTAAGAAAAGATTACCATAGAGTTGAGCAAAAATTCCAAGTTAGGGACAAATAGTGAGTTTATTTAAGCAAGAAAAGACACCCACATTAAGCCAACAAGCTTACACCACTTCGGTATGGTTCATCACTCTTCTATTGGTATACCTCCTATAAGTTTGAGGTTGTGATAGAACAGTTATAATGATAGTTAGAAAAAGTGGCTTCCGAAATCCACAAAGCTTAAAATTCCACTATAACAATGAAATAAATGCACCTCGAAATCCAAAAGAGGTTAAAGGACACTCAAGCAAAGTACAAAGCAAGAAAGACCACCATCGATTTAAGCACAAATTTCAAGTTATGGAAAAATTGTGGCTTTACTTAAACAAGGAAAGACACCAAAAACAAAAACAACTTAGATATGCTCCATTTTAAAATCTTAAACAAGCCAACAAGAATCCCTACAAATTAGTCCTGCCTCAATATATGAGGGAAGAACATACATCTAAATAAAACCTTCTATGTTAGAAGAACAATGTAATGACATTAGCCAAAATATTCATATAGATTGCACATATCTGGAATAATCCAATGAAATCAACCAAAGCATGTTGATGTTATTGACAACGTCGGGCTTTTACTTCCAGCCCAGTTCACTCTATGAAGAACAAATTAAATGATAGCCTAACGGCTATTTAATTTGTTAAGGCATCAGTTGATGAAGAGGAGCTTCATCATTACACATCATCTAATTATTGTTAATGAGGCCGACATCAAGAAGACGCGATCCTTGAAGAGATATGATCCATGGAGGCCGACATCTTGTTTCTAAGAGACACGATTATTAAAGAAGGCCGACATGAAGATTAAGGAGATGTGTCCCTTCATTATCATGTGAATATGTATTCGATGCTTCTTCATTGTATGGCATAATCGTATTCATCCTTAACAGTTCAAGTTTCAGTCAAGTGCGAATTTCTACAAGTGCAGATCGAAGGCTTTGAAGGAGGTCACTATATTTATCAAGAGCATTGTATTATCTTCAAGAGATATCGAATTACTTTGATACTGTGCTTGGCCTCATTATCGGCCTCATTGTAAAAGTGATCACTGTTTGATATTCAATATATAAGTGATATATTGTTGTTGGGTTTTTCTCCCTCAAGTGGAGGGTTTTTCCAGGGTATATGCTAAGTTATTGTGTCTGGGTTTGAATTAAATTTCTGCCTTAATTATTTGATCTTAAAAACTAACATGGTATCAGAGCGGGTTTAAAGAAGATCGTGATCAGATTTATTTAAGCAGCGCATTCATCCATTATTGTTCTCATCTTCTTGCATCTATCTTATCTTTGAAAATGGTGAACGGACTCAAGATCGAAGATAGGCTTGAAGGTGCTTCCAACTTCACCTCTTGGAAGTTTAGAATGATGCTTGCATTGGAAGAAAATGAGATTGTTGAGTTCGTGGAAAACGAAGTTCCTAAACCTTCCGATGAAAATGAGAAGCCTCAATGGAAGAAGAATTGCACCAAGGCAAAAAAAAATTTGGTTGATTCAGTGAAGGACCACCTCGTGCCAATTATCTCCAAGTTGAAAACAGCAAGAGAAATGTTCAAAACCTTGGAGGAAATGTATGAGTTCAATAACACAAGTAGAGCTCTTGCCTTGAAGCAACAGCTTCATCATGTCAAGATGGCTAAAGGCGATTTTGTCATGTCCTTCTTCATGAAGATCACTGAATTGAGAGATCAACTCTCTACAATTGGGCATATGGTTGATGATAAGGATTTGACTATGTTGGCTCTTAATGGTCTACCTAAATCTTGGGAACCATATATCCAAAGTATTAGTGCGAGATCAAAGCTACCTAAGTTTGATCGCTTGAGGGCAGATTGCATTCAAGAGGAATCGAGATTAGCAGCAAGAGGCAATGGGCAAAGTTCTACCAATGAGGAGATTCATGTACTTACCACTCAATCCTCGAAGAAGAAAGGAAGAGAAGGAAAGAAAGGCTACTTCAAGAGGAATAAAGATAGAAGATTTGATGGTGCTCCTCCATCTAAGAAGAAGAAAGATCTTTCCCACCTACAGTGCTTCAGATGTGACAAGTTTGGTCACTATGCAAAGGATTGCCCAACCAGACCAAAACAACATGTTTTAATTGCGAATGTGGATGTGATCTCTCCTCAAAAGGATTCAAGTGAATTCCTATTCTATTTTTCCTTGTCAAGCAATGTTCTAGCAGATAGCAACACTTGGTTGATTGATAGTGGTGCCTCACATCACATTACTAGATTTAGAGAGCATCTTTCATATTTGGTGATGAGAGATACAAGTGTTCAAGTCATAATCGGAGATGATGCATGTTATTCTGTGAAAGGTGTTCGGACCTCCACTATTCACTTTGATTCTGGCATCTCCTTGCAATTGAGTGATATACTATTTGTACCAGGCATCAAGCGGAACCTTGTCTCTATTTCAGCCTTGGAAGACAAGGGATACCAAGTTGCATTCTCCGAAGGTAAAGTTCTTGCATGGCCAAAGAACTCTAGCATCAAGTCAGCCCGAGTGATTGGTGTCCGACAAGAATGTCTCTACAGACTTTCCACTCGTCCTCTACAAGCATTGTTGCATGATACATCAAGTTCATGCAAGCTTTGGCATAGAAGACTTGCTTACATTCACTTCCAAGCGCTTCCAACCATGAAGAAGATGGTCACCAGCATTCCTAAACTCAGCCAGGAGCATGAAGGTACTTGTCGAAGATGTGCATTGGAAAGACTTGGATTTGTTTCTTAAAGACTAAAGAATCTGAGGAAGTACTTGAGAGATTCAAGGAATTTAAAGCTCAAGTAGAAAACTTCTCCGGGAAGAGGATCAAAGTTTTGAGATCTAACAACGGAGGAGAATACATCTCTAAAAGCTTTGGTAACTTTTGTGTTGAAGCAGGAATTAAGAGGGAGTTTTGTGTTCCCTACAATCCACAACAAAATGGTGTAGCAGAAAGGAAGAACAAATCTATTGTAGAAGTAGCTAAGGCCATGATTCATGATCAAGATCTGCAAATCTTCCTTTGAGCCGAAGCTTCTAGGACAGCTGTGTATGTTCTGAATTGGAGCCCTCATCGTATCTTGGAGAACATGACTCTTGAAGAAGCTTTCATAGGTGTGAAGCCTGAAGTCGGCCATTTGAGAATATTTGGTTGTCCTGTGTATGTTCATGTCCCTAAAGATAAAAGGACTAAGTTGGAACCATCTGGCAAGAAGGGAGTATTTGTGGGCTATAGTGAGTCTTCAAAAGCCTACAGAATTTACATTCCAAGTCAGAAACTAATAGAGATCAGCAGGGATGTTCCATTTGAAGAAGATGTTGCATTCAAGAGATCTAAAGGCTCTCATGAAAGATACCCTCTCATTTTTTCTTGATTTTCAATATCAAATACAATGTAACCAAGCACCCATTAAGGTTAACTCCAAAACCAAAACGATGCAGAATAGTAACTCTAACCAAGAATTCGCCCTAAGACCCGATGAGGGAGGAGGGGCGGGCATATGGTTAGAGGATCCCTAGGATCTAATTAACTCAATAACTGAACTGATTACAATTTAGAGAGAAGAATTAAACTCAACACCAAGAATGTTCACCAAGATCCTTGGAAGGCGAGCTGATAACATATGGCAGAGTACTTATTACAAAAATGAAATGAACTTAGGCAGATAACCAGCCATGAAAGATTTTCCACACTTCCACTAAAACAGTGGAGGGAATCAAATTACAAATAAAACAATTCATCCGCTGCGGCAGGCATCCACTCAAGAGTGGGGATTCACCACTTGACAGTGGGTACAAGAAAGCTTAAATAATTCATTTCACCACACTGGCGGTATACCATCCAGGGGTGCTTAATGTGAAATTAAGAAATAATTGCAGCAATAATAAACTGGAACAGTACTACTGTTTACAGTCTTACAATATGAAAAGAGCTGCAAATTACATGAATATTACAATAATTTCAAAGCACCAAGATATTGGATGATTCCATGTTAGATATCAACAATACTTGATGAAGAAAAGATTGGAAATTCAAACTGAAACAAATCTGATATTAATCTACAATTCTGGAAATGAATAACTAGCAACTATAAACTCACTTAAATGCTCATAACTTCACCAAATTACCTCTGAATTGACTGAAATCTTTTGTGAAAGCTTCCTAGGAGTATGGCACCCAAGGACAAATTAGAAAACAGCATCAAATGACCCTCATTTATTTGGCACGAATCCCAATGTCTCTTATGAATGGTACGGCTTGGCTAGAAGGGCAATTTTGTATTATCAAATCAAGGACTTTGAATTAAATTCTGATTTTCTATGAGAAGGGTCGCCCTTGGTCTGCAATCACATGGCAATAATACCCAGAACAAGATTCAAATCAAACCAAGACCTGTGAACAAAAAACGAATTCAGCTGTAGGTGAACCAGCAACTCCAAAATTGATAAAAACTCCAAAATTCTTCAACAATTGAGCTTCATCTGCTAGTCTGAATGAGAAGCAGCAATATGACCAACAAGGTGTTATCTTTCAAACACGAAATTGGATTGAAACTAGGAGGTAAGCATCCTTTGACGTAAAAACCAAGTTGTCATTTTGATAGCATAACATTAGCATAAGTTCATGGATGCCAAATGCTGGAGCAAAGCTTCATATTTTAAAAAAAGGAGATGACTCTTCAATTTCTAATAATGGGATGCCAAAAGCCATTTGAAATATTTTCAAATTCAAAAAAAAAAAAATCTCCTCCAATGTGGCGTCCAACTTCAAGGCATTTAAAAACTTCATTAAAAATATTACAACTCCTTTATGAAGGCATCCCCCTTCATGACCCTCTTTTAAACACAACTTAAAGTTAACACCTTAGGTCAAGGGGTCAACTTGAAATTATAACATATTGCCTTGAAATGAAATATTTTACCAAAATAATGCTTTTAAAAGCCAAAGCTCAAACCCAAGTAACTACTCCAACTGAAAATGAAGAACTGAAGACTGACAACTGCTCACTGCCATAAATAGTATTTACGAAAAATAGTAAACACCAAGAAATGACTAAAAGCCTCCAAGCAAGGCAACCCTAAATTCACCTCAACGAGCCTACGGGCCTCCGGAATAGGCTGATGAGCAACTGATCTGATCACTGATGAGAAGGACATTACATCTCACATGGAGATAGACAATGAAGACCAAGAGTCTCCTTAGGACATGGAAGTTGACCATACTCCTGAGATTCAGAGTGAGGCTACTGATTCTAAAGAAGATGATGATCCAGTTGAGCCTTTGGAACCTACTGATAGGCCTACAGACATTGTGATTGGTAAAAAGAGACCTCTATGGGCTAGGAAAACAATGCAGGAGCCAGAAAAGTTTGCAGCCCCTAGAGGAACATTTAGAGAAAGAAAAAGACCCCAAAAGTTTTCAAGCTATGTTGCATTGATCAGTCAAATGATTGAATCTGAGCCTTCCAGTGTTGAGGAAGCTTCAAGTCAACAAGTATGGAGAGATGCTATGGCTGAAGAATATCAATCTATCCTCAAGAACGATGTTCGGGACATTGTACCTAGACCAGAACACAAATTTGTTGTATCTTCTAAGTGGCTCTTCAAGATCAAGCATGCGGCTGATGGATGCATTGAGAAGTACAACGCTAGATTTGTAGCTAGGGGGTTCTCTCAGAAAGAGGGAATAGATTATGAGGAAACATTTGCTCCAATTGCTCGTTATACCTCCATCAGGACTATCATTGCCATTCTAGCAACTAAAGGATGGAAGTTACACCAGATGGACGTGAAGACAGCATTTCTAAATGGTGTAATTGAAGAAGAGGTATACATTGAGCAACCTAATGGCTTTGAAGTTCATGGGAAGGAGTCTCATGCTTGCAGATTGAAGAAGGCTTTGTATGGTCTTAAGCAGGCTCCTTGTGCTTAGTATGAGAGGATTGATCAATACTTGCTGAGCTTGGGCTTCTCCAAGAATGATGCTGATTCAAATCTATATTTCAAGGTAATTAATGGTGAGGCCTTGATCTTGGTTCTCTATGTTGATAATCTATTTCTTACTGGAGAAGAACACCTCATTATCAAATGCAAGAAGGAGTTGGCTTCTAAATTTGAAATGAAGGATCTTAAGTACATGCATTACTTCCTTGGTTTAGAAGTATGGCAGAGGCCTAATGAGATCATTCTAAGTCAAGGGAAGTATACAATAGACATCTTGAAGAGATTTGGTAAGATGGATTGCAAATCCATGTCTACACCTATGGAAACCAACTTTCAGAAGTTAAAAGAGGTTGCAACTAGTTCAGATCTGGTGGATCCTACTATGTGCAGGCAGTTGATTGGATCATTGATGTATCTTGTCAATACTAGACCAGATATTTGCTATGCGGTGAGTGCACTTGGTCAGTTCATGTGTGAACCAAGGCAAATACACCTAGTTGCAGCAAAACATATCTTAAGATACTTGCGTGGCACAGTTGGGTATGGCTTGAGATATTCTTTTCGTGTGGACCTGAAACTACATGGTTATACTGATTCTGATTGGGCAAGTTGTGTTGTTGATCGGAAGAGCACCTTTGGATGTTGTTTCAGTTTGGGGTCTGCGATGATCTCCTAGTGTAGCAAGAAGCAATCTTCAGTAGCACTAAGCACCGCAAAGGCCAGGTACATTGCAGAATGTGTGGCAACTCGAGAAGCAGTGTGGTTTTGAAAGCTCCTTGCAGGATTGTTTGGACAATCATTGGAATCGACTATCATTCATTGTGATAATCAAAGTTGTGTGAAGCTTTCTGTCAATCCAGTGTTTCATGACAGAACTAAACATGTTGAGATCAAATACCACTATATCAGAGATATGGTATTGAGGAAAGCAATCTAGTTGAGATACATTAGCACTGATGAGCAGACAGCAGACATTCTCACCAAGCCTGTCTCCGAAGTAAAGTTTGTGTACTTCCGAGACAAGCTTGGTATTGTGGAGAATGAAGCCCTAGCTGAGAGGGAGACTCAGCTTCACTAATCTTCTGTGATTTGTTTTAATGCATCTTTCTCTGTGAGAGAGAAATTTGAGGTGAAAGCCCTTGTTTCCACCCTTTGGGAGTAGCCATGGTGGATGTCATGTGTGTGACTCCATGACAACATCACGTGAGAGAGTCCGTGATGATTTTCTTGTACTTGTGTTTTTCACCCTCTGGGAGTAGCCATGGTGAACGTCATAATGAGATGATGACATCACATTGAGTAATTCTGTGATGGGCACTTGTGCACATATACCATTCATGGGAGTAGCCATGATGTTTGATATCACGATGAGGTGATATGCTCCTTTTCCACATATGGGAGTAGCCATGGTGGTTGACATCACGATGAGGTGATATGACTTGCACAGCTGGAAGTATTCCTCCCTAGCTGAGAGGGAGTGTTAATGTTATTGACAACGTCGAGCTTTTACTTCTAGCCCAGTTCACTCTATGAAGAACAAATTAAATGATAGCCGAATGGCTATTTAATTTGTTAAGGCATCGGTTGATGAAGAGGTGCTTCATCATTACACATCATCTAATTATTGTTAATGAGGTTGGCATCAAAAAGACACGATCCTTGAAGAGATACGATGCATGCAGGCCGACATCTTGTTTCGAAGAGACGCGATTATTAAAGAAGGCCGACATGAAGATTAAGGAGATGTGTCCCTTCATTATCATGTGTATATATATTTGATGCTTCTTCATTCTATGACATAATCGTATTCATCATTAACAGTTCAAGTTTCAGTCAAGTGCGAATTTCTACAAGTGCAGATCGAAGGCTTTGAAGGAGGTCAATATATTTATCAAAAGCATTGTATTATCTTCAAGAGATATCAAATTAGTTTGATACTGTGCTTGGCCTCATTATCAGCCTCATTGTAAAAGTGATCATTGTTTGATATTCTATATATAAGTGATATATTGTTGCTAGGTTTTTCTCCCTCAAGTGGAGGGTTTTCCCAAGGTATATGCTGAGTTATTGTGTCTGGTTTTGAATTAAATTTCTGCCTTAATTATCTGATCTTAAAAACTAACAAAGCATTCATATAAAATACCTAGATATAAAATGCCCACATAAAATAAAACAAGTTTGCACATATAAACTGGATGAAACAAAATGTTTCATTCACACATTTCATTCAAATGATTACATAGATCTACTACTACAGATATTTGCTAAAAATTGCACATATTTGGAATAATGGAATGAAATCAACCAAAGCATTCATATAAAATACCTAGATATAAAATGCCCACATAAAATAAAACAAGTTTGCACATATAAACTGGATGAAACAAAACGTTTCATTCACACATTTCATTCAAATGATTACATAGATCTACTACTACAGATATTTGCTAAAAATTGCACATATTTGGAATAATGGAATGAAATCAACCAAAGCATTCATATAAAATACCTAGATATAAAATGCCCACATAAAATAAAACAAGTTTGCACATATAAACTGGATGAAACAAAACGTTTCATTCACACATTTCATTCAAATGATTACATAGATCTACTACTACAGATATTTGCTAAAAATTGCACATATTTGGAATAATGGAATGAAATCAACCAAAGCATTCATATAAAATACCTAGATATAAAATTCCCAAAAAAAATAAAACAAGTTTGCACATACAAACTAGATGAAACAAAGTGTTTCATTCACACATTTCATTCATATGATTACATAAATCTACTACTACAACTATTTGCTAATAAAAAAGATTGCAATGATTAGAAAAGTATTTTGGAAAGGCCAAAAATGTTCAAGCCTCCAGGTTTGAAGCGCAAATGCAACCTCCATATGATGTTGCCCTCTTGAAACCAAAGAACTTCCATCCTCTAATCTTTAAATCAAGAGCTTTTCGTCTTTAGGTCCTATGAGTGAATGCAAGTGCTCGAACTACGATTTGGGTGTGCAAATGCAATCATTAAAATTATCCAAACTGATGAAACTCTCTACCTTATATAGAGGTTGAACATCTTGCATGGACTTGCATGTGCTATGAGCATGGAAATGTTGTATGTAACAACCCCATCCTTGGGTAATTAAAAAATTTCTAACATTTCATTTCAAACATACAAAAGTAACAAGTAACAAAGACATTACAATAGAAACGTCCCTTTCTTCATTGATAAATGCATGTAAGTTACAATATATATTTCCACATGAATTCCATTTTCATTGTAAATATAAATCAGAGTACAAAAGTAATACAATTACATACATAGCTCGTAAGCTTTTGCACAAATAGTAGTAAGATGGTCCAGGTTCCCTTCCTTTCAAATCTTGGTGTATCTGTCGCCTGCTGTGGAGGAGAAACATCACTCAGGCGCTTTTCCACCAACCACGGACTGTTAATGCGGTCCTCCGCACATCTGTCATTCGATAGATGGCCCTCCCTTCGAGCGAAGAGATTGGTAAAGTAACCGGCTGCGACAACCCAACTGAGCATAGTGTTGTGTCCTATACATCTAGAACTTGCTATTTCACAATCCCGAACTAACATGATGGATCACAATGAACTAACAATGTAGTCTCAACTATCTCACATCTAAGTGGATATCGTACCTTCCACTACTTTGGCCAAAGTATTCACATTCAGTACTTCGAATGAAGGTCATCTATCATATACACTACTTAGGGCCGATTTGACTTAAGGCTATCTTACACTACGCATAGGTATCGTCCTTTACATTTGGATAATTTTTTATCCCAGACTAACCTACAACATTTTTCTAAGAGATTTACACAAGATAGGTATATCCTATTTCAGATTACCTACCTTTAGACATTCTACTTCAATAGCTACATAAGGGAGGTATATCCTATTTCAGACAACCTACCTTCAAACAATCTACTTAATCAGGAAATGATATGCAGTCGACAAGGGTCCCTCAGGTAACTCCTATCCTGGACTTCTTTATCCATGGAGAACATAGTTTTTCCTAGTTAACCTACTAACTTTAAAGCTTTAGACTACCTTGGTACTGATTCCACCCTCGACCTAGTATTTAATAACTAGTTCCTCATTTCCTTTATATAAGGAGATCAAGCAGTATTCACATAGTTACAATTCATCAAGTAGAATTCTATAAACAGTATTCCAACATTTCCTTTCAATTATTTGGATAAGCTATTCCTTTATAAACAAGCTATTCCTATGAAATCAAGCTATTCCTTTATAAACAAGCCATTCCCATGAAATCAAGCTATTCCTTTATAAACAAGCCATTCCCATGAAATCAAGCTATTCATTTATAAACAAGCTTTTCCTTTATAAACATAATTCCTTCTATGAAATCAAGCTATTCCTATGAAATCAAGCTATTCATTTATAAACAAGCTTTCCCTATGAAATCAAGTTTTTCCTTTATAAACATAATTCCTTCTATGAAATCAAGCTAAAATAGGAAACAAAATTATTCTAATACTTTCCTACCCTACTTCATACCACAATGCAAAGCAATGCATAATTTAAGCAAGTGGATTTATTTGACTAAAATAACAGAAGTAATAAAAGACAACTCTCATGCCTGTTTCCTTGCTGCTAATGAATTCAGTCTGTAGCTTCTTCTTTTATATTCGCTTCCTTACTATCTTCTCCAGATTCTACTCACAGAATGGAGGGGGTATATTCCAGGCATTGCAGCAAATAAAATCTGCAGTCCTCTCAATATGGCAGTGATAACTATGAACTGGTTCTCTCTCAATATGGCAGTGATAATTGTGAACTGGTTCTCTCTCAAAACAAGATCGAAATGCAGCAAAGGCAAATGGTGGCTCTCAAAGCAAATTTGGAATCTTGCAAAGCAGATGTAAAATGGTAGAAATGGCAATGAATCAAGCTCATTATATAGGTTTTGAATTCTCATGCCTGCTAACATTTTGGCATGAGAATTGACACCTATTACATTTGAACCGATCAATTCATGCAGTGGCAGCTTAAAAACAAGTTACTCAGCAAATTGAGAGATGATTCGACCTTATTCAGGAAGAACTTTTCCACTCACACATGGTAAAATGCGAATGATAAGACACCTACAGGGGTATTCATCAAAGGCGCCCAAAAATGGCGGATTTTATAACTGGTAGAAAAACGTCAATGGTGAAGTGCGCCCCATCTGGCTTCATTTAGCCCTTCTCACGCATTTCCCAAATGGAGGTTGGCATTTGCAAACCGCGACCTGGTCATGCGCGTGAGTTTGCAGTTGCGTGCGATTTTTGTTCAAGTTTTTTTTTATTATTTTCCAAACACAAAACTTCGAACCTTTGGAGTATGAACATTTCGCATTTCTCAAGGTTTATGAAATGCATTTGCCAAACCTTTTTCATTTTATCCAAAGTAAAATATGTTTATTTTACCAAATAAACTTCATACTTTTTAAGCAAAAGACTATAAAAGTCATTTATTTATTTTACTCATGGTAAATACATATTATTTGCCAAATGACTATACAAGTCAAATTTATTTATTTTCCAAGATCTTATTTATTTAAGATGTAAATAAAGTATTACATTTATATTATGTATTATATAAATTCATATATAATATTATTTCTCCAGAAATTCACTATATAACATTAACTCTAATTAAAAGAATTAAATCTTTTAATTTTTAAACTAAGAGTTTTAAAACATTTATCTAGATATATTTACATATTTTAATATATTAATATTATTATAGTTCTTTTAAATATTAAACATATAAATATTAAAATACCCGAGTATTTAATATATTTATATATCTTAATATAACTATAATAATATTATATATAATTGCATATATAAATATATTTAACAAATATAAATATACATATACATATATAATTGTCGATTATATATATATTCTGTGAGTCAGTCAGCGTTCTTTTCAAAATATATATCTGTCTATGTATAAATAAATTCCAGGTAAATATTTAATATTCCACATTATCGGGCGTACGCTTATAAACATATATATACTGTACATGTGTTTATATGCTTACTTCCAACGTTCTCATCCAAACATGATACCACCATGATGATCATATTCTTACAATCAAGCACAAGGATAAACTTCACACACAGAAGCAGTCAAGACCTCTACTTGCAAGACATACAAGCTATGGATGACTTACCTTATACGCATACAAAACTGACTTGGTTCACTTAATCTAAGGTGAGTGTGTGTATGCTCAATTGAATTACCTTACCGGTTACCCGACCAAGCCCCTCTCCCGAGTGATGTCTCCCCTCTGCCCGGAGGAATGATTCATGTACCTGCATCCATAGACATACAATCTCGGCAGTTACTTGTTCACAACGTCAACAATATACAAAACATCTTAAGTTAGAATATTCATAATTCAATACTATGCATGCAACATTCATCAAGGATAACATCGATAGAAGAATAAATCTAATGAGGCAATCATTAAAATAGAACTCATTCATTATGATAACAAAAACATGTTTTATTCATCTCCAAGATTCAAACATTACAATCAATTGCCCTATGCAATAGTAACTATACAATCGAGGTGTAACATTGTATCAAATATGTAGCATAAATCTCCACAAAAGCAACATAGGGCACAAATAATTCAACACAACAATGCACTCCAAGTCCATGTGATCCACTCGATCAACTAAATGGGTTTCCGTCCACAAAACTAATGGCCAAAAGGGTTTCATACTTTGGCTGAAAAATGAACCCGGTACAATCTCCCAAATAAGCAAGAATTTGATCAAATATTTTGAATGTGCTTTCTTTCCTATAAATCCACTTTTATAAGCAATTTTTTGGAATACTAAAAAATTATTATTTATATCCTCTTATTTTCACTCAAAAAAGTGACTTTAAACTCCTTTTAAATAATTAAATGTAAGTTGTCTTTTAATTTTTACTTTTCGACAACTTAACATTTAACTATCTAATTATTTAATTATTTTTCGCACATCCATCCGAAGTTACGGAAAATATTAAAGTGATCCAATTATGAAGCATGACCATGGCAAAATAACCTTAAGTTCTTAGGATATCAAACTTCATTAAAATTGGTTCTTTCCAAAAAATAGTAAACTTCTCCAAGAAGTGTGCAGAGTGTCTCGAATGTCGAGACTACATCCTAAGAGTACCAAAGAACATCAGATTGATCTTGATCTCTTGAACTGACTACCTCTATCAAAATTCCTATCCAATAAAGTTAGCTTTCTCAAAGATAGTTGGAATGGACCAAAAGGGAACATTACAACAAGAGATCACACTATCCTAGTAGCCTACATGAAATGTCCCTGCCTTTGAGGGCTCATATGGTCAAGTCTTAGGAGCACTTTACAGCAAGAGATAGCCACTCATCAGACCATTGATGCCAAAATTGAGGATTCAACTCGCATTTCCTATAATCTCAAAGAGGAACTAGATGATCAAAGTCAAAGATTTCAGACTAAATTGGCCCAACAATCATTTCTTATAGACTTTGAGAAACTAAAAATGGTAGACAAGGAGAGGATCATTGCTCAAAAGGATCGAGATATTGCAAACAAGGACACACAATTGGTAAAGAAGGCTATGGAAATCACCTAGTTAAGCTTGCTAATGAGAAGTCCAAATCTCAACTTCTAGAGGCAATTCAGATGGTGGAACTTTCACGAGAACGAGAACTCCTAGCAGCCCATTAGCTGAAGCAATGGACAAAGGAAGTTTAAAAATTGCACCAAATAGTTTCTACACATTCCACTTCATCCTTCGTCTCCCAACAACCAAGGACATTTTCTCTCCCAACCCCTCAATCATAGACATGCCTAGTTTACTTTTAGACATGCACAAACATGCCTAATTTACTTTTAGACATGCATAGAGATGCCTAGTTTACTCTTGTTATGTTGTACACTTGACGAGAATAGTTAAGACTCATCAGTTGGGTTGAGTAGCTGGGTAGTTCCCAACAATTCGAAAGTCCTAAGCAACTGTCGAAAAGTTTATATATTTCCTAGTAGTTAGGACGAGGGACCGCATTGTGCAAAAGATTTCCTAATCCCAAATTTTGCATGGAGGGCATTGATGAATAAAATATACTTGTTTACTCTCTTTATTCAAATCTTGTTCTAGCTCAATTCTTCATAAATAATTCTATTTATTAAATGTTGTTTATTGACTTACCACAACAAAAGTAAAAATCATCCATGTGTTAAACATAAGTATCATAAATATTACAAATTTTAAATTTTAATATACTAATTTGATACCTATTATCAATTTATCAGATTTGAATGTCATAACAGATATTCATTGTTCAATGCTCAAAAAATACAATTAGTAATCAGCATCATATGGGTCATCACCAAGACCAACATCATCATCATTGCCATTAGGTGATGTACATAGATTACAAGAACCACATGCAGCCCCACTACTACTCGCAATAAAAGTATGTTGGCTATCCAACTCAATAAGTGAAGATTTTGTAGCAGCAAAAATATCCAAGTCAGCTCACTCTATGTCTACATTCCACAACTTTTTGCCCTTGTACCCATTTTCTTTGTGAATAAGATGGTGCGGGTTGGAATGCACATAAACTAAAACCTCTAATTTACTTGATGTCAATTGATTGCACTTATTCCATTCAATTGAGGAGGAACTAGCAACCTATTGAAGCAAAGGGGTAGAGTTAGAACTTAGAGTTATACAACTATATATTTATAAATCAAACTTCAAATTTGAAAATACAAAATGAAAAAAATTTAAATTTTGGAGGGGGTTACGAAAATTAAGACACTTATTTGCACAAAAATTTAGATTGCATGACCTTGGAGGTGTACCGATGATATATGGCTATTGAGGCATTGCCAAGAGTGAGCATCCTTCCTATACTTGTCACAAAGAGAAAAAACACTTTGACCAATGGAGGCTACAAAATCAACAAATGTAGACATAATTACATCATCTCAAGCAAGATTGAGGACTTTAGTAATCGCCCTCCTATTTTGTTGACTTCTACATCTCTCTACGGTGGCACTTTCATTGGCATAGCAAGAATCTCATCACTGTAATATTTGGATGTCAATGCAAAAGCAAGATGTAGTGAGGTGGTCATTTTTTTCCACTTCTCAATGCAAATTAATTGAAAATGTAATGACCCGTGCTCTGGATCATTCGATTTTTCGATTAACTCCTTTATTGGATTGACACAAATTGTCATCCAATATTATTAAGATGAACTAAGTTCCCAAATTATAATAAAAATAAATGACCTATTGCATATTTTTTATAATCAATTATGTCATAGCTCAATAATGAGAATATAATAAATAAATATGATAGTTGTTTCTGATTTATCAATTGAAATCATGCCTTGGAATTTGTAAGAGGCATAGACCTCTTTAGATTTAGATTGTTTTTTTTTATATAAATTTGTATTCATGCAATTTAAACATAGGTGTTATTTCTGAGTTTTGCTTACCATTCATGCATCCTTATTAGAGGATCTTAGGCTCCTATGAGCTCTTCAATCTACTAAGTTAAAATATATATATCTGTCTGAAAATATTATATTCCATGATGAACCCTCCTCCTTATCCACAAACTCTTTTATATACTTGTGCATTATCATGAAGGGAGGTAACTCTTGATTTAAGACAACCCTTTGAAAAGACATGCCATTTGCTACGAAACTATTCTTTAATCATACCTATAATCGTTGTTCTTTTTAACGAAATCCTTTCATAATCATATTGCTGTTGAATGGTAATTATTCTTTCGATATTCATCGCTTCCCTTCCTAAATGATTCACTGCCTTGTCAATCCTTAAATGGATTGTTGTGTTAGACATAATAATCATCACCTCGGAGCTGATAAACTTAGTACAAACGTCGAACTCAAACCCACCTTCAAAGGTATTTAAATGCCTCACATTAATAACATCGTTCATCAGTTCCTCAACTTATGCGCTAATACCATGCTGAATAAAGACCCGATAATATTCCATCTTTTGGCGGTAGATAACAATGGTCTTGTCGTATCTTTGTAAATAATGACGGCTCCAATTCAATCCCTTTGATCCATTACTCAAGTATAAACGGTTGTTGAATGTTAATAACATCTCTTGACTTAGACTTTAGTATCAAGCCCCCTCCTATCGATGTCTCCATGTCGATTACCACAATGGTGGTGTCAATGTGATCTTCTGTACATTTCAAAGGCATCAATAGAGCATATATTGTCTTTGAATATATTATCTTTGGAAGTATCCCATATTCTACTTATTACCCCTACACGGCATCCTTGGTTAATCCATATTCAAGTTTGGCACTCCCTTTAAAATATCGAATAAGGTAATTCCCAATACTTTCACTATTACCATCCGATTGCCTCATTATTTCATAATGATATGGATTAACATAGATCATGATTATATAACATTTATGCCTTTGATGAAAGCCTCTTATATGGCCACGCACTTACATATCTTGGTGATATCATCTCATACACTTGCAGTAAGACATCAATACTTAATATCAAAAGTTCCAATGAAACACACAATACAATTCATACTCCATAATTTATTACTAGCCATGTTGCTGCAGTGGCCCGATAATATTAACATCATATGGATGTTGTTTATGCTATGTAGATGTAGCGAACGATATAGTGATTTTCATATGAATCGGAAAAGATGTGAATGCATCGATAATCACACAAATCGCCTATACTAAGATAAATACGAAAGCACAAATATAAGTGTTGTATCGACCAACCATGGAGTTAGAATATTCCTTTTGTATAATCATTCAAACAATTTGATCGATCAAATCTGCACTTGAGGCCATTGAGCTTTGTCCAAAAGAATGGGACATTACAGAAAATGGTAGATGTCATACAATTAACACTAACAAGATTCTTTATTTACCAACATTTTCTTTATTTATTTATTACGTCACTAACTATAATATAGATATAATACTAAATCCTAACATTCCCCTCTTAATACGTCAATCAAAACAAAGGACTGCACGTATAGCAGCCCATATGGAAATTTGATAAAGCAACTCCACCAAATCTCCCACTCACCTAAAAAGCACCAAACTTATAACATCAACAAATGTCCTAACTATCAAACTTTGCAAATCCTCTAAACCACATGAGAGAATAAATTCCAACCTCCATGCACAATGAGAAACCAACTCTCCTTTAAGAGTCTGCCCTTCTTTGCGAGTGTCCAAACCCCTCCTCCAAAAGTGTTTGAATCCCTCCAATGCTTGCACAATGAGAGAACAACTCTTCTTTGAGAGTCTACACTCTAAAAGTATCAAATTCCCTCCTTCACTGCCATGGGAACCGAATTCGTCTTCGTGGAAAATAGGAACAAAACAAATAAATGTAGATAGATTGGTTAATCACACACCTTTTAGTGATTACACTATCCACAAAAACCACTAGAGAACAGCCAAACCCACTTGGTTTCAAAACAAACATAAATGTGATGGTGATTGTCAAAAAAATTGCATTCTTCAAGTGTAAAGCTAGCTTGAGATAGAGAAATTCCTCCAAAGTCCCCTATTAATGACATCTAGATCTCAACAAATATATTCCTCCTCACTATCCTATAGGGGATGTCAATCGAGTACTGAAAATCAATAGTCTTCCTTTTCATTTTTTGTGATAAGAAAAGCATAAGAAAACACCGTGTTTCCAACTTGCCATCAATGAGGTCCTTGGCAAGATAAATGTAGTTCACCTAAACATGTCTATTGTTCAACAACAGTAACACCTAACAATATTTTCTCTTATTGAAATCGTTGAGTTCTTTTTGACAAGCAAATTAAGTTCTTCAATAACCAATTTTTTTTGCTTGACTCTATTTACTTCATATTAAAAAAGAAATCACAATATCCAAACTCATTGATTTTGTTTAATGCAAATACAATATTATGAGAACTTGAAGGCATACTACTCAATTAAATTGTTTTAGCCATAGTTTCAAAACTCTGCAAGTACTCGCAGGACTTGCAAGTCAAACCTCGATGCAAATTGATTGCTGAATTACTCACTGCAACCTTTTACATAAACTTGCGGCAATTTTAGTCAAAAAATAACAAAAACCTCATCGCTTTTTCCTTGAAACTTGCCAAAAAATCATCGTAAAAAGGATATAAGCGAAAAGGCACAATCTTTTGAATTTTTTTTATTTTGTGGATGCGAAAAAAGTCACAACAGAAGACATGAAAAAAGTCACGATGGAAGGCACGACCAAGGTACACGACGACTATAGGTTTACTACATGGTCCTTTGGTACAGTTTCTCTTTTGTTGTATATTCAGTGCTCCTTTCTACTATAACTCGCCAAATTCCAACATTTGTTGTATGCCACTCTACGATTTTATGTGTAGTCAATAGTTATGTTTATGCTTTTTTGTTTTGTTGTTATGCCCTTCCACCATGGCTGCCAAGCCCAAACAACCAATGGAAATACCTTTTCATACTAATTACGCTCCTAGCCAGTCTACTCACCACATTAAACTATTTCATGGTGGAGAAAGGAAGAGCTTCTTCTGGACAAACAATTAGGTGGAGATATCTTTATCTTATTATTTTTATACCCATTTTTAAATTCTTATAGGAGAAAACTAGAATATGATAAAAGTTAAGGCTTCATTATTCTATTTTTTTATGATGAATCCAGTATGAGACTCAAAACATTTTCTGATTTAAATCTATATGGAGATTATTCCAAAATACACCACAAAGATTCAAGACCACATAAAGGACCTGAAAACTCAAAAGATAGTAGCTTCTATTCAATTGTGATGTCTGTACAGGTCGATATTAGGCCTCTTGCTTCAGATACAGAATGGATGGTTTGCATATAAAAGACAGTATTTCACATCACATGTTTGTCATGAAATCAAAATTAAGGGCCTTGCCAAAACTTAATCAAATTAGTAAAGTACATTTAACCTATCCAAAAATTAATACTAAGTCATTACTCTTAGTTTAATCACGCATGTTGAAATAGAAAACCAAGAATTTGGTAGCAAACATTAGTCATATTACAATCATAATCTTACCAAATATCTTTGTATTCAAAATACTTTGGCAGAAGTATGGTTAGGAATTCAAACTAACAACAAAACCTTAGGTACAGCAAACACAAAGAAGTTGGCATTATTGATAACACTAATTTCTACACAAAGCTAAGCACTAGTTTGATCCTAGCAAGACACTTTCAAATCCTTAGAATTTAGAGATTTAATTTTGAACAAATTGGCATCAAATATCTTTGGTTTCCAAAAAGGGATTGCTTTCTATGGAATTTTAACTTCCTTTGTTTCAGAAATTTTATTATTTCAGTTTGGTCTTTTTGAACAGCTTTTGTTGGTCTTTTAGCTGCCATAAAGTTATGAAAATGCATTACGAAAAAAGGTTTAAAATTTAAATGAATGACCTTGTTATTAATTTTTTATGTTGTCTCCCTTTTGCTAGGTTTCATTCGTATTGCTAAAAGAATATGGCTTTTGCAAGTAAATGAACTGGTGGCAAACCAATGGATCCTTGCTGGAAACACGAGACACCAAGTGAAGTGCAAGGAGAGATTATTTGTATTCATTGCACTAAGTCAATGAATGGTTGCATAAATCGACTCAAATACCACCTTCCACAAATCCCTCTCCAAGACATTATTTGTATAGAAGCTAGTGCAGGGGTTGAGAGGGAGGTGAAAGCACTCCTTGCAACATTTGAGCAAAGAAAGGTAGATAAAAAGAGAACAGCATAGGAAATGGCAGCCCCAACCCCAAATTTCAATTCTATAGGGTCACAAGCAGATATGGGAGGTTCTTCTTCTATTGGGCCACGAATACGAGGATTAGGAGGTGTTGGCAGCCATAGTTCTAGCCTTTTTGTTCCTCGTAATACTCCTAATGCACAACCTTCATTGGAGCGTACTGCATGGAATGGAGAGTTGTAACATGATGCGAAGTTGGCATGTGTGAGATTTTGGTACTATAATAATATTCCATTCAAAGTTGCTTGTAGTCCTTATTGGGAACAATAGGTCAATAGATTGACCATGGCAATATAATGTCCCCAATTTCCGGCTAGTTATTTTATTTAATTGATTAAATATTAATTTGTCCTAAATTAATAATTGGGGCATTAATTTTTAATTAATTATTTATTTATTGAAGTGATTTAAATAAAAAAGTAATAAATAATATAAAATTCAGTTTATTAATTAAAAAGAATCTTTTGAAAGTTGAGCAAAGCCTTTAAAAGGAGATGAAGGCAAAGCATTTGGATCATTCTTGAAAAATATTATTTTATTGGGGAATTGTGAAATTTGGGAGAGGTCAGCTTTCTAGAACTGGAGGACGAAAACCCTCAAGTTCAGGTTTAGAGATTTGGACGAAAAACCAAATCTTCTTGCGGGAGGATTCAATTCGTAATTTGCGATTGGGCTTCAAAGATCGACTGTGGGAATTTTGTGGGTCTTCTTCAAAGACAAAATTCTGAATATCTAGGTTTATAAAGTTGCATTTATACAAATCATTATTTCAGGCCTAGTATATTATTAGCTAAATAAAGAAGACTCCAGGATAATACAAATCTGCGAATAAAGACAAACTTGTGATTTTATTATATGCCAGCCGTATGAAGGTGTCGATCAAGTTTTAGGAGGAATATTTTAAGGAGTTGATGCCCCTACTCATTACGCAGCTTACCAAGGGAGAATCGAGGCTTATATTGATTGTAATTCGTTGAAGGAATAAGGGGACGTGAATTTATGGAGACTGCCGCTAGTTAAAGGAGGGCGAGGGAAGTAGAAATTCTATGGAGCTTTCAAACTCCTTAAATTCTTGTCATCCTTTTCATTACTGTCGGCTTCTCTCATTTCCGCCCAGCCTTCTTGGGGAGTCATGATCATTAGAAAGTGAGTTTGGGGAAATGTGGCAGTCAAAGGGAGTCATCAGATCAACCCAATGTAATGTCCCTAATAGAAGTTATACCAAATCTATTCTAAATTATCAATTTTTCCAAGCAATGGGCCCTAGAGGATACCTTGAATTGATTTAGTACCTGTAAACAAGCTAGAGATCCATCACTAAAATAGCCTAACAAGTAGAATATTAGTACTCCACATTGAACGTCAGAATTAAGCATGAGTAATTCTATATTAAGTATCATAGTTAACATTAGTAACTTCATAATGAACTAACTAACCCAATCACTAACCTACCTTGGGGTTGCTTAATTATGGGTCACATGGAAGAGGATGTTGATAGGATATCTCGGTCTCTCCTCCCTCATGTGGCGCATGCCATGCATATGAGGGGGATTTCCTAGGCCTCATGTGGCGCATGCCATTCATATGAGATGACCCAGTGAGACTCTTAATCCCCTTGTCATCATCCTTGTTCCATTTCCCATGATTGATCCTCCTTGCTTGCTACACCGTGGTAGGAAGGTGGGATTACAATGGTTACTCCGGTGATCAATCTAGACCCAAAGGCATGTACCCCCTTGGCCCTTTGTGGGCTCATCTTGCCCCCTACCCCCCACCCCCAGTGGCGTATCTAGTAGAGACCCCTTTGCAGCATTCCCTCTGTAATCCTTCTTCTTCTATCATGGTGTAAATACACATAGTAATTTAACCAAATTCAGATTTGCAAATAATCATATCAGCAATATCAATTTTAGACTAGCAAATAATCCTATCAGCCATACGTAATCGATTATGATTATACTAGCATAGGATATGAATAATGATATGCACGAACCCTTGATCCTACATTACAAGTATTGTCCATATTTGAACAATACATTATAATATAAGGATCCATAATTCTGAAATTATAAATTAATTATACCAGGAAACAGTGCTATACTGATCCTATTTACAACCCATTATATCCTATAATTACTCCCTCACAAATATTTTAACTTACAAATCGGATAGAATCCTAGTAGATATCTCAATCAATCCTTTAATGTTCTATTTCCTCTTATTTTGACTGTACCTTAATTCAGATATAATTCATTTGATTTTCCTTCTTTCTCTTTGATGCCTACTGTTCTGGAATTATTTCCCTTTTTATAATCATTCGCTGCCAAGAGATATCTCCTTCATTGCCAAAAGTCATGTTACTTGGTAACTATCGTGCCTTTTTTATTATAATCACTGCTGCGGTTAATTAATGGTGATTGGGAGTCGATGCTTTAGCATTTACTAATGTTTCGTAACTACTATTTATTTATTGGGTAGTTAGTTTCTTGTAAATATTATTTTTTATTTTCAGATTATGTTTCTTAAGCCATATATATTTAATTTCATCATTATGATAATTGCAATTAACAATAACATTTTTTTCTTTTTTGTATTTATAATAATTGTATTACAATTATATTCTTGTGAATATTAATTTCTTTATTATGATAATTTGTATTATAATTATAATATTATCTATGATAATTATAATTATAATAATTTTTGAATTGCTATTATTTATTGATAATAATAAAATTGCCCATATATATATTTCTTTATTTATTTTCTCATTTATTTACATTTCAAAGTGTTACAATTTTGGGGATGTGACACCCAGCAAGTGAAAGGTTCAGCCCAGTCTAAAGTATAAGGGACACATGTGCAGCTAAAGAGGAGATTGGTGTTGAAGAATAGAATCTTGGCAGCGATTAGCATCTTCAGGCTTTGTGATAAGACGTTTGCATAAAATAAAAAGGGGTCGAGGGTCTTAATGTCTCCAGACCCTTGCACACACACTTCTACCATTTCCTATACCTGCGCCAAGCCTTGTTCTGGAGAGAATAGGCTTAGACGTTGACTGCTGCACAGCAGGGAAAAGTCAGCCAATCACTAACTTTGCATACCAGACCCCAGTTGGTAGTCTGCTTATCCTTGCTGGCCGCCACTATCCAGGTTTGGTATTGGTATATTCCAAATTGATGAATGGGAGTCTGTTGTATAATTTCCAGGTCAGATATTGGTTATTAAACAATTCTGAATTATGTTCTGAAGTGCTTATTCTGGAATATAAATAATTAAGTTCAGAATTACATTGCTAATTATATTTATCATATTTCCTTGTTCTAGCAATAGTAATTGACTAATTGTACTATGAATCATTAAAGTTAATGAATCTTTCATTTGATGAAACTATCATGTAACATTCCTATTTAATATCAACTGAAACAAAAATCAGGCCAGCAATCAGACAATTGTTTGACAATTATATGATGTTTTATCAAAATCTAAATACATAGTTTACGAGTCAATCTCATTGATCCAAGAACCTATCTCTCATGGGCATGAATGGTCCACATAGCACTCATTGCATTTTGTTGGCGCTCATAAAAAATGAAGCATCAAAACTTTATGAGAGGTTACCCATCCCAATACTACTCCAACTCAAGTGCACTTAAATGGGTTAGCAAGCTAAATGGGCTTGACCTTGGGGAAAACCCCATGGTTAAGTGCACTGGAATCAAACTAATATTACGATAGGTGACCTCCCAATATGTCTTGATGCTTCACCCCTATGAGCATCACTAGATGCAATGAGTGCTAAGTGGACCATTCACGCTCAAAAGATATGGGTTCTTGTGAAACACCACTCATAAAATATGGATCAATGAGATTGACTTAAAAACTACATAGTTGAATATTGATAAAACATCATATAATTTGAAACACTATAAAAAACACCACCGTCTTGAGAAGTTAAATATGCTATCTAAACATGTGAAAATGTAAATATTTGGCAAGCTGAAAAGTCAAATAGTTCACAATGTAATGGACCTAAATCTTTCCATGCATCATAACAAATACCACATAGCATAGGTACACGAATCGAACGATTTTCTAGCTCCATCTAATATCAACTCCAAAGTAGTGTGTACCAATCAATTAAAGAAAAATGAGAATAGCAAGAACAGAAAAAAAAGTCTGCATAGGCAAAGAAAGAATGCACACAGGTTCCACCATAATTGAGCATTTTCTTCCTGCCATAGGACAAATGCAAATGATGCATATTCCTGATAATCTCTTGCTGTCCGCCTCAAGAAGGGGGCAGCACGTTGTCCAGTCTTGGAAAAGAAGATAACTTTGACCTGCAATACACAAAAGCACAGTTAACTACCACACTTAGGGGAGAAAAAAAAAAAAAGGATTTGCTTCAATCAAATCTGATAATGCAAGCTCACTTGCCTTAAAGAGCAAGAAATAACAAATAGGCTTCCTTTCCAAAGAAAACATGCACTTTATATGTGTAAACAGTATATCCACTTTATTTCCTTTTTTCAACAGATATAGGAATATAGGCAACAAATACAAATCCTTGCCAACAATCAATTCATTTATGAAAGTAAAATATTTGAGTTGCAGAAACTCGTGCATTAACCTATTATTTCAGTCAAATAAAAGAAAACCTTTATTATTAAAGATTTGTTACATTGACAAAGAAATTGAATGTGGAGTAAGAAACAAAGAGATTGATGTGGAACATGATTACAAGTTGATTAAATGTCGCTACTTCTTTGTCCCGGTCTTCTATAATCACTTGCAAATCATCTAGGCCTTCACAACTTCACCATGGACTACTGCTGTTAACCACTAGGCAAGGAGTGGGGCTGTTGTCACAACAGACTCGAGTACCTGCCGTGGACCCAAGTAGCCTTTGTCCACATGCTTACCATCTCATCTCCTTTATTGCAATTGGAAACTTCTTTCACTGCAAGTTTCCTTACAATAGTTGTCTTTGGCTTAGGATATCAACTAACTACTCATTGCAGCATTGTTGAATTCTGCAACAAATTTCTTAAGATATGAATTTTGTACTGTTAATTTTCATCTATAATAATGAATATATCCAAGTGGTGTTCTTTTGATTACAATAAATAATTGGCAGAAAATGAATTACCAAAATTGGTACCCCTACAAAACTGAGTCTTATAGCCTCTTTTTGTAGGATCCTTGTAAAGTAATCCTCAATCAGATAATAATTGCAAAATAATTGTCATCTCTCCCAATGAATCACAAGACTTTGTTCTATTATGGTCCTGTTTACTAACAAATTTTGCAGGCTGAAGATATGCCTTCAACAAGGAACCAAATGATGAAAACAAAGGAGAAAATCATTAATCAAGGAAGATGGCAATAGGAGAAGAAGTTTAAGCGAAAAATGCTTGCTACCTGTTGTGACCTTTTAACACATCGCCCCATTGCAAATGGGGACCCTAGTAGTTTTCCCTCTCAGTTTTGCTTTTGCATTTTGGTCTTTTGGTGGGGTACTTAGAATTTGAGTTTTTGAAGGGTCATCCATGTCAAGAAATGATTTTGAGCCAGAATCAATGCACGGACGTCATCAAAGTGTTTAGGAGGCCTTGTGGACGAAGATCGACTGTCATTTCGGTCAATTCTGACACTTCCTAAATTTTAGGGTTTCCACTCCAGACCCCTATTTTTTAGGGACTTTTTTTTGGCATTTTTAGCCCATTCTAGGCTTCCTATTTTTTAGGGGCTATTTTTAGAAAGTTTTTCTATTTTTGGTAGGGTTTCTATTTCTGGAAAGTGTGCAGATCAAGGCTTCATCAACATCAACTTTACAAGGTCCCAAAATAGAAGTGGGTGAAAACTTTGAAAAATCTGAAAATTTGTCTAAGGCATGGACAAGCATGTGCTAAATTAGCCCAAGCATGAAGAAAGGAAAGATGGCATGGACATTGGACAAGTCCGCCATAGGAAAAAGATCATGGCACAACCATCAAGGAAGTCCGCCCATGAAAAATGGCTAAGTCCAAGCCAAGTCCGCCCCAAGGAAAATGAAAATGTATTGGACACTGATGAAGTCCGCCCAAGACAATAGCTAGAGGATAGACCAAGTTCGCCCAGCACCAAAGATAAATGGCTTCGTACAAGGCAAAGTCCGCCCTAGGTTGATGATGGCTTGGAGACTAGACAAGTCTGCGCCAATATGTTGGGAGATGGCACAGAGTGGTGGCAAGTCCGCCCTAGGAAAGGAAGGATGGCACAAGGCACAAGCAAGTCCACCAAGTCAAAGATGGCATGGAGGTAGGCCAAGTTCGCCCAGCCTAAACCAAAAAATAGCACAAGGTATTGCCAAGTCCGCCCAAGAAAATGGCTTGAGACATAATGAAGTCCGCTCCAAGAAGGTTGGAGATGGATTGCAACTAGAGGAGGTCCACTCCAAGATGTTGGGAAATGGTAAATGACTAGAGAAAGTCTGCCCCGTGATAATTTAAATGGCAAATGGCTAGTCCAAGTCCGCCCTAGGCTTGAGTAAAATGGAAAAAACACAAGGCAAGTCCTCCTAGGCCATGAATGGCATGAAAAACTCTTGGAGAAATGAAAATTGAAGATTTTTGCCTTGGAGAAATAAAAGAATTTAAAATTTTGCCTAAGTCTAGACATTAAAAAAAAAATTTAAAAATCAAATGGCATGTCTGGACAATGAGGAAATTCGCCAGAAGTAAAAGATCATGGCAAGATTGACAAAGATGAAAATTTGCCTTAGGCAGAGGCACGAAGCAGTTTGAAAAGATATAAAATCTAAATTTGCCTTTGGATAAAATAATAATTAAATACCATGATTTAATTATTTTAACAAACGGGTTGGAAACAACACATAAAATATTCTTTTAATATTTTATTTTCCAAAACCCATTTAATGAGAAAATTCGAATTTTCTCTAAGCAAATTTTGGGAAAAAGAAAGAAGAGAAAAGACTTCACTGAACCGGCATTGAAATTAGACACTTTCTTTACCAACTGGTGTTGAAGATGGAAATTACTATTTGAAAGAGAAGTGCAAGCCAAGTTCCAACTGCATTAATTGGAAACAATAATTTGCTAAATGGGTCGATTCTTTCAACCTTAAATTGGTTTTGCATCTCATTTCTCAATCATTCTTTCAAAAACGAAGTTGTGAAGAGAAGTTTGTCTAAGGCAAGAGAAGTTTTGTGAAGAAAGTGATTTTTACTTTCGAAGTGAAGGCTAAAAAGGGCGAATTTATTCAGCAGCAATACATTTTTTCATTGCCAAGCAGATTTACTTTCTCTATTCCGGCAAAAAAAAAATTATTTTCAAAATGATTAAATTCTTTCATTTCCAGCAATAATCATTTTCAAGAATTAACTTATCGAGTTGGCTAGAATATGTTTGTTTCGAAATAATGGCATAAATAATTTCTGAATTTTAATATTTTCTTTTGCAGATTTATGTTGGACAAAGGAGAATCGTCAAAGAAAATGAAATTCGCCAGCAAAGGTCTACAGCTGGAGTCTAAAATCATCTCCAAGTGGAAGAATATTGCGGATACCAATCTTGGCCATGTTGACTTTGACGAATTCAGGAAAAGAATGTATGGAAGTGACGAACTCTTACCTACGCCAATTGCACGGAAAATGATGCGGAACAGCATAGTTCAAGCTGCAAGATTTCCGCCGGCAATCGAATGTCCAAAACTAATTATAGAATGTGCCTTGCATTACAATGTTGAAGAGAGACAAATTGAAGCGCCTGATGGCAGAGTATTGGCATATCTAGGCGAACTAGATATACAAGAGGCATTTGGAATTCCAGCTTACCATCGAACATATTACTGGTCAAAGGAAGATGCACAAAAATTGTATGAGGACAAACAAATCCTTTGTGAGACAAACATAAACAAAAACTAAAAGGTGCCCAAGAAGTTGCTTAGGCCGGATTTCAAAGAAGATTACGGAGATATGGTCTTGCTGCTGAACAGAATAGTGGGTAATCCTCAAGGTGTACCTTTTGAGACTTAAATGTATTACTTCATTGACGAAGAAACTCCTGACGCAAAAATGGTTAACTGGTCAAGGATGATCAGTGACAGTATTCACGAGCAGTTGGTCAACCTGGAGAAGACCAAAGTTTTTCATATGAGTTCCTATATTATATATTTGCTTGCTCGAACCTACCGATATGTCGGTCTCATCTACAAGGGTGTAGTCGGCAATGGCGAAAGGGAGTTCAAGGTTTATCATTGCTATCCTCAATTGCAGTTAAGCGAGAAGTCACACTTCCGACGGGCGCATGATGCTTTTCTCATGTATATTACTCGGATACTTCAAAGTGGAACACATCAAAGGCTCACCCATGAAGCAAAGAGTTTAATCAGCAAATACGGATCCTGGTTTATCCAGTTTCCTAGATTTACCTACATCCGAATACAGGGATTCACGGGCTCTCTTTACAAGTTGCCAATCTATCCTACCAACAGAATGATTTTACTGGAAGTGCTAAGGAAGTTGGAAACATTTCAAAGCATCCAAAGACCAAAACAAAAAGCAGCTGTCACGTTTCCTCTCTTTATTGGAAACATGATAGAATCTTGTCTGTCAGCATAGGCAGCAGAAAGTGCTCGAGTGGAGATTCGATGGTATCCATTCACTTCATACAAAACCAGAAGTGACTTTGATCCACTCAATCATATTGGAGTTGTGGACGGAAGAAAATATAGGCACAGAATCGACCTTGAGGACTTCTGGTCGAATGTTGCTGACGAATTTGAAGTAAGGAAAAGATTTTGGTCGAGACTACCTTTGGACATGATCAAGACAACGGAACTCTTCCATGTGCCTGACCAGCTGGATGATGATAAAGTGTATATGCAACCAGGCTATGATGAGAGACTGCCACTTCTTCCTGTTAAATGGTCTGAGTCGGAACTTGGTGACCTGACAATTCTTATCAGGCATGTGGTTAAGTACTCGCAATGGTGGGTAGACCAGCATGTACAGACTTTGAGGCAACGGAGTATATCATTCACCTATGACTTGATGGGCGAAGTTGAGTCCTGTTCTTCCAATGTCGACGCTTCTCAGGGAGAGGAGCTAGTTGAGCCTGCCAACCAGAAAAAGAGAAAGGGTAAGGAAAAGGCGATAGGTGAAGAACCAATCCAGAAAAAGTCTAAGCCCCTTCACTCAGCCACATCCAGGAATGTGGAGCAATTATTGATTATGGACATAGAATCATGGGGACACATCAAAATTCCTTCGCCAATTCTTGAAAAGGACATGGAGCCCATGCAGCTTGAAGATAAATTTCATCACTCTCCAACTAGCACAGAAATTTGTGAGTCGAATGAGGATTTGGATGTGATGGGAGGCGACTTCCAAGAGGGAATGATTTCAGCCCTCAAGGGAATTCAGGAGGACCCGTCAGTGTAGGAGATCCAAGACATCCAAGACGTTCCAGACTATGAGGATGATGGAGTTGAGCAGCCAACGATCCCAGATTGGCTGAAGGAAAGGCTTAAAGTCAAGGTACCGGTCGAGATGCCAGAAGAGGACGATATTGCAAATTTCTTGGCGAGGTTGGAACAAGCTAATACAAAGAAACCGGCCAAGAAATTCTCCACCATTCAAAGAGATGAAACTGGTAATCGTACTGTGCAGATTATAGTACTGACGATTGAGAAGCCACAGGATGAGATTACTCCAATTGAGTATGCCATTACGGTCATTGACATTGGTCCATCAACAAAAGGACAAGAGGTGGAAGATCTAGATAACTCCGTCTCCACCATTACGTCCAGGTTGGAAAGGGAGACTAAGAATAAAAAAAAGAGTATAAGATGGAGGTTGAGCACCTAAAGGAATATATCCGGCATTTGACAAGGCCACTCAACCAAGGTGACCAATCACCCCCTCTACTCCCAAATGCATCGCAGGAGCCAGCAAAAAATCTTGAGAAGGAATTGACTACTGCCAGAGAAACAAAGGAATGGATGGTAGGGAAAGAGGGAGAAGTAATGGCATTCGTAGAGAAGTTGGCACATGCTCATGGGCAAACTTCTTTCTTACTCACAAGAGTTACAAACTTGACTGAAGCATGGGACGGACTCGAGGACCTCCAAGATAGAATCATTCCATGTCTCCGAGACATAAGGAGAATCCCTAAGTAAAGGCTAGTCGACAAGGAGATTATTGCAGCTGGAGCGGCATACGACTTCAACCATTGGTATTGTGCATTGGTCTCACGTGGGGAAGTGTTGAAAGGGTTAAGACGAAAAGTGCTAGAATTGATGAGCAAGTGAAAGGTATTCAGAATAATATTTTCCATATGGCAGCAGACGTGTTGGACAACGACATTGTCCGAAAAAATGACTTCCGGCCAAGCAATATGCAAGAAGAAGCTCAAAAGGTTTTTTCCATCATGCCGATCTTGGAAAAAAATTTGACTAAGGCATTTGACCTCTTGACCATCCGGAATACCTTCCTGCAGCATGAATCAGAGTGGACGGTTGTCTTTGCCGATTGTGCAGAGAATTTCAACCTGCTGGAGTACAAATTCAATGCCTTGCCGGACATTACCATTGAGAAGGTTGGCGCCATTGTGTCCAGATTCATCAGACGGAACATTGCGGAAGCGGATAAAGACGCAACTGTCAGTGGATGACTCATTTGCTTGTCAATTGGTTGATATTTTGGCAAACCTAATTAGGGTTTTCTTGTTTAAATCTGGGCCATTGATCTTGATTTAATCTTGGTCGTTCATTGTATTCGGGAACTCTATAAGTACCCCTCCACTTTCATTTGAAAGGCATTAGAGATTAGAAATTAACATTGAAAATCAGAGAGATTGGAAGTTAGATTAGAAATTTAAATTGTAGAGCATAGAAATAAGAGGAGAGTTTTATGAAATTGTTGCGAAAAACTATTATGATGATAAAGTTCATAAATGCATGAGATGCTTTGAATCCTTTTATTGTCAAATGGTTGCATGGTTACGTATTTTTTTTTTCTCATAGAATTGTTCTAGATTAGAAATTTATTTGAATATTAGTGGAACCAAAGATTGATAGTGAAGATTGGTGTAACTTAGCTCATACTTTCTTCGAATGGATGCTTTAATGTGGATGCTTCAAAGTTTACTTCAAATAATGTTGTTCTATTGATGGTATTGTTTGTAGTAGAAAATCTTAAGCACAGATCCTAGAAGATTGCACCCGCTTTTGTGTAGTTGTCGTTTTACATGGCGAAACAAAGCATGGTTTTGATTAGTTTCATTCAATCTTTGCAGTCTCTTAGTTCCATAGGTTTAGTATAGGATTTCTTAACCCTCACTCTTTTTTTCATTTTTTATCCAACATCGGAAAAATCCCAAAAATTATAACACTGCATTCAGTTCCTTACTTTCAAGTGACTTACTGAAGTAAATTCCCTTCGGTTACCAGCAAATCACAACGGCCACAGAGCTTATCCACACCCCAATTTTTGAAACATTGGAATTACCGTGTGACCTTTCTTGCAATCTTAGCACAAGAGGTAGTTTTTCAAGAGAGGATAGAGCGTCTATGGATACTTTATTCTAGAGTGTTTGGTGTGTCACAAAACACGCATCAACACTACCTCGACTTCCAAGCAGCAAAGCCATTAGGAATTGGTGTCCAAGACATGGCAAAACAATCAGAGATTAGCATTCAGCCTAAATAGCGAGAAACAGGTCTGAATGTGGCAGCAATATCAAGTGAAAATTCAACCATCCATGAATAAAGGAGTTACCAAAGAGGTAAAATCAGAGATGAAACATGCCAAGAGAAGAAGTGTGGCAGAGAAGACAAAATCATCCCAAAAGTGGCAGTGGTATAAGTGAACTCCATCATAAAGGAAACCTCTCAAAGAAAATCAGATCATTGCCAATGGTAGAGCCAGTTAAAAATCGTGACTACAGTGGAAAACATGTTACGGAATCATGCCAGCCATAAAGGACAAAAAGAAGTTAAGAAAAGTTGCATTTTAGAGGGGCAGAAACAGCAGGAAAGGTTTAAAAAAAGACATAAATTTAACATATTTCAGGCGGTCTGACCAGTTCTACCCAGCACCCAACAGGGCCGAGACTTCATAAAGTCGCAACAAGAGAAGATGGCATGAGAACTCTAAAAATGCAAATAAAGAAGGGCAATTTAAAATTGTCAAACATGTTATGAACCATGGTAAAAGAATGGTGAGAGAAATGACTGTAAATAATGTTTCTTCCATGGTCGAACCAGTCAAAAAGGGTGATGCAAGTGGCAACTAACTGCTAAAATATTAAACTGTGACTAGTATACAATAGGGGATCAAAACATAAAGAAATTGCAAATTCTCCTTGGCAACACTGCCTCAAAAGCATGACAAGGAATTAGTTGGCTGAAAACCAAGACCCAAACATCAAGTTAAGTGATTTAAAGAAGAAAACATAAAAAAGATGGCGGATTCAGTCCAGTTGGCCAATTTCGGGAAGTGAGCAATTTTCTCACACCATTTTGAAGTGTTTTATTCCTATTTCAACAGAAAGATTAGAATTTGCTTTAAAGCTATTATTCTATTATCATTTGAGCCCGACAGGCTGCTAATGAGAGTTATAAATGATGACCATACGATTATTGTAATGTCCCCTTCTCAACAGTGACTTGACAGTTGGCCGTTAGTCTATCCTGGTGACCCGTAGACTACTCGGAAGCAGAATTAGGGTTTCCTACCTTCTAGGAGGTCGTTTCAGCTTGTGTTGGAGTGTGCTTCTGGAATCTTGGTGTTTGGTTGGCAGCTCTTTTCTGGGTTTTCAGAGAGCTTCGCAGTGGTATATCTGGCATGTTGATCTGAGTTACTTCCGGAATTTACTATTTTTAGTAAATTATATTTCTGGCAGTGGTCTTGTTGGCTTCAGCGTTCTTGGCTTGCCTCATCAGTTGGTTCAGTTGGGTACCTGGTTTAGCGCCTAGATGTAGTTCTGGAGAGATAAGTGTTTTAATTAAAATAATATCTTATTTTAATTATATCTAGGCTTCTCAACTTAATGTTAATTTTAAAAGGGGACTTTTTATAGGTTGGCGCTTCATCCAAAAAGTTAAGTGAATTGGTACCTTTTTATATTTTTGCTGACTTGGGAAAAGGTACGCCAAAAGTGAGGATGGTAATAAGTTAAAAGTGGCGTGCGTTTTTACTTTGGAAAAAGGGACGCCACTCCTTGAGTCAATGGTCAAACAGGAATTTATGACAACCTTTGAGTGGAGCGCACCTTCTGGAAGCTTCCAGGATGATCTTCAAATGTTATTTAAAGGAGTGCTCTTCTTCATGTTTTTCATCTTACATTTTGAGTATTGTTATGCTACCGGTTTGGTGCCAGGTTTGCTTCGAGAAATGCATACCTCCTAGCTAGGCTTGACTTCTTGCTTGAAATACAGCAACTAGTTGAGAGGTTGATTTTAGTGAGTTATTTTGCATTGTAGTCGAGTTTCTTATCAGTTTAGTTACTTTTTGCAGTTGTAGTTTTGTCACAGCTGATCCATGTTTTTACTCATAAGTCTAAAAATAAAAATATAGTGGTTTTGGGCATTTGGTCTATTTATTTCCTTGCTAGGGGCAACCCTTCTTGCAAATTTGCAGATTTTAATATCCAGTATTTAATTTTAAAATGCAAAATCGCCCCTTCTCTTGGGCCGTACATTTCTGGAAGTGCTTGGTTTTGCGTGCCAAATGAATAGTGATCATTTGAGTTTGTTTTGAGCTTTCCTCTTGGGCGCCTTCAGTATTAGGATATATTGCATTTGGTTTCATGAAATTCGGGCGTGTTTTGAAGGAGTTGTCTTCATTTTAGTGATTTTCTGTGTTGTTGATTCTGCAGTTTCAGTGCAGGTCTGCATAACCAGATTAGAAAAAAATGGTTAGGATATTTCAGTGGTATCAGAGCCATGATTCTGCTAGCCTGTGGTCTAGTGAAGTTAGTTTCCGATGAGTGACAGAGCCCACAGATACTACACCAGAAGTCAGGCGGGAAATCCGCCATATCAGTTTCCGCAAACACCAGAGACATACTTTTTCTGAGGTACTCAGAGAAATAGGGCACACAGTTGACAGAGGTAAAGCAGTTGCAGAGATGGCAGAGATTAACCAACAGCCCACGGATGACAGAGGTGATAGAATGGAGAAGAAGTTTGACGAGATGATTGACATGCTGGGACGCTTACTTGCCAAAATGGATCAGCACGCTGCAAACAATTCCCCCCTTAATCAAAACAACTCCAACGGTGAACACAATGGAGTCAATGGGAACAATGGCAATGGGAGAGATAGAACCATTGGACAGCATGATGCCACGTCTAGAGGATCAGCCTCTAGGCCCCTTTTTCCCACATTCACTCAAAGAGAAGAACCCCAAGTTGAAGCTGCAATGAATTATGTCGATGACGCCAGACAGGCTTTCTTGGAGTATGACTCTTTCCCCCCTGGTCTTAAGGAGCTGTGGTCTTTTGACCAATTCATAAATCAGAGGAACCGGAGAAATGGTGGAAGAAATGAATTCAGAGGTCCTATGGGTCCTAGAACGGATTACCAACAAGCTCTCGGGAAGGTGTCCTTGGCCCACTTCGATGGAAGTGATGCATGCACAGCTAGAGCATGGGTGCAAAAAAAGGATAATTACTTATCCTTGAGACCTATGGCGGAAGAAGACGCAATCAAATTTGCCACCCTACACTTGGAAGGTGTTGCTCATGAGTGGTGGTATCATGGTTTGGTCACCCTTGGCCACAACCTAATCAGAACATATGGAGAGTTCACTGACAAGCTGATTGACAGATTTGACACTAAGGATACTGAGGTGAAATTCAGGGAACTAGCTCAGTTGAAACAACATGGTTCCTTGGAATCATACATTGGAGATTTCCAAAGGCTTTCCGTGATGGTGCCCAACATCACCGAAAGAAGATTAGTGATGTTGTTTTCAGAAGGACTAATGGAGCCTTTGAAAGGATGGGTAAAGGCTTTTGACCCACCCAGTCTTGAAGAATCTATCAAAAAGGCTAGAAACATGGAGCTGTCTGCACCAAGGCCCAAATTTCCATCCAAGTTGTTTCCCCATAGACAAGACAAAAGACATCCTCCAAATCAGCACAAGAAATTTCCTCCTCGATTGGATGATGATGCTAAAGAGAAGCTAAGGAAGGAAGGGAAGTGTTACACTTGCAAAGAACCTTGGACAAGGGGACACAAATGCTATGGTAGAGGCCATTCTAACCATATGGAGGCCTATTCTGATTATGGATCAAAATCTAATCAATTAGAACAGCAATCAGAAATTGTTGAGAGTGATGAAGAACATGAGCCAGAAGAGACGGAAGAAGAACAGGGGGGTGAAGGCACCTTTGCCCCAACTCTCAAGCTTCCAAAAGAACGAGTCCTTCAAGCTTCGTGGCTCGATTGGGAAGCATCGTGTGATTGCCTTAATTGATACTGGAGCAACACACAACTTCATTGATGAAGGTTTGGTTGCAAAGAAGAACCTCAAGACAGAGGAGTTTGAAGGTTTCAAAATGATGGTTGCGGATGGGTTCCACATCGCTTGCACTCACAAGATTACTGACATGTCCTTACAGCTAGGTAACCATGAAGTCAAAGACGACTTCTATGTTGGAATATTGGGGATACCGATGCCGCTCTTGGCATTCAGTGGCTGCGATCTCTTGGAGAGATCTCCCTGAACCTACAAACCATGGAGCTTAAGTTTCAATCTGGCGGGAAGAAAGTTGTACTGAGAGGAATGTCAAATGGAGGTCCCCGGATTGTCTCTTTTAAAAGAATGGAAAAGTTAATCCGACATGATGCAATTGAGTGGGCTGCGGAGTGTATGATTCTTCCAGCTAGCCCTGTTGAAACAAAGATGGAATATCCGCCAGATATTCAATCCGTGCTTACAAAGAAAAGTAAAGTGTTTGCTGATTTACCACCAGGGCCACCTCCAGATAGAGGGTTTGAGCATGTCATTGAGCAGAAGGAAGGAGCTAAACCGGTAATCACAACACCATACCGATATCCTCAAAAACAAAAGGATGAAATCGAGAAAAACATAAGGGAGCTTTTGGAGATGGGCTTCATTTGTCCAAGTAAAAGTCCCTTCGCCTCAGCAGTGGTTCTAGTGAAGAAGAAGGATGGCATCATCCGCATGTGTGTGGATTATCGTGCCTTGAACCAAAAACACCATCAAGAATCGGTATCCCATTCCCCGAATCGATGAACTCATTGATGAGCTGCACGGTGCTAAGTTTTTCTCAAAGATTGACTTAAGGTCAGGATACTATCAGATTCGAATGAGGGGATCAGATGTTGAGAAGACAGCATTCAGGTGCCACTATGGTCACTTCGAATTCTTAGTTATGCCATTTGGGCCAACTAATGCTACGGCCACTTTCCAATCTTGCATGAACAGAACCTTCCAGAGACAGTTGAGGAAGTTTGTGTTGGTATTCTTTGATGACATCCTCGTTTACAACAAGACGTGGGAAGAACACCTCAAGCACTTGGAGGAAGTGCTTAGTATCTTGGAGACAGAAAGTTTCTTTGCAAAAGAATCAAAGTGTGAGTTTGGTATGCGAGAGCTACTCTACTTGGGCCACATCATCAGTGAAGAAGGAGTCAGAGTTGATCCAGAAAAGATCAAGGCTATCATGGATTGGCCAACCCCGGAAACTCTAACCCATTTGAGAGGATTCTTGGGTCTATGTGGTTTCTACAGAAGATTTGTGACGGGTTATTCACAAAGTGTTGCTCCTCTTACGGATCTAACCAAAAAGGGGGCATTCTTGTGGACAGAAAAGGCACAAGTTGTCTTTGATAAATTCAAGAGGATCATGAGATCTTGTCCGGTTTTGGCCATACCGGATTTCTCCAAACCTTTTGAGCTGCAATGCGATGCTTCGGGAGAAGGAGTTGGTGCTGTTTTGATGCAAGAAAAGCACCCCGTTGTTTTCGAAAGCAGAAAATTAAGAGGCATTGAGAGAACCTACTCAATTTATGACAAGGAAATGCTTGCAATCATGCATGCATTAGCCAAGTTCAAACAATACTTGGTGGGGAGTAAGTTTGTTGTCAAGACTGATCACAACAGTCTCAAACACTTCATGCATCAGAAGGACTTGAACGAAAGACAGCAGAACTGGGTGAGTAAGCTACAGGCTTATGATTTCGACATTGAGTATGTCAAGGGGAAGAATAATGTGGTGGCAGATGCCTTGTCACGGAGGCCACATTTGAGCTCATTATGCAAGCTTACAGCTGATTGGAGAGAGTTGCTGCTTGCTGATTATGCCAAAAATCAGTTTGCAACCAGCATTATTGAAGGTACTTGTCAGGATGAAAAGTACAAAGTGGTTGATGGGCTGATACATTACAAGGATAGGGTCTTTTTGGTACCCAAATCTAAGCTCAAAAAGAAGGTTTTGCAAACTTTTCATGACATTCCACTTGCTGGTCACCAAGGTTATTTTAAGACTTACTGGCAGATCCGTGAAAGATTCACGTGGAAGGGGTTGAAGAATGAGGTTTTGAACTACATCAAGGAATGCCATACTTGCCAAAAGAACAAGAATGAGCACACATACCCCGCCAAACTGTTGCAGCCCCTACCCATTCCCAATCAAAAATGGGAAAGCATCTCTATGGACTTCATCACGGGGTTGCCTAAGACACAAGGGAAGGATTGCATCTTCGTGGTAGTAGACAGATTAACGAAGTTTGCTCATTTCTTCGCTATCACCAGTTCATTTACAGCAGCTCAAGTAGCTGAGTTGTTCTTTCATGAGGTGTTCAAGTTGCACGGTTTTCCAAAGAATATTGTGAGTGATAGGGACAGCAAGTTCCTAAGCACTTTTTGGCAGGAAATTTTCCGGATGAGTGGTACGGTACTTACTCCGAGTACCAGCTATCACCCCCAAACCGATGGTCAAACAGAAATTGTGAACAAGTGGTTAGAGAGTTATCTCCGGAACTATGTTTCAGAACAGCAAAAGGCTTGGGTCAAATGGCTTCATTTGGGGAAATACTGCTACAATTCATCCTATCACATGTCCATTAGGACGTCTCCATTCAAAGCCCTCTATGGTTATGAGGCTATCAGCTTTGCTGATTTGGTGTTTGGGGATAGCAAGGCACCACAAGCCAAAGATATGTTGCAGCAAAGTCAGGATATTCTGAAATTGTTGAGGAACAACATTCAGATTGCTCAGAATCAGCAGAAATTGTACGCTGCTCAGCGGCGTATTGAGCGCTCCTTCGAGGTTGGAGACATGGTTTACCTGCGCCTTCAACCTTACAGACAATCTACTCTCAAGAAGAGTGGGGCTGAGAAGCTCAAACCCCGTTTCTATGGGCCTTTCAGAGTTATCAGAAAGGTGGGTGCAGTAGCCTATGAGTTAGAATTACCGCCTAGCAGTAAAGTACACAATGTCTTCCACGTGTCTCGCCTCAAAAAGGCGTTGGGACATAACATTGTTGTTTCATCTGATCTTCCCCCACTGGATGAGGAAGGGTTGTTAGTGCTAGTTCCTGAAGAAATTATCAACTTCCGGGAACGTTCTTTGAGGAGAAGGACAATCAAAGAATATTTGGTGAAATGGAAGAATTTGCAATTAGAGGATGCCACTTGGGAGAATGAGGAGATCTTGCAGCATCCTGGTTTACAGTTGCTTGTGGGCAAGCAATTTTGGGAAGGGCGGACTATAATGTCCCCTTCTCAACAGTGACCTGACAGTTGGTCGTTAGTCTATCCTGGTGACCCGTAGACTACTCGGAAGCAGAATTAGGGTTTCCTACCTTCTAGGAGGACGTTTCAGCTTGTGTTGGAGTGTGCTTCTGGAATCTTGGTGTTTGGTTGGCAACTCTTTTTTGGGTTTTCAGAGAACTTCACAGTGGTATATCTGGCATGTTGATCCGAGTTACTTCCGGAATTTACTATTTTTAGTAAATTCTATTTCTGGCAGTGGTCTTGTTGGCTTCAGCGTTCTTGGCTTGCCTCATCAGTTGGTTCAGTTGGGTACCTAGTTTAGCGCCTGGATGCAGTTTTGGAGAGATAAGTGTTTTAATTAAAATAATATCTTATTTTAATTATATCTAGGCTTCTCAACTTAATGTTAATTCCAAAAGGGGACTTTTTATGGGTTGGCGCTTCATCCAAAAAGTTAAGTGAATTGGTACCTTTTTATATTTTTGCTGACTTGGGAAAAGGTACGCCAAAAGTGAGGATGGTAATAAGTTAAAAGTGGCATGGGTTTTTACTTTGGAAAAAGGGACGCCACTCCTTGAGTCAATGGTCAAACAGGAATTTATGACAACCTTTGAGTGGAGCGCACCTTCTGGAAGCTTCCAGGATGATCTTCAAATGTTATTTAAAGGAGTGCTCTTCTTCATGTTTTTCATCTTACATTTTGAGTATTGTTATGCTGCCGATTTGGTGCCAGGTTTGCTTCGAGGAATGCATACCTCCTAGCTAGGCTTGACTTCTTGCTTGAAATACAGCAACTAGTTGAGAGGTTGATTTTAGTGAGTTATTTTGCATTGTAGTCGAGTTTCTTATCAGTTTAGTTACTTTTTGCAGTTGTTGTTCTGTCACAGCTGATCCATGTTTTTACTCATAAGTCTAAAAATAAAAATATAGTGGTTCTGGGCATTTGGTCTATTTATTTCCTTGCTAGGGGCGACCCTTCTTGCAAATTTGCAGATTTTAATATCCAGTATTTAATTTTAAAATGCAAAATCGCCCCTTCTCTTGGGCCGTACATTTTTGGAAGTGTTTGGTTTTGCATGCCAAATGAATAGTGATCATTTGAGTTTGTTTTGAGCTTTCCTCTTGGGCGCCTTCAGTATTAGGATATATTGCATTTGGTTTCATGAAATTCGGGCGTGTTTTGAAGGAGTTGTCTTCATTTTAGTGATTTTCTGTGTTGTTGATTCTGCAGTTTCAGTGCAGGTCTGCATAACCAGATTAGAAAAAATGGGGTTTGGGAGTTGAGTTTGAGTCTTGGAAATCTAGAAGAGTATAGGGAAGTCATTTACAATCATTGCAGCATGATATATCTTCTAATCATATGTGCTTGGCAGGCTTTCTATGTTATTGTAAGCTGAACAGTAGTACTGTCAGCAATTCTTCTATTTTTGATCTAATTCTTGTACTTTCCCACGACTGTGGAAGAGACTGGTTTGTTTCAGTCTTAGTTAGTTTCCATTCCTTGTATCACCTGCTGAAGAAGTGGAAGAGGCTGGTATGCCGCCTATTTGATTTCAGTAATGCATTGTTACATTGTGCTGATCGACTAAGCCGTCACAAATTCATGGACCCTCTGACCATATGCTCGCCCCTCCTCCCATCTCGAGTCTTAGGGCGCATTCTTGGTTAGAGATATCAATTCTACCAATTTTTCAGTATTGCTAACGACCCCCTTCGAGTATGCTCTCACCTTGCCCATGCTGGGATCTGGGTTGATCAGAAAGTCAAGGGTTCCTTTCAGCTGGTTTATGATTACACTAACACTAATGGGTGTACATAGCTGTGTACAAAAATGAAAAAATTGGTTAGGATATTTCAATTATACTGAGCAGGAAGGTTGGGGGGGTGGGAGTGGATGTGAATCAGTATAATACAAACTTTTGAAAATTTAAAGATAGTTACCATGCAAGATCTTGACAACTAAGAACACAAAAACACCAAGCTTTACGTGGAAATCCTTGCAGGAGAAAACCACAGCAAAATAATGCTTTTTATATAAATCTCTTTTACAATCTTTGTAGGCACCAACCTACATGAGACATCTATCTCCTCAAATTCAATTTTTGAGCACTAACCCACTAGAGACACCAATACCCACCTGTAGAATTTGTAGGCACCAACCTCTTCAATAAAATCTTGACTTCTTGAGAATAAATATTCTTTATAAATAGCCTTTAATGATATTTTATATTTTCCTCCTCAATTATATCTACATATACATCTCTTTTACATCTACTGTAATGTTCCCCTTTTGACAGTGATCCTGTTATTAGCTCATCAGTCTATTCCGGATTCCTGTAGGCTTGTTGAAATGTTTCAAAGGATTCCATTCATGGAGGTTTTTGTGGTTCTTTCTCATTATTTACTATTTATAGTAAATACTTCTTCTGGCAGTAAGCAGTTATCAGCATTAAGCCTTGGCCATTAAAATATTAATGAAATGCTTCATTACTTGAGCAATTAATTCTAATTTGCAGTTGACCCCCTTGGCCTAAGGAATGAACTTAAGTTGTTTTGAAAAAGGGGTCTTGAGGGTGGCGCCACATAAAAAATTCCAAAGGTTTTATTTTAATTAAAATCCTCTTTCTCAAGTGGGGGCGTATTTTTGAAGTATGACTCTTCCTTTGGAAATTTGAAGAGTCTTGTCTTTTGGCGTACCTCTTGGGGACACTTGAACAGTTTCCTTTGTCCTTTAAAAGTGAGGTTTGTTTTCAATATTGGTCATCCACTATTATGCTAAAGTTATGCTGTCAAAATGCTTTGTCATTTTCTACTTCGAGGAATGCTGACCTCCTAGTTCTCATTCAATTTCGTGTTTGTAAGACAACACCTAGTTGAATCATTGCTGCTTCTCATTCAGACTAGCAGATTATGCCTCAAGGTGAATTATTAATGTGTTTTTCCAATTTTACAGTTGTTGTTTGCATACAGCTGAAAGTAGTTTTTGCTCATATCTGATTGTACGAATTTTATACCATTCTGGGCATTTGCTAATAAAGTTTCCAAGGTCCAGGCGATTATTCCCAAGCAGTTTCAGATTTTAATTTAAAGTGTGTATTTTTATATTACAAAATCGCCCCTCTCAAGGGCCGTACCATTTGTCCTTGCATTGGGAAGTGTGCCACAAATAATTGCAGGTGTTTGGAGCTGGTTTTGGTGTCTCAACAGGGGCGCCTATCTCTCAAGTGAACAAGGCTTCGATCTCACACCTATCGGAGGTACTTTGAATGAGTTGTGAGCAATTTTCATATTTTCTGTAGTTGCTGATATACATTTTCAGAATTACAGTTTGCTGATCAGAATTAAACAATTGCTGTTCTTCTATCATTTCTCCCTCTTCTCTCGTTCTATTATGACATGGAGATAATGTATAAGCATGGTGCTTGAATCATGGTGAAATTGACATTGTAAATTGCAGCTCTTAATTCATTTTGTAAGCTGATACAGTAGTACTGTTTTCAGTCATTTATTGCTGCTTGTTATTTAATTTCACACTAAGCACCCCTGGATGGTTTACCGCCAGTGAGGATGAAATATTGTAACCTCTTTCATACCCACTTCAAGTGGAGAATTCCCATGTTCTAGTGGATGCCTGCCGCAGCAGAGGAAGTCTTAATGTTGTAATTTGTCCCCTCACCGTTTGGTGGTAGCGTGGAAGTCTTTGGCTGGTTATCCGCCTTATTGTTATTTCAATTCCGCAGTAGTACTCCACCATATGTTACCACCTCGCCTGCAAAGGATCTTGAGTGCACATTCTTGGTGTTGAGTTTAATATTTCCTTTCAAGTACATTCTTGTATCTTTGTTTCAGTAGAAACTAGGGATCCTCTGACCATATGCTCGCCCCTCCTCCTTAAGTGGTTTTAGGGCGCCATTCTTGGTTAGAGTTCTTATTTGCATCGTTTTGGTTTAAGCTAACCTTAACGGGTGCATTGGCTATATTATAAATGTTACTAAAAACAAAGAAAAAATTGAGAGAGACTATTTCATCTACATATATTCCTCTTATGATTCTGGCATAAACTCTTCTTACAAATCTTCCATGAATCCTTCTTACAAATCTGCCTTCAACCTTTCTTTAATGATCTTCCTTTTATCTTCTCATTTGCTGATCTGCACGTGTTATTCTAATATAAACTCTTATTCCTCACATACCTTCCTCTTATTTGTCTTCACATTTCACACTTATCACTTTTGCTTGCAATTGTCTTCTATATCTTCTTAACCTAGTGAAATGATGCATCTGTTAAAATAGGTCTCTTTCTATATATATATATAATTTCTTTAATGGTCATAGCTCTTCAACATGTCTCTTGACTATTCTTAACCAAATTTACAATTAATATTCATTCACTTCATTCTTCTATATTCTTCTTAATTAAGTCATGCTACATATTATAATTCCATAAACTTCTTCTTTGAACTATAAAACTTTCACACACACTTCATCTCATGGAATGACTTCTCTTATATATCTTGTCTCATCACAAGACACAACCATTCACCATACCCTTGTTGTTGATGATATGCAGCCACGGGCATCTACTTCCAGGTGCGATTTCACATGATGAGAGATAAATTAAATATAGCCATGGGCTATTTAATTTATTCGATATAAGATATGAAGAGGTGCTTCATCCATTTGTCATTAAATAAAATGATTTTATTTAATAAATAATATTACATTTAATAAAAGTCGACTTCTTCTAGAAAATTGCGCCTCTCCACAAAGACATCTTTTCTAGAGGCTGACCTTTCTTGGTGAAGAGGTGCAAATTCATTTGGTTGCCTATATATGCAATGCCTTTCATTTGTGTTTCATCATCAAGTTAAGTTCAGATTCGCATTCTAGAAGAAGTTCATTCTGTAGCAGCAAGTTCGTCATTTTGAAGCAACAGATCGACTTCAAGGAGATTGTTATATTCTCTTGTGTATTGCATCTAAGAGAGGTGCTATTATTCATTCTATCAAATTGGCATTGTTTTGTGCCTAAGCTGTAAGCAGATTTCTGCTCTTATTCAATCAATATATAAGAGATATATTGGCTGGGTTTTTCTCCCTCAAGTTGGAGGGTTTTCCCAGGGTATTGGCTGCGTATTTGTGTTGAATTTTTAATTAAATTTTTGTGCATTACATCTAATCATAAATCTAACATGGTATCAGAGCGGGTTTGAAGAAGATCTTGATCAGATTCGTGTATCACAATGATACTCTCAATTTATTTCTCACCCTTATTCACCTTCATCTCTCCGTCAAGATGATGAATGGTCTCAAGATTGAGGATAGGCTTGAGGGAGCATCAAATTTCACTTCGTGGAGATTTAGGATCATGCTCACCTTGGAGGAAAGCGAATTGGCAGAATTTGTGGAGAGCTCCGCCCCCAAGCCTATGGATGAGGAAGAGAAGGCTCTATGGAAGAAGAAAGATATTAGGGCAAAGAAGATGTTAGTTGATTCCGTTAAGGATCATATTGTTCCTATTGTCTCCAAGTTAAGGACTGCAAGAGAGATGTTCAAAACTTTGGAGGAGATGTACAAAATCAATAACACAAGTCGGGCACTTGCACTGAAGCAACAACTCCATCATTTGATGATGGCGAAAGGAGAATCTGTTATTGCCTACTTCATGAGAATAACTAAGTTGAGAGATCAGCTCTCGTCTATTAAGCATGTGGTTGATAGCAAGGACTTGACCATGCTGGCTCTTAATGATCTTCCTTCATCTTGGGAGTCTTACTGTAATGTTCCCCTTTTGGCAGTAATCCTGTCAGTGGCTCGTCAGCCTATTCCGGAATCCTGTAGGCTCGTTGAGGTGTTTCAAAGGGTTCCAGTAAATACTATTTTTGGCAGTTAGCAGTTGTCAGCCTTCAGTTCATCACGTCATTGGTAGCAGTATTCAGAACTAAGCCTTGGCTTTTTGGAAATATTATTTTAATGGATTTCTTCATTAATTGAGCAAATGGTTTTAATTCGCAGTTACCCCTTGGCCTAAGGAATTAACTTCAAGTTGTTTTAAAAGGGGGGCTTTAAGGGTGGCGCCACATGAAGAATTCAAAAGGTTTTTTATTTATTTAATTCTTCATTGTCTCAAGTGGGCCGTATTTTTGTGAAGGATTATATTTCTTTTTTGGAAATTGAAAAGGTGATGGCTTTTGGCGTACCTTCTTGGAAGATTTGAACAGTCTCCTCTCTTCTTTTAAAATTGAGGCTTGGCTCCAGCATTTGGTATCGATTATTTTGCTAAACTTATGCTATCGAACTGATTTATCATTTTATGCTTCGAGGAATGCTGACCTCCCAGTTCCTTATTCAATTTCGTGTTTGCAAGATAACACCTAATTGAATTATTGTTGCTTTTCATCTAGACTAGCAGATTGAGTTTCAAGGTGAAATTTTGATGTATTTTCTAGTTTTACAGTTGTTGTTTGCATACAAATGAATGTTGTTTTTGTTCATGGCTGAATGTATGAATTTTATATTGTTCTGGGCATTTGATATTATTAATCCTAAGGTCTACGCGACCAACTCCTTCAAGTGGCAGATTTTAATTTGAAGTGGTTTTTTTACAATAAGAAATCGCCCCTTCCAAGGGCCGTACCTTTCAACATGCATTGGGAAGTGTGCCATTAAATATTGCAGGTGTTTCGGAGCTGTTTTTGTGTCTCAACAAGGGCGCCTATCTCCCAATTAACCTTTGCCTTCGATTTCACGCCATTCGGAGGTATTTTGATCAAGTTGTGAGCATTTTACATATTTTTGTAGTTGCTGATTACCATTTCCAGAATTGCAGTTTCTGAGATTTAAGCAATTCATTTGCTGTTTCCATATTCTATCTTCTTTCTTATCATTCTCTAACTCGGAAACATTGTATAAAGTGGTGCTTAGAAATATGGTGATGAACAATGTAATTTGCAGCTTTTTACCTTGTATAAACTGTTAACAGTAGTACTGTTTCAGTTTTAGCTTTGCTGCATTAATTAATTAACTTCACATTAAGCACCCCTGGATGGTATACCGCCAGTGTGGATAATTTTGTTTTGTAATATCTTTCATGCCCACTTTCAAGTGGTGAATCCCCACTCTTCAGTGGATGCCTGCCGCAGCAGAAGAAGTAATCAATTGTAATCTTTTCCCCCTTACTGTTTGGTGGTAGCGTGGAAAGCTCTTTGGCTGGTTATCCGCCTTGTTCGTTTGAAATTCATCAGTAGTACTCCACCATATGTTAGCACCTCGCCTGCAAAAGGATCTTGAGTGCACATCCTTGGTGTCGAGTTTAATATTTCTCTTTCAGTACAATCTCGTACTTGTTGATTTAGTAGATCTTAGGGATCCTCTGACCATATGCTCGCCCCTCCTCCTTAAGTGGTTTTAGGGCGCATTCTTGGTTAGAGTTCTTTCATGTACGTTTTGGTTATGCTAACCTTAACGGGTGATTGATTCTATTGCAAATATTTGGTTTAAAAATCAAAAAAATTGAGAGAGAATATTTCACTTACATTCAGGGAATCAGTGCAAGATCGAAACTTCCCAAGTTAGATCGGTTGAGGGCAGACTGTATTCAAGAAGAGTCTAGCTTGGCTGCAAGAGGTATTGGGCAAAGCTCCATTAATGAAGACATTCATGTGTTTTGCCACTCAATCCTCAAAAAAAAAAGGGAAAAATGTGAAGAAAGGTTATTTCAAGAGAAATAGAGACAAAGGAGTTGATGGTGGCCCCGTATTTAAGAAGAAGAGGGACCTCTCCAAGGTCCAATGTTTTCGATGTGACAAGTATGGTCACTTTGCAAAGGAATATCCTACCAGGCCTAGGCAGCAGGCCGCCATTACAAATGTTGATGAAGTCTCTCTACAAAAGGATTCAAGTGAATACCTATTCTACTCAACCTTATCAAGCAATGTAACTACCGACACCAACACTTGGCTGATTGATAGTGGTGCCTCTCGTCACATCACCGGATTTAGAGAGCATCTATCTGATTTGGTGGAGATAGATTCTAGCGAACAAGTCATTATTGGAGATGATGCTAGTTATTCTGTAAAAGGAGTTGGGACCTCATCTCTTCACCTGGAATCCGGTGCTTTCTTGCAATTGGATGATGTGCTATTTGTTCCAAGCATCAGGAGAAACCTTGTTTCCATCTCAGCCTTGGAAGACAAGGGCTACCAAGTTGCATTTTCAGAAGGCAAAGTTCTCATATCAGCTTAGAACTCCAACATCAAGACTGCTCGGGCGATTGGAGTTAGACATGGGTGTCTCTACAGGCTTTGCACTCGTCCTCTTCAGGCTCTAGTGCATGATTCTTCAAGTTTGTGTGATCTTTGGCATCGAAGATTGGCTCACCTTCACTTTCGATCTCTACCTATTATGGAGAAGATGGTCACCGGCCTTCCTAAATTCAACCAGAAGCATGAAGGAACCTGCAAGGGTTGCGCTTTGGGTAAGAATACAAAAGGTCCATTCCATAGTAGTGACAGTAGATGCAAATGTGTTTTAGATCTTATTCATTTTGATTTATGTGGTCCAATGTTTGTTGCTTCTACGAGTGGTTTCTTGTATTACATTATTTTTATTGATGACTACTCTAGAAAGACTTGGATTTATTTCTTGAATCTGAGGAGATATTAGAAAGATTCAAAGAATTCAAAGATCGGGTGGAGAACTTGTCCGAAAAGAGGATCAAGGTCTTAAGATCCGATAACGAAGGAGAGTACAGTTTTGTTATCTTTCGTAACTTTTGCATTGAAGTAGGGATTAAGAGGGATTTCAACGTTCCTTATAATCCTCAACAGAATGGTGTTGCGCAGAGAAAGAACAGATCTATTGTGGAAGCGGTCAAACCCACGATTCATAACCAAGAACTGCAAATCTCTCTTTGGGCTGAAGCATCCAAGACTGCTGTCTATGTTCAGAATGGAAGTCCTCACAAGATCTTGGAAGATATAACTCCTAAAGAAGCATTCTCTGGGGTGAAGCCTGAAGTAAGTTATTTGAGGATCTTTGGATGTCCAGTGTATGTTCATGCACTAAAGGAAAAGAGGATGAAGTTGGAACCTTCTGGCAAGAAGGGAATTTTGGTAAGCTATAGTGAGACATCAAAAGCCTACAGAATCTACATTCTGGGTCAGAAGACAATTGAGATTTGTAAAGATGTCACATTTGAGGAAGATGTTGCATTCAGAAGATCCAAGGGCACTCATATGGAGATCGATGATGAAGAGCCTCCTCAGGATATGGAAGTTGACAATGTTCTTGAGAATCAGAGGGAGGCTCCAGAACCTAAAGGAAATGATGATCCAGTCGAGCCCTTGGAACCTACTGATGGGCCTACAGATATTGTGATTGGAAGGAAAAGGCTTCTCTGGGCTAGGAAAATAATGCAGGAGGCAGAAAGTTTTGCAACCCCAAGAGGAAATTTCAGAGAAACTAAGAGACCAAATAAGTTCTCCAGCTATGTAGCCTTGATGAGTCAGATTATTGAGTCAGAGCCTTCCAGTGTTGAGGAAGCTTCTAGTCAACAGGTTTGGAAAGATGTTATGTCTGAAGAGTATCAATCCATACTTAAGAATGATGTTTGGGACATCATTCCTAGACCCGAAGGCAAATCTGTGGTATCTTCTAAATGGCTCTTCAAGATCAAGCATGTGGTTGATGGGAGCATTGAAAAGTAAAAGGCTAGATTCGTGGCTAGAGGGTTTTCACAAAAAGAGGGAGTTGACTATGAAGAAACCTTTGCTCCAGTGGCTCATTATACTTCTGTCAAGACTATTATTGCTATTGTTGCATCTAGAGGATGGAAGATTATTCGCCAAATGGAAGTAAAGACAGCCTTTCTGAATGGTGTAATAGAGGAAGAGGTTTACATTGAGCAACCTGAATGATTTGAGGTACATAGGAAGGAGTCTCATGTTTGCAAGCTGAAGAAGGCCTTGTATGGTCTTAAGCAAGCTCCTCGTGCTTGGTACGAAAGGATTGATCGTTACCTATTGAGTTTGGGTTTCTCAAAGAATGATGCAGATTCAAACCTCTACTTCAAGGTAATTAATGGTGAAGCATTGATTTTGGTTTTGTATGTTGATGATCTGATTATCATTGGAGAAGAACACCTCATTCTCAAATGTAAGAAGGAGCTAGCTTCTGAGTTTGAAATGAAGAATCTTGGTCTCATGCATTAATTTCTTGGCTTAGAAGTTTGGCAAAAGTTAGATGAGATGATTCTAAGTCAAGGGAAGTATACCATTGACATTCTGAAGAGGTTTGGTATGATTGATTGCACACCTATGTCTACACCTATGGAGACCAACTTACATAAATTGAAGGAGGCTGTAGCTAGTTCAGAACTAGTGGATCCCATGATGTACAGGCAGTTGATTGGTTCATTGATGTATCTAGTTAGCACTAGACCAAATATCTGCTATGCAGTGAGTGCACTTAGTCAGTTCGTGTGTGAACCAAGGCAGATACATCTTGTTGCAGCCAAACATATTCTGAGATACTTGCGTCTCACAGTTGGATATGGGTTGAGATATTCTTCAGGTGTGGATTTGAAGCTGCATGGTTTTACTAATTCTGATTGGGCAAGGTGTGTTACTAATCGGAAGAGTACCTCTGGTTGTTGCTTCAGTTTGGGTTCTGCGATGATATCCTGGTGCAGCAGGAAGCAATCTTCAGTGGCATTGAGTACAGCAGAGGCCAAGTACATTGCAGCTTGTGTGGCAGCTCGTGAAGCAATGTGGCTTTGAAAGCTCCTTGCAGGATTGTTTGGACAATCAATGGAACATACTATCATTCATTGTGATAACCAGAGTTGTGTGAAGCTTTCTGTCAATCCTGTGTTTCATGACAAAACTAAACATGTTGAGATCAAATACCATTATATCAGAGATATGGTATTGAGGAAAGCTATACAATTGAGGTATATCAGCACTGATGAGCAGACGGTAGATATTCTCACCAAGCCTCTCTCCAAGATAAAGTTTGAGTACTTTCGAGATAAGCTTGGTATGGTGGAGAATCAAGCCCTAGCTGAGAAAGAGTCTCAGTATCAGTGATCCTTTGTTAATGCATTTCTCTATTGAGAGAGATTTGAGGTGCAAGCCCTTGATAATGCATTTCTCTTTGAGATTTGAGGTGAAAGCCCTTGTTTCCACCCTCTGGGAGAGCCATGGTGGATGTCATGTGTGTGACTCCATGACAACATCACGCGAGGGTGTCTGTGATGATTTTCTTGTACTTGTGTTTCACCCTCTAGGAGAGCCATGGTGAACGTCACAGTGAGGTGACAACATCACATTGAGTGATGAGCACTTGTACATACCATCTATGGAGGTAGCCATGATGGTTGATATCACGATGAGGTGATATCTAATATCACGATGAGGTGATATGCTTTCACGATGAGGTGATAAGCTCTTTTCATGGGTGTAGCCATAATGATCGACATCACGATGAGGTGATATGTCTTGTATAGCTAGAAGTATTCCTCCCTAGCTGAGAGGGAGTGTTGATGATATGCAGCCACGGGCATCTACTTCCAAGTGCGATTTCACATGATGAGAGATAAATTAAATATAGCCATGGGCTATTTAATTTATTCGATATAAGATATGAGGAGGTGCTTCATCCATTTGTAATTAAATAAAATGATTTTATTTAATAAATAATATTACATTTAGTAAAGGTCGACTTCTTCTAGAAAATCGCGCCTCTCCACAAAGACGTCTTTTCTAGAGGCCGACCTTTCTTGGTGAAGAGGTGTGAATTCATTTGGTTGCCTATATATACAATGCCTTTCATTTGTGTTTCATCATCAAGTTAAGTTCAGATTCGCATTCTAGAAGAAGTTCATTCTGTAGCAGCAGATCGACTTCAAGGAGATTGTTATCTTCTCTTGTGTGTTGCATCTAAGAGAGGTGTTATTATTCATTGTATCAAATTGCCATTGTTTTGTGCCTAAGCTGTAAGCAAATTTCTGCTCTTATTCAATCAAAATATAAGAGATATATTGGCTGGGTTTTTCTCCCTCAGGTTGGAGGGTTTTCCCAGGGTATTGGCTGTGTCTTTGTGTTGAATTTTTAATTAAATTTCTGTGCATTACATCTGATCATAAATCTAACACTTGTGACTCTTGGTTAAAAACTCATCTTTATTTAATTAATTTCTTTATCTTTACACACTTCTCTTTTCTACTCTTTATTGTGTGTATAAAATATCTTTTTTAACTCTTCAAACATTTCACTTCTATACTCACTTTTTTTCTTTCCAACTTCTCTTTACCTTTATATCCTCCTTTTGCCTTTTCATGAAAGGAAGCACCCTTTTAAATGGAGACAAGCTATTTTAAACGAATGACCATTTGTTAACAAATCACCTTTAACTTAAATCTTAATTTGCTGCCTTTGTAAACTAGTTCCAATTCATTTAAACTCAATTGCTGCCTTTTTAATCTTTGCTGCTTCCCTAATGTTCTTTGCTTCTCTTAAGAATTTGATATTTATTCATCGCTATTCTTATGAATTCCTTGATTGCATCCTTCTTAGAATAAGTTTCTTATAATTTAAATTGGGTGATTAATATATGATTACCTTCATTGATATTAATTGCTGCTCTATAATGAATAGATAAATCTCTACATAATTAATCTTTTATATGTCTCTAACTTGGGCGACTTAAATCCTTTATAAATGTAAAATCTGCTTATATATATGTAATGTCCCCAATTCCCAAGTAGTCACCACAAGATCAATTTAATTAACTAAATATTAATCAGTCCTAAAAGTATTATTGGATGTTAATATTTAATTAATTAATTAAAGTTATAAAGTGACTTTTTCAAATAAATATTAAAATATTCAATAAAGTGACTTTATGAGGGAAAAATAATTGAACGGTAGTGAAATATAAAAGGCAAGTCGAGAAGGCAATTAATTGTCTTTTTGGAAAATCATTATCAGGCACACAAATTGAGCGCTCAACTTTCGGAGAACATGAAGACGGAAACCCTCGAGAGTGCGGATTAGATGGAAACCCAACACCATTTGCAGGCGGATTCATCTCAAAGTTCACGCAAGGATTTAAAGGACACATAAATGATGTGGAAATTTGCGAAGTCTTTGAAGAAGACAAATTTCAAGGTTTGAGGAATTTATTACAAAGTTGCAGATATATATATTTGTCTGAGTTACAGATAATGAGGTATTTGATTAATTTAACCAGAACTGAGAATTTGAGTGAATATAAGAGTTAGTGGAGTTTTCAAGGGTAATGACCACATTTATTATTGTATTCTTCGGTTTAAACTTTTAAGGGAAAAAAGACAAATGAAGCTTCTTTATCCCATCTCCATGCTAGCACTTTGAACGGAGAATATGCAAGTTTTAGGAAGGTTCGAAAATGGTTGGAAAGTATCGTCAAGTTTAACCAAGAATTAAAACTTAACATTGCTAGTTTGAAGCCGACGTTGAATGAGCCGCTGCTTTTAGCATTATCCGTTGGCTGTTGGGAAGTGAGAATAACCAAGGAGAATTAGTATTCTTATTCAAATCACCTTAATATTCCCCGGATGGTGGCTAGGGACCTTCCAAGAGTATATGATCAAGTTATCTATCATCCATTCGAAGCTTGGTGAATTATCAAGAAAATTAAGCGTCGCTTATCATAACCTCCAAACTGGAGATGACGTGGCTATGCTAATCTATGCCGCGACCTTACCTCATGTATAATCTTTGCGCCTCTCCTCGAAGCACATCACGGGTGATAGAAGACTTCTGTGGGATTTAAAATACCATCACTACCTCTGCCTTATTCTACTCTTACTAGTTCTAGCAACATATTTGAGTTGGCCGATAGTAGCAAAGAGCATCAGGACTTATCTTTACATCGCCACCTTTAAGTATAATCGATAGCTTGAACTAAGGATGTTATGCGGCCTGGGAAGTTTGCAAAACCTTGTACTAGTGTGTGATACGTGACCTTCACTCTAGTTTTGTCTGCAATCTCTTATGTCTAATTGTACAAGGCCTGAGACTTTTAAAACTGTTGGTGGTCGGAGTCCATGTGAATGATGGCAACTAGAATTTAGTTGCACATTGTTGGTGGGAATAAAATCAAATCTTGATCAGGTCAACTATTATCTTATTTCTGAACTTGTGAATGTTAAGCTTATTGATATTTCTGAACTACAATACATATTGAGTACATGAAAATGTTAATTCTGAGTGCACTGTAACACCTTGCTGTCAAGATCAATTGTAACTTGCAAATTGAATATCACACAAACTACCTATAACCATAATATACTGCTACATTCTTGTTCTATTTGACGAATTGTCTTTGAAGAAATAAGAAGAAACAAACAAGCAAGTCCTGATAAAAATTCAAGGGGGATATTTCAGTGGTATCAAAGCCAAGATCCTACCAGCCTTTGGGTTATATTCAAACTTGTTCATGCAACCAAGTGACAGGCATAACAGGAATATTGATAGGGAACAAAAAAAAAAATCAATGGACTCGTCTATATCCAGAACATGATACTTTATCAGCTGCAATAGCGGCAAGGCAACACCATAATGAGATTGGTTTAGCTAGCAAGATGGGTGTTAGAAGAGACAACAGTCTACCACATGTTGACAGAGAAGCACATGATGACAGAGAAGCAAGAGATATTATGAGAGGTCTTGCAGCAGGACAGCAACAGATAACTAATGTTCTACAACTTACAACAGTCATTCAACAAATGAACATAGGCCTCAGGAGGAACAATCATGAACAAGGAGATGATGGTAGTGTAGTTGGTACACCACATGTGGAGAGAACTCCTACACGCACTACAGATAGACCATTGCAGCCTACCTTCTTGCCCAGAAACGAAGCAGAAGAGGAGGGTGTTGATGTGGATGATGAGGTCACATTTGCAGATAGTGTCATGACTATGCACAATGAGTGCAATACACTTCCCCAAAATGTCAAGGAAGTTTTACCCTTTCCTCAGTATATGGGACAACGAAGAGATAGTAGAAGAACTAGGCAAGAACGAAGACCAAGGCAACAAAACAATGAGCTCAAACAAGCCACAAGCAAACTCACCCTACCTACATTTGATGATAGTGGAAGGATCAGTGCTAGAGCTTGGATTCACAAGTTAGACACCTTCTTGACACTTAGACCAATGCAAGAGGATGAAGCAATTAAATTTGCAACCATGCACCTTGAAGGCACTGCATATGACTGGTGGCACCATGGTTTGGTCACACAAAACCATGGATTGATTCACTCTTATGAGAAGTTTAGTAGCAAATTGATTGCTCGGTTTGACCGGAAGGATGTGGAGGTGTATTATAGAGATCTCGCACAATTGAAACAGAGTGGGCATGTGGATTCATACATTAATGAGTTTCAAATGATTGTTGTTATGATTCTTGATATGACTGAAAAAAGAGTTGTAATGTTGTTTATTGAAGGGTTGAATGATAGGACAAAAGGTTTAGTCAAGGCACTAAGGCCTAGGACTCTTAATGATGCTATCCAGTTGGCACTAGATCTTGACACATCATCTTCTACATTTCAGCCACAAAAGAAAGGTTTCAAAAGCAACAAACCATTTAAGAAAACCTTCAACCAGCCTAAGACCACTCCACCCAGAATGGACTTTGCGTCCAAGAATGAGCTTCGCAAGAAGAAGCTATGATTCACCTACAAGGAGCCATGGGAGCCAAGACATAGGTGCCTTGGGAAATGCAAATTTCAATATATAGAGGTCACTTTAGACATTGATGAGGAGGTGGTTGATACTAGTTCCGAGAGTGACCAGGATGTTCAGTAGTTGGAGCATGATGAGGGAGCTCAAAGGGAAATGACACATGGTACTATAGCTACACTGTCAAGAGTTCCAAAGTATCATTCGTTCAGAGTTCAAGGTGTCCTGAAGGGACAATGGGTCACTTGCTTAGTTGACAGTGAAGCGACTCATAATTTTCTCTGTTACCAGGTTCTCCATTTTAGGCCCCCATACCCGCCAAAATACATATGAGTTCTCCTCAGGTTCATTCTCGTGTTCTTCTGTGAAGAACCCACGGAGAACCCAGGTTCTAAACGTCGAACCCTGGCCGAACCCGTGAAGAACCCAAGAGGACCCAAGCAAACCCACGACTTCCAGCCCAAAAAAAGAGAAAAAGTCGACTTAAAAACATAAAATGAAACCCTAAAAAGTGCCCAAATTGCCTTATATTGACTTGGCCGACCAAATGAGGCCCATTTTGCAAACTCAAAAGAGCAAAAAACACCATTGTTTTGCCTCCAAGCTAAAATCCTGAATACAATGAGGGTGTGACAAAGAATTGGGATCTCATCTCTAAGTGTTCTGATTTAGATGCTACAGTTGCACAACTTTCCTTGGCTTCTGTAGATGACAATGAGGCAACTGATGCACCTAGTGGGAGTGGCAATCCAATTGACAGTGGTTCAAATGAAATTGAACCAATTGAGGACCACGACCTTGATGATTTTGATGAAGACGAATTTGAAGAATCTTAGAATACTGATTTAAATATTGTTTTGATTGTAATTTGAATTTTCAATGTGTAATGACATTTTAAAACTTGAGTATTTACTATCTAGTAATTTACTGTTTACTTTTTTGCAAACTATGAATATGATTATATGAGGTATTACCGTATGGAGTATTTCATTGTTTCAATATTCTATGGCATTATGGCATTATGATTATTCATTATATCAATATGATTATAATTTAATAATATATATATATATATACTCCCGTACCCGTACCCGTACCCTAGGAAAAAAAAAAATCGCCGAACCGGCGTACCCGAACCCAAACCCACATCTGAACCTGTACCCGAACCGGCAACTTAGATAATTTTATTGACAACAGATTGGTGGTTAAGAGGGGAGTACAAGTGGAGGACTTCCCAAGTTTTAATGTCATGGTGGTTGATGGATTCAAAATGACATTTTCTAAGAAGGTGTCTCAATTGAGTATCCAATTGGGGGATTACACAGTGAAAGATGATTTCTACATTTGGTGGCACCTAGTCTTTGGGAGTGCAAATCAATCCACTTTGGTGTGGACTCTTGTGGCTAGCATGAGGTTTGGTGATTGTTCTCAATTGCATCATCTGCAAAAATATCCATTTTCAGACCTGCATCAGATCTGCAATCATTTCCAATGTGGTAATAGTTGCTTGGTTGTGTTTGGGTGTGGTTTGGTGTAGTTAGAAGTGTCATTTCCTTTATTTTATATGTTGTGGGTGTGTTTACTTCATTTCCTGAGCATTACATCTAGAAACATAAGAGTTGACAACTTTTTACAGTTTGCATCTGTCATGTTTAATATCAGTCCTTGTGACATCTATCTAAGGTATACTCCTTGTTGGGCACTGGATTACATTGATTATCTATGATTATTCAGCTTATTATTGATTGTTGCAGCAATTATGTTGAGTTGTAATACATTTGATATAACTTTGTAATACCCTAGATGGTAGTACCGCCAGTGGCTTTGTCATGCACTTTAATGTATTTGTTCACCCCATTGAATAAGTGGAAGTAATGTATTTGCTCACCCCAATGAATACTCCGCTAAATAAGCAAGAAGTATTTGTACTCATTGTAATTGCACTCCGCTAAATAAGCAAGAAGTATTTGTACTCATTGTAATTGCACTCTGCTAAATAAACATAAGAAGAGTATTTTTTTTCCTTTCAATTCATGCATAACACACTCCACTGAAGAAGTGAAATTTTGGCTAGCTCTACCGCCTAGTGTATTTGATTCAATAATGTTGCATTTTAGATAGTGGTGTGGTCCTATACACCATATGTTCTCACCTTGCCCATAACAGGAATTGGGTGATCAAAAAGTGATAAGGACATTGCATTACAATTTTTTTCAGTTAAAAATTTCAAAAAAAAATGGGATGCTTATTACATAAACAGTCCTAGGAGGTAGTCAATGTTGCATAGGTTCCCTATAATGCTCAAGGTCGAAGAATTGCTGGTGAGAAAAGAACTGGTAATATGAGCCTGCCACTCAGATCTACACCAAGGAAGGGAGGTGAGAGACGGTGATCATTGATGAGCACATGGTGATACTGAGAGGCGGGGGGGGAGGTGAATCAGTATCTAACAATCTTTTACTTTTCAAAACATAACCAATCACAATAAGAACATTCAAGTAAAATCTAGCAATTAGGAACACAATGAGAACACACGATTTACGTGGAAACCCTTTCAGGAGAAAACCACGGCACAATATTGCTTACATATTATAGATTAGTCTTCTTCTTCTTGTAGGCTCCATCCTACTATCAAAGTCCACAATCTCTATACAAACTGAGCTCCAACTCAGCAAGAGGCTCCAACCCCCACACAAACTGAGCTCCAACCCAGCAAGAGGCTCCAACCTCTATTAGATAGGCTTCAACCCTTTTAATTCTTCAATGTTGATATAATAATCTCCTTCACCAAATGTTATTCAAACACAACTAGTCCACACAAATCTGATCCAAATATAAATCTGCTCCACACTCAAATCTGATCCACAATCAAACCATCCTTTCTTCACAAATTTGATCACACCTTTTACACCATGCTCTTTTCGCAAATCTGATCTAACTTGTGCATAATCTTCCTTCAACATATAATCACAAACATGGCTATGTCTTCATTCAACTTTTCTGCTCTCAAATGATGTATCATTTGTTCTTCTTTCACCATATCAACATCCTCTTCTTCTATTCAGTATAAATCTCATTTGCACTTCATTTTTCTACTTTTTCTCTTTTCAATCTGCTCTTCACATTAGATGTATTTCATTTAATTCTTTCACAGATCTGATTTGAATATTGCTATGTATATACTCACAATTTTGATTACAAGAATGCACTGCTTCCACAAGTATTTATGCCTTAAGTTCTGCTCTAATCTCACTTACAAATCTGCTCCTAGAACATAATAAAATATTTGGTTGAATCACTATTAGTAGCAAAACTGGAAGCCCTATGAAAATTCAGTTACAAACAAGGTTGTGATCAGTATATCATGCCATTCTTGTTGTTTAATCAAAGACAACTGAAATCTTCTTCTTGTACTCAAAGGTCGTCAAGTGTTGATCTATTTTCTCAGCTAACATGTTTGCTGATTATTCATGAAGGAGGAATGCCAAATTAAGGAGATTGGTTTGCAATAGTTCAGGAGCTCCAGCACAGAAAGAAGAAAAATGAAATAGCAACAAATTATAAGGTCGGAGGATACCTATAGCAAGGACACTCCATCAGAGGAAGGATTCAAGCTTAAGCATCAGAATATAGCACATGGAAGTAAGCGATCATGGCCCCATTTTACCATGGCAAAGCCAGCATGAAACCGCACTAAAATGGGCAGAGACATTTAATGCTCAGCCTAAAGCCTAAATGAGAAGAAACAGATCTGAATATGGCACCATTTGAAAGAGGCAAAACCAGTCTAAGTGAGCAAGTTGGAGCGCTGTTTATGAGTGGCAATGATAGCTCAGTGTAATGCCAAAGATGGAAAACAATGTTGGAATTGATTGTCTTTGATGTCAAAAGAGTATGAGAAGTTGTTAGAATATTGTCATTGATGTCAAAGGTGAGAAGAGCACTTTGCCAATAGAAGAAATTGTATGATGGACAAAGGCCAAAGGCCACTAATCGATGTTTGAAGACCAAGTAAAATCAGACTGAGAAGAGTCGATAAAAGATGAAACATGTGAGTGCAGCAACAAAAAATATATCAATAATGGATTGAATCAAATATCAATAAGGGAATGAATATATTCTTACATGATAGAGAAATTAATTAATTAAATAAAGATTAATTTTAATCAAAAGTCACAAGGGTACGGTGAAGAGTTGTGTCTCATGATGAGACAAGATATATAAGAAAAGTCATTTCATTAGATGTTAAGTGTGGGAAAGTTTTATCACTCAAAAGTGAGCGAGGAATAAAAAAGGGAGGAAGGTTTTATCATTCAAAGAAGTGTATGGAATTAGAATATGTAGCATAAAGTAAATAAGAGGAATAGAAGAATGAAGTAAATGAATATTATTAATTGAAGATCTGGTTAAGAATTGTCAAGAGACATGTTGAAGAGATATGACCATTGAAGAATAAGAAAATAATAGAAGATCATTCAAAGGCAGCCAGTAAGGAGAAATTAAAAGGAGAAAGAAAAAGTATTAAAAGGCAGCAATTAGTCTTAACAAAAAGACATATCATTTTAAAGAGTTATCTCTTGTCAAAGAGATGCAACTCTTCATTGAGAAGTAAAGATATAAATAGAGATTATGGAAAGTAAGAGACAGATGTGTGTGGAATAGAAAGGAAAATCTATTAGTCAAGAGACAAGTGTGTGGAAGATAAAAATATATATTATTGTGGACATGTGTGAAAAGGCAGCAATTATTATTTAAGAGGAGTCATGACTATTTGAAGGGTCATTATCTTTGGAAGGAAGTATCTTCTTCATACAAATATGAAGATATAAAAGGGAATAAGGAATGTGTGAGGAGAGCGGAATAAATGTAATATCATACAAGCAAATTTGGGAAGAAGAGAAGTGTGCGAGACACAAAGATATATCATTCAAGAACAAGAAGAAGAATATATGCAGATTTGTGTATGAAGATTTTAAAAGGAGAATATACGCAGATTTGTGTATGAATTTTTATTTTATTTTGGATTCGTAAGCTATGGGGTAAGGGCCCACACCCTTTCATATAACAATGAATAAATAAATACAATTACAAAGTTTTCCCACCATGACTGAGAGGGCAGAAGATACCCAGAAGAACCAAACAAAGAGTCCCAAAAAGACATTAAATCAGCTCCGGATAAATACACAGAGACCAGGAGCTAATACAAACACAAACCTAAAGGCAAGAGCTCCCAAAGGAAACATTAAAATTTTTTGCTGTTTCGAGAGAAGAGAGCATCCATGGTCCATTGGTGCCCCCCTCGATAGCTTCCATGCCTTCCATTCGAAGTTTTTCAGCATCAGTCTTCACACACTTCCTTCTCTTCAAGCCACAATCCGGTTTAAGCTTGCTGCTAGCAGTCTAAGAGATCCCAAGTTTACGAGGTGGTTCCAAGATCACATCATCCTCAAAACAGCCATGGTTGGGTTTGTCCAAATCATCCATAAAAGAATACATACCATCAGACTCTACGTCTGAACCGGGAGATGCATCGAGAAGATTATCTTGGACAGCAATAACAGGAAGAGGAGAAGGCTCAGTAGGAAGGCTAGGATCCAGCCCTGTAGCCTAACTAGAAACCCGAAACTGACCTTGATTCTGCCAAATGAAATCAGCATTGGGAGTGCCAGGCTTTTGAACCCATTTTTTAAGGCTGGCAGACCTTGACCCAGCCCTACGTTGAAAAGAGCAAGCCTCAACTTTGTGGCCCAACTTATTCCAACGAAAGCAGCGAAAGGGAAAACCTTCAAAGTTTAAAAATTGAGTCCAAATGCCAAGAGAAGAGTGGATTCGAATAGCCTGAGGAAGGGGTTTGGAAATGTCAACCATAGCATAGACCCTATAAAATATGCGATCAGAAGCCATCACATCAGAATCTAACTTCACAAAAGTTCCCAAATTTACTGATCAATTTGTTGATGAGGTCCACCTTCCGCAGCACCAAAGGCAGATTGTAGAGTCTAATCCAGACAGGAATATTTGTTATCTTGTTTGTCACCGGATCGAAAAAGGGAGTTCACAAAGTAAAGAAGATACCTGAATTCTTGAAAAACCAATGACCATTCTAGGTCACGAAATTGCAATCCTCATCGATGCTGAAGGTGAGCAGAAAAAGACCAAAATCCAAAGACTCAATCCTCAGCACGGATATATTATTCCAAGTAACTTTTGTCCATTCGAGGATGGAGTCGATGGAAGGGCGCTTACGCAAACATCGCAGAATTAAGGAGCGATTGCCAATGTTTGCAGTAAAATCATCAATGCAACCATCAGGGAGCCGAAAATCCAAAGGATCATCAGAAATACAAACCTCTGTATCGCCAAAGGTAAGAGTCGTTACGTCGTGTGGATGGATAGGAACCTCCGTGGGGGAGGAGAACTCGGGTGGAGATTTAGGGCACGAAAGGGCAGAATTTGCAGACTTAATCTGCTCCAAACAAAATTTCAAGCAAGTGTGATAAGGATTCGTCCTGTTTTTGCAAGCGACTGTAACAGATGAATCCACAACAGGAGGCGCTGAGTCGATGCCAGGCCAAGGGCATGTATTATTCAGTCCCAAAGGATCAAACCCTAGGACAGAATGCATTTCTTGAGATGAAGAGCGAAGTGTATAGTGTTTTCGTCCCTCACCAACCACTGCGTAGCCACCAACCTTCTTGGATCTTGCATGTTTTATGCCCTTGGCAGTGCTCTGAGTCTTCTCAAAGCCCTATCATGACCTCAAGACCATGCCATCGCACAAACCTTCCTCATTGCCCGCCATCCGCACACCAGGGCTCCCTTCGCACATCCTCACTTATATGTTTGATTTGTGTATGAATATTTAAGAAAGAGCATATATGCAGATTTGTGCGCAAATATTTTGAGGAGAATATAAAAGGCCATTTGTAAAGAAGATTTATTTCAAGAAGACAAGATTCTATTGAAGAGGTTGGTGCCTCATATTTGAGAGGTTAGTGCCCCATATCGACAAGGTTGGTGCTTCATATTGGAGAGATTGGCGCCCCCATATTGACAATGTTAATGCTCATATCAAAGAGATCGATGTCTCTTACTGAGTAGGTGCTCAATTGTGGGGATTGGTGTCTCTAGTGGGTTGGTGCCTACAAATTCTACAAATGGGGATTGGTGTCTCCAATGGGTTGGAGCTCACAAATTGTATAAGAGGGGATTGGTGTCTCCTATAGGTTGGTGCCTACAAAGATTGTAAGAGATTTTAATATCAAGCAATATTTTGTCGTGGTTTTCACCCATAAGGGTTTCCACGCAATAATGTCTCCTTGTGTTACATAAAAAGTAAAGAATTGTCTTATACTGATTAACCCCCCTTAGCACTCATTGCCTCAAAGTGATGCTCATAGATGTGAAGCATCAACCCTTTTGAGGAGCACCCATGTTAGTACTACTTTGATTTAGAAAAGCTAAGTGGACTTGATCTTGGTGTAAACTCGAAGGTTAAGCTTTCTTAAGTTGAAGTAGTATTAGGCTGGGTGACCCCTCAAGAAATCTCAATCTTTCACCCCTATGAGGCTATGAGCATCACATTGATGCAACAAATGCTAAGTGGAGCATTTGTCATGTCCCCTACACCCCAGTGCTCTGATATCCTTAATTTTTATTTTAATAAAAGTGTTTGTAAACACTATTAATATAATAATTATTATATAAAAACAATAATAGTAATAATAAGTTTTCCCTGTAATTGACCCAGTTTTGGGGTCTTTTGGCACCAATACATTTTAAAATCTGGGCCGACCTACACTACCAATTCATCTACAAATGCTACAGGTATAAAAGTTAAGGTTTATTTGATCATTTCAGTATGGAGAAGTTTACAATTTGATATATGGTTCACTTGAATTCAAGAGCTTTCCTGCAAGGACGAAAACCCTTGAAGGAATTATCAGAGGTAGGATGAAAACCTTACTCTTTGATTGGCAGTCCTATTACTAGGATTGCCTTTGTGCTAATTGCAAAATTGTTTATCCTTTTGGGGATTTCCAAGGCTAGAATCACCATCTACAGGCCACCAATTGCTCAGGAATCTGATCTAGCTAGCTGCTTCATTGAGAAAGACAATTCCATGCGACATATTTCTGATTATAATTCATATTGGGAATGTTGAGCGTGGATTAACAGATCTGGCGCAATTTAGAGAAGTCTGGGCATGTGTGATTAGAAATATGGGCACGAGTTAAAGGGGACTGCGTGAGAATGGATCATCTTCCCTGAAATCTGGGAGCTGACTTGTTAAGCCTGACAACCGTCATACACATCTAAAGGCACGATAACAGTGTACATGCCCAGTGTAGCTTTTGGTATTGATGTTATACCCAGCAATTTATTATCTCGTTAACAGTTCTGGTATTTTGTAATGATCCCCGAAGGGCTCTATATTGGTATCAGCACTTGCCTTACTGTAACTCAGAAATGATCATTTCTATTGCTAATATTATGTGTAATTCTGAACTGTTATAGAATTCAAGGGTTTTCTGCAGTTTTGGTGAGCTGTGGCAGTCATTATTCTGAGTAAAAGAATTCTTGTACTGAACAATGTATTGCTAGAGCACTGTTAATTGTGATGTCATTGATGTTTAATTCTGAGTAATTGTTTTAGATCCAAGCATACATAAATCTTAGCTGTGATGATTTGAATCCTGGAAGTTGATAAATTAGACCCTAGGTTAGACATTATACTAGGTCTATAACACCTTCCATGCTCATGAGAGATGGGTTTGAATGAACCACTAATCATGAAATATGGGTCAAAGATTTTGGCTCAAAAACTACGCATTTGAATCTTGATAAATCATCATAATTTGACACACTGCAAAAGATACCCCCTACTTGTTAAACCTATGTTGTAATCCTACCTGTTAAATTGAACAAATAACTCAATTAAGCTTTGCATTAGCGTTCATTATTCATTCAAGAAATAACTTGTGTATTGCTTTAGCAATTTATCTTCTAGAGCCATGTCATGTTCATTTGGTTAATCATTTCCTGTTGATGTAAAATTAATATAACAACAACAACATCGATTTTGTAACAATATCTATCCCAAATTTAGTTAGTAGTCAACCATTAATTTTCCATTTAAATCATCATTTACAATCAAATACTAGTCTCTGCTCTTAATTAGTGAGAGGTTGTGCTTGTCCGTGCTTTAAGTGTTTATCCTCTATAATATAAAAATCTAGTTGCGAGCCTTGACTGTTGACAATTTGGCTATGCAGTCAGGGTGAAAACAAAGTCGATTAAATATTTACATTAAAAGCAAAACCCCAATTAAAATCTTGTATGGTGTGCATATTTGTAAATTCTGTTAATTGTTGGTTTAGTTAGATGAAGATCTCAAGAAGTTTTTCCTTATTATATTAAGTTTGAACGGCCCTACCATACACAATGTTCTGTTTTGTTCTATCTTCAAAGAGACAAATAAAAAAGCTAACAATAAACATTAGAATCCAAAACTTCCAATAAACAGTCCAACAAGTATTCCTATAGGAACATTACATGATACAATTTAAATAAGAACCGTGTAATATATTGCATACCTTATGTGGTGCAGGCTTCCGAATAACATCCCTAACCTGAAATATTGAAGCGTGTTAGGCTTTTATGTGAATTTTCCAAAGCACATTTAAAAATAAGATTATTGAAATCCAAGCGAATAATCTGCATTTTTTAATAATATGCATCACTATATCAGTAGCGGAAAGGAAGACACTTGCAATAGAACATAACATACGCCACCATATTCCCCTGCATGTGTGTAGAAAATGTGCAACAGTACAACCAAGGACAAGTGCATTTTCCCTAGAGCCCTTCAACATGGAACATGCTATTTGATGAACAGTTACTAAAATAAAGGCAAACTAGGAAATTGTGGCAATTAACATTCTGTTCCTATTATCTCACGGTCTCACCTATTCTCCAATCTTCATCTACAAATTCTCTTAGCAGTACTATCTAATGCTATTTTTTTTTTGAAGGAAGTCCATAAATTCCACACTAACATGTTGCTAGCATTCATAAGAAACATAAGTATGCTTCTCATTCAGTTCTCATATTTTACTGGATATCATGCTTCCCTATAGATCTCTATCCATCGCAAAGAGTCAGTTTTTACGGCAATGTTTAAGTAGGAAAAGTGAACTCATTCTTAAAATGTTCCAATTATGAAATATTGCCTGTCAAATGTAAACAAAAGTAATATTCGGCAATATTACCAATGCTTCAGGTGAATAGTACAGAATACGAGGTAGTCCAAGAATATCCGTTGCAATCCAGTCTATGATAGCATCCACATTCAGTTCCCCCGAATATCTGGATATAACAAATGTCAGACTTACTATAATCTGAAGAAACAAAAAATGCACAATGAGAAAAAAAAAAGTTTAAAAAGAAAACAAATTATCTGCTATCAAAGAGCAAAACAAAAGGGAACATTACCGTAAAAGGCAGTCAGAATTCCTACAATTGGCAGGAAATGCAACCAGAGAAGGTAGCCCTGTAAATAGAAGATTTTATGAAATATAAACAGCCAATAGTCTGATTTGTCATTGTATCTAATAAGAAATATCATACATCAGAATACACATTAAAACCACATATAATTTCAACCATACTATGCATAAAAGCATATACTAGTTTGAAAATAAATCCTTGTAATCCTAGATCTGCCAGTTAGTCTCCAATTGCAAAGTGCAGGCCTGTATTGGAAGCATTGGGAATGGAGAAATGTAAAAACTTTATTCAACTATGACACAAAATAGATGTTTAAACAAGTGAGAGAAGCTAACGCCATTGCCTAAGGCATACACAGGTGACTTAGCCACTCAGCTTTTACATGGCTTGGCCACTTAAAAACTCCACCAAGTTGGTCCCAAGTGATGAAAACTTCATAAAGCTCCTCCTATATTAAGATCCAGCAGAATTCTTCATTGGGCGCACCATCAACCCACATTTGCCATATTTCTAACTCAAAACGTGGTGCCACTCATGGAACAATCAGCATATTGAAGCAAAAGGCCAGGATTTATAGCAGGAAAACTTCAAGCTATTGCTTATTTATGGAGGTTACGATTCAATATCTTCATCTATTCTAGTTCTGTTCTATTTCTAACAAAAGGAGACCATCTATTTTGAAGTAGTTTCTTTTCTTTTTAGTTGTTTAGATTAGATTTAATTTAAAATTCCTTTCTTTCCATATTTTCATCAGCCTTTAAGCAATTTTCTCTGCAGCTTACTTTTCGGGACAAATATGGTCATTTTGAAGTCTGAAGGATTGGGCAGAAACTATTATTTAACAGGTTTAGCTATATTTCTAATTCCTTCTTTAAAATTGAAATTGAGTAAGTTTGTCAAGCTTTGTACCAATGTCCTTTATTCATTAATTGGTAGCTTTGTATGCAACTTTAACAATTTATTTCTTGGAATCATGCATTTGTCATTGTTCAAGTCATTATTCTTTTGAATCAAGTTTACACTGAATGGCTATTCTTTGTTTTAGCCAGCTAGAAGGTGTCATTTGTGTGCATTTAGATTAGTTGTTCCATCCTTCAATATCTAAAAATCTCATTTCCAAGGCACAACTATTAACAGTATAGTGCAAATATCCAAAGTGAAAACATGGGCAAGGAATCACTTCTTTTATACAAAATCCCCCTAAGATAATATTGTAAAGTCTACATATCTATATATCATGCCTATAGTTTTTGGTCTAGGAACAATGTAGCTTAGGTTTAAGTTAATTTTTAATCTCAAGGAACTTCCCACCAAATTAGAAGAGAGATTCTACCTCACCCGCTATTCTATTTTGTGTTGTCTTGTAAAGAACAAACCAAAATGCTAATAGTTTTTGGCAACTCTACAAGAGATTGAGATACAACAAGCCCAGCTTGCAACAAGAAAATTAGTCTTATCAGCTCCAATTGAACCTATTTCATCTTCAGTAACAAAGTCTACATCAAATCACATAAAAAGATAGGTCTTCTTGATCCTATCTTTGAAACTCACAATCAAGCATGTTACACCCCGCATTTGTATAGTTACTATTTTGGAAATGCTTAGAGCATTCTGTTTGTAAAAGGAGAATGAGGATGAATAAAATGTGTTGAACCTTGTGATCAATTTGAGGGTCTTTTGCATTTAATGATTGTCTCATTCTATGTTACTTTAATTGATGTTATTCTTGGATAAACAATGCATGAAGGAGGATAATAAGTCTTGCTATTTAACTTGAAATATTTGTATATGTACTGCAATTGTTATGAGCAAGTAACTACCATGGTTTTGTGTCAATAGATGCAGGAACGTGAACCATTCCTCCAGGCGGAGGGGAAACATCACTCGGGAGAGGAGCTTGGTCGAATAACCAGTAAAGTGAACCAATTGAGCATACACACACGTCATTATAGGTTGGGAAGAACCGAGTCAGTTATGTTGGTTTTGATAAGTCATCCATAGGCTTTAGGAGTCTTGTTACTTCTTTGTGCTTTGTGAGTAATGTTTATTTGTATATGTGACTTACTGTTTTGTGATCAATGTGTGGAAAACATGAATGGATATATGTGTATAGGTTGAGTGGGTATGTATACATTATGTAAACGTATCTATATGTATAAACATGGCGATACAGACGTATGATCGGCAAACGGATATGCCCATACGTATGTGTCGACATGGTATACATACACATACGTGTAAACAAAGGTATATACGGTTATACACATGTATATACATACACACGCTACCTATTATCTGTGGATATAATATTATTATAATATTGCCGAGGAATTTACATATACATAGATATATATATTGAAAGTATGTTGACTGGCTCGCAATAAATGTATTCAATGAATAAATATGTACATGTATATATATGTTTATATGTAAATATATATATTTAATATTATATAAATATATATGTTTAATAATATAAATATATATATTTAATATTATATAAATATATATATATTAAAGTCTTACCAAAACATATATATTTATATATGTAAATATATTTAAATTATAATATTTATATATATATATATGGTAAAGTAAATAAAACTATAATATAAATATATAATTAAATATATATTTTGAAATGAATTAGGAATTGATATATCTCATAGTTAAATGTGGACTTTATTTTCAAAATATCAAAGTCAATGAATAAATCAATTCATGAGATATCGAACTACGGAAATCGATTTAAATCAAATGATGAAATATTTATCACTTTTGTGAATTGAACCTTTTGGAGATAAATCGCGCCAACTTGTAAAGGAGAAATATTTCATTCGAAACTTTGTGAAACCTTTGAAAAGAAGACAAAAATAAAAATGGAGCTGCGTATGAAGAAATACATGCCTGAAAGGCACACCATGACCAAGTCGCCTATAAAAGAGAAAACGCAGTTGATTGCTTGGCAATCAAACCCCAAAAAATGGCAAATGTGGATTTCATACAACCATGACTGATTCATAAATGTTGAATGGAGGTCAATTCACCTCATAAATTCGCCACATTTCAGTTGGAATTATTCAAACATCAGTCCTAGCAATTTACATGCCTAGAGAAGAGGATTTTGTTGAACAAGGAACTCTATAAAACGCCGCCCTGGCCACTCTTCTATACACACCTTTTGGAATTCGAAATTTCTGAGAGCTCATTCATAATTCTGAGTGTCTTTTATTCACTGTGAGTTTCATAATTCTAGGAATCATATTCACAGAAAGTTCTTTCTACTTTCTAAGTTTTCATATTTTTGAGAGCGTCCATACTGCTATGAGCTTTTTATTTACTGTGAGAATACCATATGCTGAGAGCATTCACCATTCTGGGAGTTGAGGATATCAATTTCTGAGTGTATTTAATTGATTAAGAAGAGGCATTTGTGAGATAAGCTGAGAAGAGAAGTCTAAAATTTGAAGAGAAATTGCCAGTCATTGCAAGTGCTGAGACGTCTTCTTTAAAGGAAAGCTTTAAAAACAGGCATGGGGAAATTCTTCTATTTCCACTCTGTTATTGATTATTCAAAAGAAAAGAAATCTTTGTGTTTACCATTGTGCATAGGTTGAAAGTCAGTCATAGTTGTTTTTTGTGTGAAAGAAAGAATGAATTATTATGTTTCTACTTCTTTGTGTTGCTATGTTTGCAAAGGCTGAAAGATATTTCCTGAATGCAATGTAGTTGTAAGGGAAAGGAAAATGTTTAATTACTATGCTTAAAAGGGAATTTAAGTAAAGGGAATTAATGTGAAAGAAGATAAGAGAAGGGATTGAAATGCATTTTGTATGAATATTGCACATTTTGTATGATCTCCATATATGGGGAATACGATGAAGTAGTTATTATCTATTAGGACCGAAATGAAGGCAGAACCAAGTATGGTCTTAAGCTTAAGTTATTAGGTTAACTGAGACAAGCTAAGTACTCCAAGGATAAAGATTTCCGAACTAGGAGTTACGTAAAGGACACTTGTAAGCTGTTTCATTTCTAAAGTAGATAGTTTGTTGTAGGTAGTCTAGGGTGACTGAATACCCATTGAAGGACTTAGCCTACACGTAGGATAAGATAGCCCCAAGTCAAACCGAACCTTTCATAGTGTATGTGATAGATGACCGTCGGTAGAAATATTGTATGAACACTTTGGGCAAAGTAGTGTGATGCACCTACATCCACTTAGACTGTGAGATGATTACATTGTCAGTTCATTGTTGTCTAGTTTTGCATACTAGATTGAGATTGTAAGATTACAAGGATTTAGCTATGTAGGACACAGCACTATGCTCAGTTGGTTAAACAGTATCGGTTACCCAACCAATCTCTTCGTAGAAGGGAGGGTCGTTTATTAAACAATAAGCGTGCGAGGGACCGCATTATAAGTTCGTGGTTGGCGGAAAAGCACCTAAGTGATGTTTCTCCTTCATAGCAGGCTACTAAAGCACCAAAACTTGAAAGGGAAGATCCTGGACTGTCTTATTCCTATTTGCTCAAAGCTCTCTGAGTTGTGTTTTATACTTGTATGTATTCTTACTCTGTTGTTTACATAAAAGGAAAAAGTAATGATGTTTCAATTGGTTCTTTAAATGAAATGTTGCAATGAAAAGAAACGAAAAGTTTATGTCACTTTGTCTTTATTCATGTTTCCTTTTGTTATTTATGTTAAAATGTTGAAAAAAAATTATTACCCAAGGGTTAGGTCGTTACAAAGCACATTCAAGCAATGGAAGCTCTTGAACAAACTTATCAAAACATTTTCGACATTGGACACAGAACCACTTAATAATCCATGATAACGCTTGTAACAAAAATTAAAACAATAATGGTCTGCCTCCACTTTTGTTGCCATGGAGAGAAACATTGATCCTTTAGCACTCACAAAGCACAATGCCTTTCCACATGGCATGAGGAAAAAATTTCCCAAGTTTCACACTAACGACATGCGCCGCCACCTTGATGAATATATTGCTACTTTCTTGTCCAAATCTTGGCTGGAGAAGTAGCTGAATAGTTCCACCATCTTGCCATAGGTCCAATCACTAGTTGGCAGTTCATGTGGTAGAATTTTTTGTCAAACTTCACACATGCAAAGATAGTTGCATTCTTTTTGTCCAACTCTCAAATTCAAAAAGGAAGACAATAAGCCAATGAGGGAATTTGTTGCACAATTTGATCAACTTGTCAATAGAATCAGTGCTACTTTGAATTCATCTCCAAAAATTCTCCTAAGGTAATTTATAAATGCACTCCCATTAGAGATTGAATTCATGATCAAATCCAACAATATTGATGAACTTGAAGAAGCTAAAGAGTGAGCAATTGAGTTAAAAGACAACATGATTGCAATGGGAAAGATCAGGAGAGACTCCATTAAACCCATAATCCACAGTTTGGTTGATTGTAATATCTCTAATAGGGATGATGGAAAAACACAAAATCTCCAAAAACATGCAATAGAAAATTCTGAAATTTTATTTGCAAATAGATAGCACTTCAACAAGCTCAGATTTATGCTCAGAAAATTTTCCTGATTTTTCTGTTAATTAATAGAAATTTCTGAATATCAACAGTTACAAAAAATACGCTAAAAACTGCCCAGAAATTCCAAAAATAGCTTACATTGATTTCTCCATAATTTTTTGAGATGAATGTGATTAACAGTATGCAGATATAGGCACAAATACCTCAAAAATATCTTCAAACCCTAGTTGCCCTTTGCCAAAACCCCAGTAAACCAGTGCTAGCTCTGTCCCACTTGTCCTTTCTATTATTAGCTTCAATGATGCTTAGAAATAAGAGGATACATGGCTGTAGATAATCCAAATCTGATCCTAGTATTCTGAAACTCACATTCCAAAATGGCCTCCAAACCTATTAACAAAATGCAGCTCTGAAAATGATGTGCTAGGGCATCACAAACCAAAGCCTTTCCACTGAAACACACCCTTCTGACAAGGGGAAGCCCTTACATATCACTGAAACCAGGGATACTCAAGGATTTTCAAACCTTAAGCCAAAGATTGCAGCAGCAATAAAGAAAAACTGATAACATAATGAGCTCCAAAAGAACCCTAAAATGTTATATAATAACTCCCAAAAGAATGATATAATCTCAACCATAGATTCATTACAAGCCCAATCCGATTCTCCAAAAAAACCGTTAAAAATGAGCCAATAGGCTACTTATTTTCCAATGCCCCCTTGACCCTTTTTGCACATGTTTAATGAAAATCACTTAAAGTACATGCCTCTTAAGCCATTAAACTCAAAAAGGGGAAATAAGAAGTCTTTAGGCTAAGAGTCACTTAAGTTGCATAAAAAGACATGCCAAAACTTAAGAATCAAATATGATAAAAGCCAAAGACTCCACACTTACCCAATAATGGATCTACATCCTCTTCCTTCTAGGTAACCCAAGGAAAGGACAGCCCATGCATCGTTAAGCCACATGGCTTGAGTTGAGAACATCACAGTCCTTCCCACCCAAAGAATGCTTGTCCTCAAGCATTTGTAGACTAGGATGCTTAATAATCTCCTCTCCTTCCCACGTAGCATCCTCCAAAGGCAAGTTATTCCACTTGATAAGATACTCAGAAATTATTTTCCTCCTTAGCATCTTCTCCCTTACTTGCAAAATTGTTTCTAGAATAAGTATCACCTTACCTTCTTCATCCAAAGGAGGCAATTCTGTAGAAGGAATCACTTGTTGTCCAAGAGCCTTTTTGAGGCATGACACATGGATTTTTCTTGTAGATGGCAGCTCCAACTCTATGCTACTTCACCAATTCTTTTAATCACCTTGAAAGGCCCATAAAACTTTGGTTTAAGCTTTTCCACTCCACTTACTTTCAATGAGGATTGTCTATAAGGTTGAAGACACAAGAATACCATGTCTCCCACCTCAAAAGACCTCTCAACTTGATGGTGATCAGCATATTTTTTTTGTTGTTCCTATGCAACATGAATATTATCTTTAAGTGCCTTAAGGATATCTTGATTCTATTTAGCAAACTCAAGAGCTTTTGGAGCTCTAAATTTAGAAAAAACCAAGTCCACAAATGTAGAAGCTTCATAACCATACAAGGCTTTGAAAGGAGTCATACTGTTAAATTAATTGTCATTGATGTCAAAGGACAGACTTTTATGTGAGAACAGATAGCATCATTTATGTTGATTAAAGGCATGTTTATATTCCTAATTTGCAAGCCGACCAACTTATAGTGTTGTCCATATTAATGATAAAATATGTTTTTTTTGGAAACCGACCTTCATTGATCTAGCACCACTTTGAAACAGAAATTAATTTAATTTATTATATTCCATGGCCGACCTAATGGAAACAAAAATAAAATAATATTAATATGTATTAGAATGGCAGTGATGGAAATGAACTTGAAAAAGAAGCGATTGAATTAGTAAAGGAAGGCAGTGATCAATAAAGGACAGACTTTTATGTGAGAACAGATAGCATCATTTATGTTGATTAAAGGCATGTTTATATTCCTAATTCGCAAGCTGACCAACTTATAGTGTTGTCCATATTAAAGATAAAATATGTTTTTTTTGGAAACCGACCTTCATTGATCTAGCGCCACTTTGAAACAGAAATTAATTTAATTTATTATATTCCATGGCCAACCTAATGGAAACAAAAATAAAATAATATTAATATATATTATAATGGCAGTGATGGAAATGAACTTGAAAAAGAAGCGATTGAATTAGTAAAGGAAGGCAGCGATCAATATGAATGCAGAATTTATTTTTAAAAAGGCAGCGATTAAAAAAGAAAAGAATTAGTTTCCAAAAGCAGCGATCATTCCTTGACAAAGTGAAATGTCTTTTCAAGGGTTGCCTCTTTTCAAAGAGTTACACCTCGGGGAGTATTGCTATAACACTACCCATCATATGTCAATACGAATGAGTCCTTTCAAAGCCTTGTATGGGTACAAGGCAACCTCATTTTGAGGTTTAATTCTCACCGAAAGTCGAGTGCCAGGAGCTAGAGACTTGGTACAACAAAGTGTAGACATTATGAATACACTTAAAAATAATTTGCATCATGCACAAAATCAACAAAAGATATACCCAAATTGAAGAAGAACCGAAAGAACATTCGAAGTTGGGGACTTAACTTTCCTAAAGGTTAAAACCCTATAGGCAACCATCAACCAAAGGAAGTGGAGCCGAGAAACTAAAACCGAGATTCTATGGTCCTTACAAGATTATAAGGAGGATCGGTGAGGTTGCTTATGAGTTGGAATTACCAGTGAGTAGCAGAATTCATAATGTCTTCCACGTGTCTCGCCTTAAGAAGGCACTGCAACAACATATTACACCATGTCTAGAGTTACCCCCTCTTGATGACGAAGGAAAATTAATATTGGAACCCGAGGCTATCCTTGATATGTGAGAGAAAAAACTAAGGAACAAAGTTATTCTAGAATATTTGGTTAAGAGGAAAAATTTTCCCATGGAAGACATCACTTGGGAAGGAGCAGATTTTTTTATCATCCCAATCTGAAATTGCTTGTGGACAAGCAATATTGGGAAGGGCAGACTATCATGCCCCTATCAAACCTTGATTAAGAAAATCATATCGCCACCTATATCCTAGGCTAGGAAATTAAATTTAAAAAAAGGTTGATTAATATTCGACAAAAGAATGTTATGGGCGGCAACTCTACAAAAGCATATAATTAACAATAAAAAGGTTTTAAGGCATCGCTTGGTTATGAAGGGATTTATCCCTTACCAAGCTAAGGATGTTAATGAAAAGATGTGGCTTTCTCCTACCATTGAAGATTTTAAAGGGAGAAAAAATCAGTTGTGAGAGGCATCAAGTGGATTGAATGAAAAAGGGGAAAACAAAAAGGGAATTAAGAAATCAGAACAATAATAAGCAGAAATAAATATTTATATTGGCAGCAATTAAATCAAAAGATAATTTTGTGGGAAGAAATAAACTTATATATATATATACACAAAATAGTGGTACTTGCAGAAATTATTGATCATTGTGAGTAATCTTAATGGTTCTCTTGTTATAAAAATAGTAGATTTGTATGATAATCTATTTTGAATTTAGAGAAACGGATTGCAAATAGGAAGGATGGCCAGCCTTCCAAGTTCACGAGAGATGAAGGACGACCAGCCTTCATGCTCTTATCAAGTATGCCACCCAGAGATGGAACGGATGACCAGCCTTCCATTCTCTTGGGCTGGGGGGTGGAATGGACCAGAAATCCTTTCGTGCTTCCTGGCTTGAACAAGGAGGAAGGCCAACCTCCAAGGTGAACGGAGGGATGGAAGGGCGACCCACATTCCATGCTCTCGCAATACAAGGGCGACCAACCTTGAGATTGCAGTTTCCAAACATTTCAAACAAATTCCTAATGGGACTGTTATAGGAATATACTTTGGAATGGCTATTGCTTTATATTGGATTTCAATATGAATAATGTTTATATGATATCGTTATGTCGACTAATGCTTAGTAAAAATAGACATTATCATGGCTTATGATTTAATGTCCAATTCCAGTGTCTAATATGTTGGAAATATTGTCATTGATGTCAAAGGAGTATAAGAGATTGTAAATTGATTATGAAAGATTGTTAAAATAATATCATTGTTGTCAAAGGAGTTTATCGGGAAGCCCACATTGTATGAATTAGCATATGATGTTTCCTTGACTAATAGAACTCAACAATGCTCATCAGGAAGAAGCAGTAGATAGGAATAGATACCACTAAAGTAAAGGTGGGCAATATAAATGTAAAGAAATATTAGGTTGAAAGAAAGTCATAGATAGAGGATATTAGATTGGTGGAAGAAACTAAAGAGCCATTGGACATACAGCAAGATGGAGGCATTCAAAATTAGATTGTCAAGATGACAGAAAAGAGAGGAGCGATTGATATAGGCAAGAGAGAAGATGCTGATTCCAGAAACCTATTCATATGTTGAGGGTGCACTGTGATTGGGTTTCCAGCCTAAAGAGTGATTAGTAAAAAATCATATAAATAAAGGAAGCGATCAAAGTTTTAAAAAAAAAGTAGGAATGATTAAAGAAGAGGCAGTGATAAAGTAAATACAAATTAATATATAAAGGCTGCGAATTTAATTACAAAAACTGTACAATTCATTATGTGCAATGTTAAAAGTTATGAAAGGAAAAGACAAAAAACAAAAAATCAGAAAAAGACAAAAACCAAAAGCAATGTGATTCTTAAGTAGCAATTTTATGTTCCAAAAAGGTGTGATTCATTATGTGTAGTAATTACATTGTAAAAAGCAGCGATCAACAATTTATAATATGCAAAAATTAATTAATAGAAAGGAGCAGCAATTAAAGGCAAAAATAAATCTCCAAGCCAGCGATTCTATATAAGACAAAGGGCAGCGATTGACAGATTAAAAGTGCAGTGATTCAGTATTAGTCATGGGCAGTGCTTAATGAGTATCGATTAGAAGTTTAAAGAGGCTGCGATTAGTAAAGGAAAAGTCGCCTCCTTTCTAAGTGATGTCTCTCCTCATAGAGACATGAAGATATAAGAAGAGGTTTTTTGGAATGTGAAAAAGGGGAAGTGAGAAATATTGAGATAGAGGCGTGGTGTATAGTGGAATAAAAGATATATTACATCCACAATTACAGATCTGCATATGGAAAGGTAAGAAGGAAATCTTTGTAAGAAGAAATAATATAGATTTGAAAGGGAATGAAATATGAAGATTATTCAAATGTTGAAGCATTTATGAGTGAGGATAAAAGACACATTTGTGGAAGATATAAAAGATAGATCCATGCAGATATAGAAGAAGATTGTGCTGAGATCAAGAAAAAGATCTTGAAAAAATAAAGGAAGAGTTTGGGCAGATATAAAAGGAGGAATCTATGCAGAAATAGAGGAAGAATTTGGGCAAATATTGATGATTTGATAAATATATCAGATTGATTTTATTAAAGAAGAGTCTTGCTCTTATAGACTTTACAAACCCTACAAATTAGGGAGAAGATTTAGTTAACTGAAAGAGTTAACTAAACGTAACTAAAAGAGTTAACTAAACGTGACTAAAAGATAGACCAACAGTTAACTGAAACAAACTAAAGCTAACTAAAGACTTAAATAATGCTAAGTTGACCATTAATATTACATTTAATATTTAATACCCTCCCTTAATGGTCATCGTACAAACAAAAAACTAAGTCTACCCATATTGTGTTGGTCATCAAAATGCATAGTGTGCAGAATCCTTCTACTCAGTCTACTCCGCTACGTGAGCACTTTGTTGAGATGCTTCCTGGTTGGACTTCTCATCAACCAACCGCTTTCTGCAATACCTCTATATATGACCAATCTTCCCACAGTAATGGCAAGTAAAAGACTTCTTCTAGCCCTCCTCTGAATCGCCTCGTCCCTTTTGCTGAGTGGACTTGCCTTTGCCAATGTTGTTGGCAGTAACTGCTTGTTCAACACTAGGAGACTCACTACTGCTCCCAAACTGATTCTTCCATCGATCCTACTGCAAAAGCTTATTGCACATCACATCAAACTTCAAGTCAACATTGGTGGATGTAATGTTGAGCGTTTCGATAAAGTGCTCGTAGGAACGTGGCAAACTTTTCAAAGTGATCACCACCATATCCTCCTCTTCTATCTTACGACCAATGGCCTTGAATTGATTGCGAATATTTTTTATTTTCATCAAGTGCTCCTGCAAAGACACTTGGTCATCCATCATAATAGAAAAAAGCATATTCTTCATAAAGAAAGCCCTTCCCTTGTCTGAGGTCTCATGAAGATCTTTCAGATGCTTCTAAATCTCCACAACAAATTTACCAGATGGTATTTTTGGTAACATTTCATCGGGAATAGATAATTTAAGAAGCATGACTACCTCCCTATTACTTCCATCATACTTGTCCTAATCCTTCCCAGCAGCAGTGGGACGAACTTTTGTACCAAGAACAAGCGCATCCAGACACCGGAATTCAAAAATGGTAAGCATCATTTGCTTCCACGTGTTGTAATTCTTTCCATTGAACCTCTGCGAACTTTCCAACATAATATTGGACAAAGACGCCATCCTCCTGTTTTCTAAAGCACGAAAAACGAGGTAACTCTATGATCAGCTAGCAAAATACTGGACAATCAACTGGCACAACTCCGATTTTTCAAAAATCGTTTGAAAGAGGCTCAGAATCTGTATGATTTTTTAGAGAAACCCTCAAAAATTCTGAAAGATTTTCAAAAATTCTATGTAAATTTTTGAAGAAAAAAATTTCGTAAACTCTTTGCAAATTTTTATTTTCCCAGAAAATTTTCAAAACTGGCTAAAAAAAATTATTTCTTCATACTGCCATCAAAAAATCACCTCGATCCCAAAACCCTAGGTAATTTTTTTTAGAAACCCTAGGCAGAAAAGAGAGCAGAACAAAACTCGAGTCCCTCACAGATCGTAGCAATCATGATGAACAAATAGGGTTCAAAACCCTAGTTGACCAACAGGAAATCGAGCCACCATAATCAAATCCGTCGCAAGCCAATAAAGATCTGAAGAGAGAGGGTCGAGCGGATTTCAAAAAAACATAGCCAAGAAAGATCAAAAAACGCGTGAAGAAACTAGTCAGAATCGTGCCCAAAAAAAATTCAAAATCGCGGCCACCAGCAGAGAATAAACGCGTCCAGGACCCCCTCCATAACAATGCAGAAGTAGGTCGCAAATTGAAAGAGACGCCTAGAAACCCTCGTGTGTTGCACATACTAGTGTAGGAGCACCTATGTGTTGAAAAGAAGTCCAGAATCCCTCCATAACAATGCAAAAGTAGGTCGCAAATTGAAAGAGACGACTAGAAACCCTCACGCACTGCACATACTGGTGCAGGGGCACCCATGTGTTGAAAAGAAGTCAAGTGCTGGGTTTTTGTGTTGATTAGGTCATTTTTGGTGTAATAAGGTCTTTTAAGACCATAGTTCATGTTTTGTGTCAGTTTTGGTCATGTGGGGTCAATCTTGTAAAAAGTTGTCAATTTTTGTAAAAGTTGCACAAGCAACTTTGCATTTTTGAGCTATGAGGGAAGATGAACCGTTGGGAACTTGAAGGACGGTTGGGAACGGTTGGATATGCTTTGTAATGTTTAAATATGCTTTGTGTTGGTCGAGGCAATCTTCTGGAGTGAGTTTTTTGGGATAAGCAATAAAGACATACTCTATTTTTTGTGTTTTTCATTGATTTTTGCTGCTACACAAGTTAATAGTTTTGTACGGCCTGTTAATGATCTAAAATGCATTGGGATTGATGATAGACTGAATCTACTCTCTGTTGCAATTGGTTTCAATCGTTTTCATTAAGTTTGAAGGGAGTTACAGCAATTTTGTTGTAAACAACCAAAAACCCTAGCTAAGGAGGGTTTGATTGCACAAAAATGGTTTTTGCCCCATTCCACCGGTGAAAAGGCCTAAGAATCGGTGGAATGGATGTAGGTAGGATGTTTTTGATGTTTTTAGTGTTTAAGGGAGCAGGGGATGGAGTTTGGGGCGAGTTTGATGCAGCCGTAGCCTAATATCATCATGTATTAGGCTTAGGAGGATAGATAGACTTAGGGTTTTGCAAGAAACAATTTGGTGATTGCTCCAGTTGATGGGAATTATGTTTACAAACCCCATGTGACATGATGAAAGCCCTGGAGTGAAGTTTGGTAGTTTGGAGATAGCATATCTTCTTGTTGTCTTGTATTTCAAGCCTAATTAGGCCTAGTTGCAACGTAGCAATCCAAATTAGAGGGTGTTGTTACAAAACAACCATATCTACAATTTTGATATGTTTTCAAGTGGCTTAAAGGGTATCTTGAATGGTGTTCAATTTTTGGGTGTTGGGTCTGTCAATGTTCAACATCTGGACGAATTACTTCTAGCCACGACTTGGAGAGATAAATTTAAATATAGCCTTTGGCTATTCAAATTTATCTTAAGTCATTATATTCAATCATGAGGAGGCGCCTCATTCACCATGCATTAATTGCATTATTAATAATTAATATTTAATCATTAATTAAAGCCAACTTTGACAGTCGTGATTTCTAGAAAAGACGTTTTTTCTTTTGGGGCCGACTTTTGTCATGAAGGGTCATGTCTTTCTCCTTCCTTGGTGTATAAATACAAGAGGTTTATTATTCATTTGATCATCAAGTTCATAATCATATTCGCATATCTAGGAGTTCGCACTTTCGGCAGATCATCCATCTGCAGCAGCAGATCGACTTCAAGGAGAATCACATTCATTTGTATTTAGCATCTAAGAGAGGTGCTCTTATTCATTGTATCAAATCGTCATTGTGCTATGCCTGAGTTGTACGCAGATTTCTGCTCCTATTCTATCAATATATAAGAGATATATTGGCTGGGTTTTTCTCCCTCAAGTTGGAGGGTTTTCCCAGGGTATCTTGTTGTGTTAATTGTCTTATGTGCTGCATTTAATGATTACTTTCAGTTTTGAATTATTTGATCATGAAAAACTAACATGTTTAAGAAGATCTAGATCAGATTTCATTCAAGCAGCAATATCCTCCATTATTGTTCACATTTCAGTTTACATCTACCTTATTGTCAAGATGGTGAACGAGCTCAAGGTCGAGGACAAACTTGAGGGTGCATCAAACTTCGCATCCTAGAAGTTTAGAGTGATGCTCGCTTTGGAGGAAAATGAGTTAGCTGAGATCGTGGAAAACAAAGTTCTTGAACCAACCGAAGAGAATGAGAAGCCTCAATGGAAGAGAAATAATACTAAGGCTAAAAAGATGTTGGTTGATTTCGTGAAAGATCACATTGTGCCAATCATCTCTAAGTTGCATACTGCAAGAGATATGTTCAAGACCTTGGAGGAGATGTATGAAATCAACAACACAAGTCGGGATCTTGCATTAAAGCAACAACTTCATCATATTAAGATGGCGAAAGGAGAATCGATCATCTCATACTTCATGAAGATCACCGAGTTGAGAGATCAGCTCTCTACCATTGGGCATATTGTTGATAGCAAGGATCTTACTATGTTGGCTCTCAATGGTCTCCCTAAATATTGGGAGTCATACATTCAAGGAATCAGTGCGAGATCAAAACTTCCTAAGTTTGATCGTTTGAGAGCAAATTGTATTCAAGAAGAATCAAGGTTGGCTACAAGAGGCTTTGGTCAAAGCTCTACAAATGAAGACATTCATGTTCTTTATGCTCAATCCTCGAAGAAGAAAGGAAAAGGAGGAAAGAAAGGATACTTCAAGAGGAATAGAGATAAAGGGTCAGATGGTGCCTCGGCATTCAAGAAGAAGACGGATCTATCTCGTGTTCAATGTTTTAGATGTGACAAGTTTGGTCACTATGCAAAGGATTGCCCAACCAAGCCTAAGCAGCATGCTTCATTTGCAGATGTGGATGAGATCTCCCCTCAGAAGGATTCAAGGGAATTCCTATTCTATTCTACCTTATCAAGCAATGTTCCAATAGATAGCAACACTTGGTTGATTGATAGTGGCGCCTCTTGTCACATCACTGGGTTTAGAGAACATCTCTCAGATTTGGTGATGAGAGATTCAAGTGTTCAAGTAATAATTGGAGATGATGCAAATTACTTTGTGAAAGGCGTCGGGACCTCCACCATTTACTTAGATTCAGGTATCACCTTGCAGTTGAGTGATGTACTATTTGTACCTGGCATCAAGAGGAACCTTGTTTCAATTTCAGTCTTAGAAGACAAGGCGTATCAAGTTGCATTTTCTGAAGGAAAAGTTATTGCATGGCCAAAGAACTCTAAATTCAAGACAGCCAGTGTGATTGGTGTTCGTCAAGATTATCTCTATAGGCTCTCCACCCGTCCTCTACAGGCCTTGTTGCATGATGCTTCAAGTTCATGTGAGCTTCGGAATAGAAGATTTGCTCACATTCACTTTCGTGCTCTTCCAACCTTGGAGAAGATGATCACCGACATTCCCAAATTGAGCCAAGAGCATGAAGGTACTTGTCGAGGATGCGCATTGGGTAAGAACACTAAAAGACCTTTCCATAGTAGTGAAAGTAGAACTAAATGTATTCTAGATCTTGTTCATTCTGATTTGTGTGGTCCAATGTTTGTTGCTTCATTGAGTGGTTTCTTGTATTATGTAATTTTTATTGATGACTACTCTAGAAAGACTTGGATTTATTTCTTAAAGACTAAAGAATCAGAAGAAGTACTTGAGAGATTCAAGGAATTCAAAGCTCAAGTAGAAAACTTGTCCGGGAAGAGGATCAAAGTTCTGAGATCCGATAATGGTGGAGAGTATATTTCCGGCAGCTTCCATAACTTTTGCATTGAAGCAGGGATTAAGAGGAAGTTTTGTGTCCCTTGCAATCCTCAACAAAACGGTGTAGCAGAAAGGAAGAACATATCCATTGTAGAAGCAGCTAAGGCCATTATTCATGATCAGGATCTACAAACCTTCCTTTGGGTTGAAGCTTCTAGGATAGCTGTGTATGTCCTGAATCGATGCCCTCATCGTATCTTGGACGACATGACACCTGAGGAAGCCTTCACGGGTGTAAAGCCTGAAGTCAGTCATTTCAGAATATTTGGCTGTCCTGTGTATATTCATATTCCTAAAGATAAAAGGACAAAATTGGAACCATCTGGCAAGAAGGGAATATTTGTGGGCTACAGTGAGACTTCAAAAGCCTACAGAGTTTACATTCTTGGTCAAAAGTTAATTGAGATTAGCAGGGATGTTGCATTTGAAGATGTTGCATTCAAAAGATCCAAAGGTCATCATATGGAGATAGACAATGAAGACCAAGAGTCTCCTCGGGACATGGAAGTTGACCATCCTGAGATTCAGATGGAGACTACTGATCCAAAAGAAGATGATGAACCAGTTGAGCATTTGGAACCAACTGATGGGCCTACCGACATTGTCCTTGGTAGAAAGAGACCTCTATGGGTTAAGCGAACAATGCAGGAGGCAGAAAACTTTGCAGCTCCTAGAGGAACTTTCAGAGAAAGCAAAAGACCTCAGAAGTTTTCAAACTATGTTGCATTGATGAGTCAAATGATTGAGTCTGAGCCTTCCAGTGTTGAGGAAGCTACAAGTCAGCAAGTTTGGAAAGATGCTATGTCTGAGGAATATCACTCTATCCTCAAGAATGATGTTTGGGACATCGTACCTAGACCTAAAGGCAAATCTGTGGTATCTTCTAAATGGCTCTTCAAAATGAAGCATGCAGCAGATGGGAGCATTGAGAAGTACAAGGCTAGATTTGTGGCTAGAGGATTCTCACAGAAAGAAGGGATAGATTATGAGGAAACATTTGCCCTAGTTGCTCGTTATACATCCGTCAGGACCATCATTGCTCTTGCAGCATCTAAAGGATGGAAGATACACCAGACGTGAAGACGGCATTTCTAAATGGTGTAATTGAGGAAGAGATATATATTGAGCAACCTGATGGCTTTGAGGATCATGGGAAGGAGTCTCATGTTTGCAGGCTGAAGAAGGAATTGTATGGCCTTAAGCAGGCTCCTCGTGCTTGGTACAAAAGAATTGATCAATATCTGATGAGTTTGGATTTCTCTAAGAATGATGTTGATTCTAACCTTTACTTCAAAGTGATTAATGGTGAAGCATTGATCTTAGTTCTATATGTTGATGATCTAATTCTTATTGGAGAAGAACACCTCATTTTCAAATGCAAGAAGGAGCTATTGAAATGAAGGATCTTGGTCTCATGCACTACTTCCTTGGTCTAGAAGCATGCCAGAAACCGAATGAGATTATTATAAGTCAAGGGAAGTATACTATTGACATCTTGAAGAGATTTGGTATGAAGGATTGTAAATCCATGTCGACGCCTATGGAGACTAACTTTCAGAAGCTTAAGGAGGTTGCAGCTAGTTCAGATCTTGTGGATCCTACTATGTATAGGCAATTGATTGGATCATTGATGTATCTAGTTAATACTAGACCAGACATTTTCTATGCAGTGTGTGCACTTAGTCAGTTCATGTGTGAACCAAGGCAAATACATCTAGTTGCAGCAAAGCATGTTCTAAGATATCTACGTGGCACAGTTGGATATGGCTTGAGATATTCTTCTGGTGTAGACTTGAAGCTACATGGTTATACTGATTCCGATTGGGTAGGGTGTGTCACTGATCGGAAGAGCACCTCTGGATGTTGTTTCAGTTTGGGGTCTGCTATGATCTCTTGGTGTAGCAGGAAGCAGTCTTCGGTGGCACTTAGCACCGCCAAGGCAGAGTATATTGCAGCATGTGTGGCATCTCGAGTAGCAGTGTGGCGTCGGAAGCTCCTTGCAGGATTGTTTGGACAATCATTGGAGCCCACTATCTGAAATGTGCTCGTCAATTTTTTCTTTGAATTTTCACAATCACAACCAGCACTAAGCCAACTAATTAGTGTTAGCTCCAAAATAATAAACAAACTGAAAAAACACTCAACACCAAGAATGTGCCCTAAAACCCAATGTGGGTGAGGAGCTAGCATATGGTGGAGGATAATGTTCAATAACTGAAAGTAAGTTACAGCTGAAAGTAATGAGGCGGTGAACCAGCCATGAACAATCTCCATACTTCCACTTATTCAGTGGGGGGAAAAAAGAAACAAAGCAAACTAATTCATCTATTGCGGCAGGCATCCACTTGTGAGTGGGAATTCACCACTTTTCGGTGGGTACATTTGAGAGATTATTGAGTTCTTTTTCCACACTGGCGGTATACCATCCAAGGGTTACAAATATGAGAAATTAAGCACTAGTAAGCAGTAAAGAATGACTGAAACAGTACTACTGTTAACAATCTTACAATGTAAAGAACTACTACAAATTACAAGTGATTACAATAGAATTGAAGCACAAGAAATAGATGGTCACCCACTCTAGAATTCTCTCAATTATTGAAGGAATAAACTGAAATCAAGATTGAAATAATTCTGATATAAAATCAGCAAACTGAAAGTTTGAACCAGCAACCTAAGAATCACCAATAATGCTAAAAACTCCATCTAACTTCAAAGTCACACTTCAAAACTGAACTTACAATTACCATAGGCCAAGGCGAGCCGCTCCAAACTCGAATGAGACTCCAAAACAGCCACAATATATGAAGCACGAATCCCAAGACAAGCTACCAGGAAAAGTACGGCCCTAGGCAAGGTACAACCTTTCTAAAAAGTCAGAAACTCCATAAAATCTACTCTTTTGCAATTTGAGTCGCCCCTATCATAGGAGCATGTAGCATCAATACCCATAAGCAAATTAAAATTATCCAAGGAGCTGTATGCAAAATCGACTTTGAGCCATGGTATAATCAGCAACATAAAAATCCGATAAACTCCACAATTCTTCAACTCTTAAGCTCAATCTGCTAGTCTAGATGAGAAGCAGCCTGGAAAACCAACTAGGTGTTATCTTTCAAACACGAAATTGGATTAAAACTAGGAGGTAAGCATCCCTCGAAGTAAAATCAAGTTGTCAGAATGATAACATAACAATAGCATAAACATTGGATACCCAAATGCTGGAGCAATGCCTTCCTTTAATAGAATTGGAGATGACCTTATGAATTCCAAAACTCCCTCCAAGAAAGGGGCACCCATTCACCTTTTTGAAATATTTAAATTTTAAAAAACACTTTATTCCATCTTATTTAGGCGTCCAAACTTCATGGCACAATAAACATTATAAAATATTAATTATTCCCTCCCTGAGGCATCCACTCTTTATGACCACCTTTTAAAACAACTTCAAGTCATAACACTAGGCCAAGGGGTCAATTCAAAAATATAACATTAATGACTTAAAATAACTTATTTCTCCAATATTTCACCTCAAAAGCTAAAATCAAACATACTCAACTGCTCCAACTGAAATGGTAAACTTACTGAGATGTTGTCAACAGGAGCACTGCCAAAATTAGAACTTACTAAAAATAGTAAATTCTGAAAAATGCCAAAAACCTCCAAATAATAGAAATCCTAATTTCACCTCAACGAGCCTACGGACTTCTGGAATAGGCTGATGAGCTACTGAAGAGCGAATGGCTAAAATGGGGACATTACACTATCATTCATTGTGATAATCAAAGTCATGTGAAGCTTTCTGCCAATCTAATGTTTCATGACAGGACCAAGCATGTTGAGATCAAATACCACTATATCAGAGATATGGTATTAAGGAAAGCAATTCAGTTGAAATACATTAGCACTGATGAGCATACGGCAGACATTCTCACCAAGCCCCTCTCGATAGTAAAGTTTGTGTACTTTCGAGACAAGCTTGGTATTGTGGAGAATGAAGCCCTAGCTAAGAGGGAGTCTAAGCTTCAGTGATCTTCTATGTTTTGCTTTAATGCATTTCTCTCTATAAGAGAGATTTGAGGTGCAAGCCCTTGTTTCCACCCTTTGGGAGAGCCATGGTGGATGTCATGTGTGTGACTCCATGACAACATCACGTGAGAGAGTCTATGATGATTTTCTTGTACTTGTGTTTACACCCTCTAGGAGAGCCATGGTGAAACGTCGTGATGAGGTGACAACATCACATTGAGTGATGAGCACTTGTACGTACCATACATGGGTGTAGCCATGATGGTTGGTATCACGATGAGGTGATATGCTTCTTTTCACACATGGGTGTAGCCATGGTGTTTGTCATCACGATGAGGTGATATGACTTATACAGTTGGAAGTATTCCTCCCTAGCTGAGAGGGAGTGTTGATGTTCAACGTCTGGATGAATTACTTCCAGCCACGACTTGGAGAGAGAAATTTAAATATAGCCTTTGGCTATTCAAATTTATATTAAGTCATTATATTCAATCATGAGGAGGCGCCTCATTCACCATGCATTAATTGCATTATTAATAACTAATATTTAATCATTAATTAAAGCCAACTTTGAAAGTTGCGATTTCTAGAAAAGACGTTTTTCTTTTGGGGTCGACTTCTCTCATGAAGGGTCACATCTTTCTCCTTCCTTGGCGTATAAATACAAGAGGATGATTATTCATTTGATCGTCAAGTTCATAATCATATTCGCATATCTAGAAGGAGTTCGCACTTTCAGCAAATCATCAATTTGTAGCAGCAGATCGACTTCAAGGAGAATCACATTCATTTGTATTTAGCATCTAAGAGAGGTGCTCTTATTCATTGTATCAAATCAGCATTGTGCTATGTCTGAGTTGTAAGCAGATTTCTGCTCCTATTCTATCAATATATAAGACATATATTGGTTGGGTTTTTCTCCCTCAAGTTGGAGGGTTTTCCCAAGGTATCTTGTTGTATTAATTGTCTTATGTGCTGCATTTTCTAATTACTTTCAGTTTTGAATTATCTGATCATGAAAAACTAACAAGGTCTGCTCTGAAAGTTAGGTGGGAAAAACCTTGTTTCAAGTACTACTAGGAGAATAAGAAGATTTGAGAGAAAACCACCAAGTTAAGGTTCTAATATTGCAAAGTTTGTTTGATTGTGATTGTGTTGATAACCTGCACCCTGCTCTGCATCACATACAGAGGGAAATCGCATGCCAAAAACAATTACAAATCGCGTCGTCGCATCGCCCAAGATAGAAGAAACGCGACCAAAGAAGGAGATTTTTATTCTGAAAACGCGTCCAAACACCTTGCACGCGATTTTCTTTCAAAAGTAAAACGCGAAATACAGAAGCCCCGACTAAAAGAAATTCCCATGCGATTTTCTTAGAGAAAAAAAACAATAGAAGTCCACGCGAATCTCATGCAAAAAAAAATGACGTGATTTTTGACCAAAAAATAACAGTTAACAAGGCTCGAACATGAGCTCTGATACCATGATGATTTGATAAATAATCAGATTGATTTTATTAAAGAAGAGCCTTGCTCTTATAAACTTTACAAACCCTACAAATTAGGGAGAAGATTTAATTAACTGAAAGAGTTAACTAGCGTAACTGAAAGAGTTAACTAAACGTGATTGAAAGATAGACAAACAGTTAACTGAAACAAACTAAAGCTAACTAAAGACTTAAATAATGCTAAGATGACCATTAATATTACATTTAATATTTAATAAATATAAAAGGAGAAGTCTATACAGAGATAGAGGAAAAGATAGTGCAGATATAGAGGAGAAATTTGTGACAGATCTAAAGAGAAAAGAGATCGCTAAGAGATATTGATTTTGTTCCATAGAAGGTTGGTTCCTCTAGTGGGTTGGTGCTCACAAATTGAATGAGGGGTTGGTGCCTCTAGTGGGTTCGTGCTCACAAAGTGAATGAGGGGTTGGTTCCTCTAGTAGGTTGGTGCCTACAAAATTTTTAAAAAAAAGATTAATAAAGCAATATTTTTGCCATGGTTTTCTCCTACAAGGGTTTCCACGTAAATCTCGTGTTCTCCTTGTGTTGCATCTAATATCGTGTGTTCTTGTGTTCTTCTCATGTGCATAATTATTGATGTTGAGTAAATGATGTTATTGTGGTTTTTAGTTTGAAAAAGTAAAAGTTGCATTATAATGATTCACCGCCCCCTCTCTTGCCCCCACTCACCTAGCCACCCCTCCACCTCTCAATATAACTGTGTGCTCATCATAATATTGTGTGCAGGACCAAAACCAAGATTTATCTTTTAAAGGGCATTTCAATTGATAAATTTATACTCTTAAATGTATTACATTTCTTATGTTAATTGGAATTGTGGTTTTAGGGTGATAGTGCATCAATTTCATTGCTGTCAAATAACTCTTGCACGCAAAGTGTGTGAATAGACTTTATTTCCTATTTGGCAATGCCAAAACAGTGCCTGCAAATAATTTCTAGGTACCATAAGAATCCTGTGTACTCTTCTGGAGTATATCTTATGCATCAAACAAGGCATGCATTGTTAGAGATAAATAGACATTTTCTGCTAGTATTGGAAAGCACACATAGTTCCTAATCCTAGCCTGTGATGCCAAATAAAGATTATAAAATGAAAAAGTAAAACAGCACCTATGCTATAATGCCGCTAAAGAAAGGTTAAAGAATCTGATCTTCTCTTCTGCAAACAAAACCAAGAATTCGACAAAATAAAAAGAATTACCATGTCGGAAAAAAGGGTGTCCTGTGACTTGATTTCTTTCTGCAAGGTAAGCTGCTATCTGAACTTCACCCAGCTCTATTTTTCCAGTGTTAGCAATGCCATCCAGCCAAGTCACTAATCATGAAATATATAGCCAATTAAGTTCAAGGAACCAATATAAAGTAATGAAATTTATCGTCAAAGAAATTAAGCACTGAATAAAATGTCAGGGCACTTGCAGTATCATAAAGTAAGTAGTAATCAATAATGGCTGGTTGAACTCTAATTGTTCTACAAAATAAATTAAGACCAGCATCTATTGCGAAATTCATAAAGAGCATATTGAATCCTTATGCTCATTGCACTAACAAACAACCAAAAAGAGGAAATTACAAGTTGCGAAAAACAGTGTGTTACGCAAAAAGAATGAATGCACGGAAACTATGAGAATTGTGTCGCACACAATTCCACGAATGTATGCTATCATTAAGATGTACAGGGAAGTTACATTGGTGGATATAACTTACATAAGCAATTTCTAACATCATATTATTTCTAATACCCTAATTAATGACTAAAATGGAGACAACTCCAACTTTGTCACAAAATTTAACAAAAAGAATTAGAACCAAGAGGTTTGGACATTTGATCAATAGGTTGCTCCTGAGATGTGCAATGGAAGAGATGTTTCCAAGATCGACCAATTATCAAAGCTACTGCTAATGAACCTCGATGTGCTTGGTGTGAGCATGATGAAATTTTATGCCAACTTCATAACACCCTGATTATCATAATCAATTATACTTCCAGATTAAGGAAGTTGGAGATCACACAATACTTGATTATAGCCATACTACTTCTCAACAAGCATAGACAATTACTTTGTTGCAATACAACTCATGAGCCCAAAGAGAAAATATAGTTGGTAGTTGATCTTTAAGAATTCATTGAACCAGCCCAATAAGAGTTTGTACAGCTCATCAACCTAACATCAGCTATCCTTTGATAGAGAATGTCAAAATACCTTTGATATATCACAACACATGTTTTGTTTCCTGGCAACAAACAAACTCTAGTTGTGCCAAAAGGCAAGTGAGATAACTAACAACAAATTAAAGATCCTAGTTGTGTGGAAGTAAGATCATCAACATAGACAACAAGAATCACAATGTCATCACCATCATTTTTGAAATAGAGAACTAGATGAGAAAGACATTGTTTGAATCTGAAATCTAGAAGATGCTAATCATTTTTTATGTTCTAGGCTCATGGAGCTTGCTTCACTGCATACAAAGACTTAAGGACCCTGCAAACCAAATGATCATTGTCATTCAAATGTGTCCAAAAAGGCACTCTTCAAATCCATTTGATACACATTCAAAACCTAGCAATGGCAGCTTGGAGGGGAAAAATGCAGTTTTGGCCCTTTGTGTCTGTCAAATGAGTTGAAAACTTGGTTATACCCTTACTTTAGGGCAACCAAAGCCTTTTGGGAGTGGTTTTTTCAAATAATTTTTTAATGTCTTTTTCATTATTTTTGGCCCCAAGCACTGCGAGTATGCCTGGGTTCAACTGGGCACATCCTAGGGTGTCCGGGCAGTACCCTAAGTGTACCCAAGTCTAACCAGGACCCCTTTCAAAACCATACAGGGACAGGGGCCTAAAATGAAAGACCCGGTAACATAGATGTCAATGTTACAGCTCCAAGTATGCCTTCAATTTTGAAAGGAAAAAATCAACTGGATATTTGACCTCTTGAGAAAGGTGAACAGATGAGATATAAAATCAATTTAAATAAGATTAAATACATTCCATTCAATTTCTTGCAAATTTCCTGAATTTCTAACTGTGCATGCCTATTCTCCCTCTTTGGACTGACCTAGCATTCAATACAAACAATTAAGTAGAATGAATATCTGACTAGGCTGATAGGTATCCCTACGAATTTGCAATTAATACATATAAATATCCATCAACAAACCTCATTAATGATCTCACCGTCCAAAGGCATATTTCTTCAACTATCCACGGGAATGAGTTCGCCAAGTCCCATTACTTCGATATTAAAATATCAGGTGAACTTAGAAGGTCAAAAAGTACTGATTGTAAAATTATTAAGTCTAAAATTTTGAATTAAAAACAGAGGCAAAGAAACCAAGGTATAGAAGACCTAAATACCCAAGGATATCCCACTATGTTTGATAGGATCCATATAAATATGCAATCTACAACAGTTACTAGGAATAATAGCAATTTACAAAAATTTAGTATTCTCTCTACAAATTTTTAAAAATGCAACATCTTGAGAATTTAGCAGTTTTCCTGTATTCTCACTCAGGAGACAGCACATTGTAACCCATTTTTCATATTTAAATATATTTAACCTTTTAAAAAATAAATAGAAAAACTCTCACTAACAACATAAGAAAATTATTTCTACTTCAATGGCATACCAATTCTTTTCCAACTAGGTGAAAACTTCTGGCAACTTGCACTCCCCAGAGAATAAACCTAATTCAAGGTAAAGGTGATCAGCTCAGAAGAAAAACCAAAGGAACTCATTAGTTCTTCCCAATGAAAATGTTGGTGAAATATTACATGATGGTAGAAATAAATACAACTTATTGCAGTATGAATGATACTTGACTCCCAATATTGTACCAACTTTTTGTGCTAAATAATGTTGAATTAAATTATCAAAATTTAACTTGATGGGCAACTCATAGGCAGAAATATATTTGTTGTAAGTTCAAATGCAATACCTGTATCAACCAGGTCACTTCATCTCGAAGCATAGCTCCAAAGTTCTGAGATGTAAGAACTTTACTATCATCATCCATGAGATCTAAAAATAGATAATACAAATAGTGCATGTCATAACCAAATGTTTTTTGTACCTACATGCACCCTATGCTAGACAGAGAAAAATCACTCACTACCAGAAATATGCACACAATTGCAACACCGAAATAAACACCAAATCATTGCTACAGATATACATGTTGCACACGTGTTTGTATTATGTATGACTAAAGAGTAGAAAAGGTTTACAAGAAAATTTCTATGGAAAGCAAGCTCCTAAGAGTAGAAAGATGTCAAATTAGCTTAGAGTAAATACATGATGAGATGTGTTGTGGGCAATATTTTTAACATTGTAAAAAAGATATATATATCTTATGTAGTTTCTTGGCTACTTGAGTCAAATAGGTACTTTGGGATGTTGCGTTTCTGACGAACGTATTGTGTTTGTATAGGTGTTATTTACTTTTTGGAGCTAGTCAAGATTGTGACTGCTTGTACTCAATATAAATATAAATGGGTTATCAAAATTTGTGCAACCATAACTCTCCCTTGCTCTCTCTTGGCCGATCTTGTATATGGTATGACCAAACATATAATTTGAGAGCTCTCCCAGTACTAACTATAGTTATTGTCACCATTATTCTAGATGATATATTGTACATGCATATAGTGGTCCATGAATTAGGTGCCATTCAACTTTTATTCTTTGTTATTTCTTGTTGAAACACTTATCTGATTTGGTTGAGTACAATTATTCACTATAAGTGACTTGTGAGAGTCACTTAGAGAGATTAGGTTAGCAACTTTCAAACACCACAAACCTACCAAGAAAAGTAACACTTGTGAGATGGAGACTATTGCTTTGCTAGCAATTTGAAGAGGACTATTACTTGGCATATCTACATGCAAACACACAAACAATAGATATAATTTTCTGAACAAAATAATCAGCACTTAATAAATTATTTAACAAATTTCAATCTTTTACAATTCTTTACCATCCGAGAACCAATGGTTAGGAACTTAGGTTGTAGCAACCAACAAGGTTCTCATATCCACAAGGATATACTGGTATGCATCCATAGGGGTTCTCTGACCATCCCCATACCCATGATATCAAACTGTCCCCAATTTTTTCTGTTCCCCCAAAAAACCTCAAAAATATCACTCGAACATACTAGAATACCTAGTTGTCCTTAGACAACACATTCACATTTTTTAAAGCTTGGAAATTTTATTTTTCTATATAATAAAATGAAAGGGTGGGGGAACCACAAGGCCCCTTCAGCCCTTTCAAAACCAGAAATCCTAAAGATACTATCCCCATATTAAAAACATTAAAAAATGAATTAATCATTCACTTGTTTAATATTTCATGTTTTTGTTTAGTTATGTTGCAGGGTTCAACAGATACACCCCTCTGGCTACCCTTACACCTATGGGTTTGGTTCAAGGCTAGGACAGGCTAGGGTTTTCCCAAGTTTTGCTTGGGCACCGTGAGTTCCCTATGGGTCATTTTGGACCTTGGGCAAATATAAAGGCCTCCCTAATAAAAAAACACACATATTTTCAAATTGTTTAGAACACAACAATCGGAGTTAAATTGTCTAATTCACAAACTTGTAAATTGTAGATACACCTAGAGGGTTACAAGAGATCATCCTTTTGACATACTCATGCCCTGAACTTTAAACAATAGTGACAATACTCTCATTTTGGCTTTAGTCATGGGAAGCAATAGCTAACCTGGAAGAGTTTTACTTTGCTAGATGAATCAAAAAAACACATAACTGATCATAGCAATGTCTTGTTAAGCAAATTTATAGAGGGGTAAGCAGATATGGCTCAAGGGATACATGGAATCATCTTTCTCATATACTACTCTCCTATACTTTCAATAACAATGACAACTGCATAAGAAGTTTACTACATTGTTGAATAAATGGTTGTCAAATGTTAGAATCTTAAGAGTTATAACACATGTTGTAGAGTTCAACAAAGCTTCAATGCTAGATGATTCCAGAAAACAAAACCATTGGACTTAAAAGTTAAACTGTATGTTTAACAGACTTGTAAACAAGTAGATATGTACACACACGCATGTGTGTGTATGCATATACATATAAATGAACCCATACCCGTACCCAAGGAAAATAAAATGTTGTTCCCATATACCAGAACCCCAAACCATACCTATCCTCATCCCAGGCCAGAAACTTAGCTATTTTATAAGCATTAAGCAATAAGAACTCAGAAGAGAAAGAAGTAGAATGAAGAGGAGAAAAGAAGAACGTTACAGCAGAGAGAAAAAGAGACAAGAAGAAGCCACTTGAGGATTCAAGGTAAGTTTGTTCAAACTCTTATCAAAAATATTTCCTTCAAAGTTCAAACACTTAAGGAAGTTTTTTTTTTCTTTTTTACAATTTGCATTTAACGTTTTTTTTTTTCAAAGAACAATATGAGCAGCAATGGGGGATATGATAGTGACAAAGTTCGCATTGAACAATAGGGGGTCACTTAGAGGTTGGAGAGTTGTAGGTGAAGTGTGGCAAAGTCACATAACCCATTTGACTACCCTTTCACTCTCCTATTACCTGCAAAGACCACAATTCATTCTGACACCTCATTTTACATTTTGCGACAATTTTAGATAAACAAAATAAGAAAAATCCAAGGGGCAGTAAGCATTGGTTGTGCCATTAGTCAAAAAAGGATTTCAAGGGGAGCTACAAAAGGGTTTCCAATTATTTTTTGTGCATGCCTAGAAATGGGGTTAGGATTACCTTAGCTAAGAAGGTCAAAGTTTCTAAGTTGTTTACAGAGAGTGAAAATAAGATTCAACGATGTGCCAGTAGAATTTATACGATTTGCTATGTAATCCATTCTTGATGAGGGTTCTATAAAAGGAAGGGTGTGCCCATCATCATCAAAGGACTCTCTACAAACTTTGATGACCATTTCCAAGTAAACAGCATTCTTATCTTTACCCTTTCATTAAAAGAAGCCAACTCAAGGTGTAGCTTCCAACACCTCTCATCCAAATAGCCATCTTTGTTGCAATGAGAGCAATGAAACTTGCCCTTACTTCTACCCTTTGAGTCAATGGAATAACAATCGTCTTGCTCCTCCATTTGCAATCATCCTTATTGTTGGAAATATTATCATTGATGTCAAAAGCATATGGATGAGTTTGTTAGACATTGTCATTGATGTCAAAGGTGTGCGGTTGTTATCGTGTGGACGAAATCAAACAAAGGCCAAAGGCCACAAATCGATGTTTGAAGACCAAGCAAAATCAGATCAAAAGTATGAATTAATGATAGCTGACTTATTTACTTTTGGTATTCATATTGTTGATTAAAATTGTTATATCCAAAAGTGGCCAACCCTCTTTGTATATGCAAGACCGATCTATAAAAATGCTCGTCGATCACTATAATTACATATTAATGTTGAAGGTGCACCCAAGTCAAAGTCTTATTATTACAATGGCCGACTCATTCAAGACAGTAATGGAATATGATTGGTTAATTCTATTAATCCTGGTCGACTTTATGATTCTTTCCTAAGTTAAAAGCATATATAAACTTGTTAATCGCCCAAGTAAACGTGATAAGAAGTGAGCGGCTTACGTTGGAGTATTTGTCATTGATGTAGAAGGTAGACAAGGTTGTCAAAGAGTTTGTCGAGGAGATTGTTGGTCTAAGATGTATGAATGAGAATGTCAAGATAAGAATGAAGAGATTGTCACAGTGATACAAATGTCAAGCACATGACTAAGATTGTTATACTTATATCAAAGACCAAGATTGTTGGTGAGATCTGTTGATGTTATAGCAGTGGGAGATATATTTCTCTCAAATTTAAAAATGATGGATAAATAATACCAAGGCAAGTTGGACTTGCTATATATAATAATTTTATGAAGAGTCGCCTTGTTTCTTAAAAGAGGCCAGCCCAAATGAAGAGTCACCTAGTTTTGTATAAATACAAGGTGATGATCATTCATTTGCTCATCAAGTTCATTCATCATAATTCGCATTCCTAGAAGAAGTTCATACTTGAGCAGCAGATCATCATCTTGTAGCAGCAGACCGATTTCAAGGAGAAACATATTCATTTGTATCTTTGCATCTAGGAGAGGTGCTATTATTCATTGTATCAAATTCGGCATTGTGTTGGGCCTGAGTTGTAAGCAGATTTCTGCTCTTATTCCTTCAATATATAAGAGATATATTTGCTGGGTTTTTCTCCCTCGAGTAGGAGGGTTTTCCCAAGGTATCTTGTTGTGTTCATTGTCTTATGTGTTGCATTTTTTGATTGCTTTCATTTCTGATCCTAAATCTAACAAGATCGATATCTAAGAGATTGTTTTGGAGAAGATGTATGGACAAGAACTTCACAGTAAGTATAGTCACTAATATCAAGGTAAAGAGAAATGGCCCATTATAAGAAGTTAGCCATTAAGAGGCTATCTGTTATACACTATTGATATTTGGAAGATCGATTAGAGAGATATATGTTTAAATTAAAGATTTAAACATAATGGAGATAGTGTGAAAAAATTTCATTAATGTTGATCAACCTTCTAAAATAAGACAATGTTAATATGGCCGACGCATTTTTGGCACTTAAGGTTTTTAAATGAAATATGAAATAAGGCCGACTATATTTAAAATAATGCATAGCAAATGCACCCAACTTCCTTACCAGCACCCAAGTCAAGATATTTAAAAAAGTTTTAATTGTCCATATTAATAAGTATATGAGCGATGAAGATTATTAATAGCAGCGATTACAAACAGCATAATTAAGAGGCCAATGATTAAACATTAACAAAGCAGTTATCTTTATTAAATATAAAAAGCAGAGATTAATTATGTGAGAGGGGTGCGATTAGGAGAAAGGCTGCGATCAGTTTTAAAGAGGTAGAAATTAGTAAAGAGGAGACATGATTGTTTGAAAGGTCATCATCTTTTCTAACAGATGTCTCTTTTCATAAAGGAATAAAGATATAAAGAGTAGAAGGTGTGGTAAGAAAGTAAGCAATTCAATGAATATCACGAGAATAAGGGCAGATTGAAAAGAAAGTAAACGGCAGAAATATGAACCGTAACTCAGATTTTATTTTGAGTGTATATGCAGCCCATGTATGATTGGTAAATGCAAATACATATGACAAATATATGTGAAGATTAGAAGCAGAAATCTATGTGAAAATATTAGCATGACAATGATGAGTTTTTGTGAAGTGAATTAGCGCATGATCAGATCAGATTTATGAAAGAGAAGTGTGAATGATTTATAGCAGATTGGTGGAGGAGTGGAAGTATATGAGTGCGAGCCTGATTTGAAAAGGAAAGACTTACATAATACAGAATCAGAGGTAGTGATCAGATTTGGGATTGGATTAGAACTGTGTTTGGATCAAATTTGAGAAAAAGTATATTGTATGAGTTGTGATAATATTTAGAAGAATAGTATCTAGGTTGGAAAACAGTTTGTGTGGGAGTTGGAGCCTCCAATAGGTTGGAGCCTGTCAAATACAGGTTGGAGACTCTTGCTGGGTTGAAGCTCAATTTGTGTGGGGGTTGAAGCCTTCAATAGGTTCAAGCCTATACTTTTGTCAAGTGGAGATTGGAGTCTCTAGTAGGTTGGAGCCTACAAGAAGAAAAAGAAGATTAATCTGTAACATATAAGCAATATTCTGCCGTGGTTTTCTCTCGAAATTGTTTCCACATAAATTGTGTGTTCTCACTGTGTACTTGTTACCGTAATCCTGGTAGTATTCTCCCAAATCGCGCCCACCCTTAAAAAAATTTAGCCATGTCTAAGTTGTGGCCTTTTTGATTGGTTTTTGAAACTGCAGCAGGCATTGGTAGAGTTGTCAAAACCTCTTTTCTGCCCGACTCTATAAAGTTAAACTTAAAGCTTTGTTTTGAATAGGCTTTTTGCGAAGTTTTGAAAAAGGTGTCGGGACCTGAAACAATTTTCACAACCTTAGCGCAAACCAACCGAAGGAAGAAAAATTAAGTAAAGATTGACTTTGTTTCGCATATTTCGCAAGGTTTTGAAAAATTTGTTAGTTCCCAACAAGGTTTCAGAAACCTATCTTTTCCCTAACGGCTAGTTCTTTTCCAAAGGGGCTAAGGGTTTCATTATTTCCTAAGGCTCTTTTTAGAAAAAGCCCTAAAGGACTTCATACCAAACCAATGCACGGGTATTCATTAAGATTCCCAAGCGCAGCTTCAACTTGGGCTAAATAAGTTGGCCTAACCAAGCGTTTTGCAAGTCTTGCTCCCCATTCCAATTTCCCTGAAGTTCAGATGACATTATACAAAAAACACTCTAACAATGCAAAATTATGCTCATGAACATGCGCTGGGAAGTTGTCTCCAATTATCTTCTTGATTACATCTTCCGCCACATCACTGCATATAAGGAAAACCTCCTTGACTTGGCTGCTACTAGCATCCGCACTACACTACACTCCACACCTTCAATTGAGATAAAATTGCTCTTAGAGGTGGCATTGCTTGAGGTGCTTGACATCTTGAAGCGAAAGTTGGTATGCAGAGAATGAGTGTGTTTCTGTTCGATTTATTGAAGAAAGGAATAAGCTGAAAGAGTTTAACTCGAGAGCAATTAATGGCGCAAGGACATTCCCATTTGTCTTAAATTAAATAAGCTTAGTAGTGATGTGATGTTATGTTATCTATATGAGCTGCAACGTCAAAAAAATCTCTTTATCTAAACAATTTGCACGAGTATATTTGCCTGTGGGTATGTCATTAAATGCGGGATTGAGAAGTTGCATACAATTCACACAAATACTAAGCCACGAGGCTTGCCTACAAGGAGTGGTGATGCTTTCCCTTGTCTAAATCAATCGGTATATGTGATGTAATCATAACATTCCTTAAAATAGCCATAAATGTTTATTTGGTTCAGTTGGGACAGAAATTAATTGATCATCTGCAAAATGTTCATTCCACAACTTGGCGGTTATAATTCTCCTAAAGATTCAGTTTTCAAGAGTCTGGCAACCGTTATGATGTAAAATTTTAAATATGCTTTTGACAAACATTTGAAGGGTCTGGATTTTTTATCCCCGTTGCACTTTGATGCAAGAGTGAGAATTGATTAAAAAGAAGGATCAGTTTTTGCAAATTTAGTTGTTTTGTGAAGAAGTTCTTTGTCCTTGAGCAATGAATTTGAATGCAACACTTATATTTATGAATGAGTCTTTGAGATCCAATAAGTGTTGGAATATTACTTCTCTTTGTGGATGTTGGATTCTTGGTGTTTCATTCATTGTTCTTCAATAAAATGATGAAATTGTATCGTGTCAAGTCAATTGTCTGTTACTAGTAATCCAATTTTTGAGTTGTGATATTGGTGGCATATACATCTTTTCAATTTCAGTTAATGTTCTAAAGTTGATTTCAATCGCATTTGCATCATGGCTATGAGCAATTGTTAGTCTACCTTTCCAACTTTCTGGTCAAAAGTATACCCTTTTTCTTTAAATTCAAAAAATCAAAATTATATTTTATGAGGGTGTTGTACCTCAATTAAAATTATGAGGAAGATCACCAATGAAACAGTGATCTCTCCAACTGTTGATTGCTGATTAGTCTTTATTCTAGGCATTATGGAGTCAAATCAAATCGATCTTTAGAAAGACCAATATGTCAATCAACAAATTTTTGGCGACTCTACTGGGAAAACGAAGGACAAAGTCAAGAAAGTTGCCTTGTAATGAGTAAGGATGGTGTTGCCACATGAGAATGTTTTTCTTGTGTTGCAGTCGGACCTAGATTGGATCAATGCAAAACAGGAAGAGATTATCTCCCAACTAAACACACTAACCTGGAGGTATAGAAGAAGTGTTGCGGAATATATGAGAGTAAACTTTGTTCTTGAAGAAGAGTTAGCACATGACCAATTGAAAGAGTGATTGAGCGGTTTCCAAGGATAGTGATTGCATGGGATCCTCACTCTCGACCTAACCCAAACCACACTAAATCAAATAGTCCTCTAACATAGTTCACGGGCACTTCTTTATCCATGATGTCTTTACCCATTTGGATTGTCCTTTGTCTAAACTCAATTGTATAGTCTTGCATGCTTTGTCCTCGCCTTTGTCTCAAGTAATGTCATTGCATCACTTGTTCCTCTTCATGGCATGTAGGATGAAATTGCTAACAAAGCAACCTCTTGAAGTCTTCCCACTTCAAAATGAGTTGCAAAACCCGAGCTCTTATACCATATTACAAAAAGAGCACATAGAAAGTTAACCAAGATTGCATAACAAATCTATTAGGAAATAAGGAGCAAAAGATTACAAAAAATCTTATCCACAGAGGATAAGGATGACAAATATCTTATCCACAAAGGATAAGGATGACAACTCATAGGATAAAATTGACAACTCATAAAGCAAAAAAGTAAATCCTAAAGTCAACATGACTTTATTGAAGAAGATTCATAAAGTCTATCCTAAAAGCTAATTGACCATTATAATATAAAACATTACTTTATTAGTACTCGTATATTTGGTCTATGAATAAAGTATAGAGCTTTTACTTTCAATAGTGTTGTTCAAATGCTGATTGGAGCATCCACTTAGCTTGAAAGAGCAAGGATCTTGTGCCAACCAATTAATTAAGTGATAGTACATTTGTGCATAGAGGTGCAACTATAAACATCAAAAAGAGAACCTATTCAAAGGAGGCTAAACAAATGGAACTATGTCCTTAGAATGATGAAGTTGGCCCACATTTGCAGCATCATGTATACCAAGTTGCGAACTAAGATCCAGCATAAAACATTCTCTTCAAGATGCTGCAAAAGGATCCAAGGCCCATACCAACTAGTTATGCATTTATGATGTTGAGATTCAAATCCCTATCTATCCAAGGAGAGCCACACTTTATCACCAATTTGAAAATATTAATGAACACCATACCAATTATGCAGCTCTCTATATTTGGCCCGAGTCCTCAAGTATTATGAAGCTTTGTTTTTATGGCTCACACAAGACTCAATGAAAACAAATCCTAGAGTATTCCAAGACATGACATGTTTAAATAACTATATCTGAGTTACAGATAAAACACAAAGAAAAATTAAAAGACGAGCCAGAATTGGCTATCCATATTAGAAATCACATAGATGGTAATATAATATGAGTTTGTTCAGGCAGTTGCCTCCATCAAATGCATCTATTAAAGTCATACCTTTCATACTTAGATAGATTATAGAATTATATCCTGAATTGTAAAATCATCATATGTAACAGTTGTAACATGTAGTCAAATCTGCAGAGCACTCATATTCATTCCAACTTCTTTATATTAAATTCTAGTATTTAAATTTATAATACAAATAATGATTACTGTAAAGAACACCAATCACAACAGAATAGCTATAAAATTAATATTCTCACATAGTAACCAATGAAAGTCTGAAATGGAAGAAACACTAGTTGGTGCTAAGCCTGACCTTCTACCTACTGACCAAGATAGTTTGTTACTTTCTACAGCACATATGATGATAAAAGTGTTCCCCATTGAAATTTCTTCAAGGATACTGAGTCATTTTTCACATGTTCTAAAATTTTGAATATTCGTATCTTTTGATTTTTTTAAAAGCAGAATTAATAATCTTTAATTAATATATGACATTTTACCTATTTTGCTCTTAAGTTCTATGCTTTTTTGAATAACTACTCAGCCAACACCATGGGAAGACACCATGAGATATTTCTATCAACATGTCAATCAGGCAAGAATTTTCCTTAGATTTTTAACTTATACTTTGTAGGAGTTTATGGTGAACTCCTCAAACACCCCAGGATCACTTGCAAAACAAAATAACTTCCACAAGAGAGAAATGGCAGAAATATCATGCTATCATTAAGGATGCAAGAATGCCAAACTAAATATGACAATGTACATATGATGCCTTGCTTATAAAGGCAAGGTGAGAGATAGGGTTAGACAAGATCATGACAAGTGTCTTAATCCTATCACATGAGACAACTAAGTCCTAACAACCTAGGATAAGATAAGATCTAGAAAAGACAACTCATCCTTCTAGAAAGAATATTAGAGCCTAAGTAAACTTAACATGTGAATATGTCCCCTAAGTCCGTAGTGAGTGAATTAACTAGGTACAAGACATTTATTCACACCAACATGCTCAAATACAAATCTCCTATAAAGTGCAGTGTATATCTTATGAACTCACATTATAAAGTTTCATGTCATAAGAATTGAATTTCTTTTTGTATCGAAAAGAGAGTCACAAAGAAACCATAGGTAATCTAGCTTATTAGATACATAGGTATCTCAACAGGACAACAATGACATATTTGCATACAAAAGAAGACCAAATTAGAATGTCCCAAATATTTACTTAAAAGTTCATCTAGAAATTACCATCTTCAAATGTCTTTAGTAATGGGAGCTCTAGCCTTGATAATTTGTCTCCAACATAGCGTTTCTTGGCTATTTTGGCAATATCCTGTGATTAACAAAATTATATATAAGCATAAACGAAGTATTTTCTCAAAGCAAAAATTTGATTTGACAAAGATATAATACTAGTAGCACATATAGTTAGACATAGCTAGACATCAACTTCAAAACACCAAATAGCTTACAACTTTAAATGAATACTCATTTGTGGAAACTGAGATTTCATTAACACCTGTAATTCATCAACATCAAATAAGTCATAATCTCTTCTCCGCAGTTCATTAGATAGCACCTCGAAGGCATGTTGTACCTGCAAAAATCAAATTATCAAACTGCATCATGGATAAAACAATTTTTCCATTATATTTTAACAGAAAATTTTAATATAATTTTTACTACCATAGTTTTTTTGTACGTTTGTTTTTAACTACCCAATTGAAAATATTTTATGCTATTGAAAGTAATATCGTTATTCAATTTCAAGATGTTGGCCCTCTTCCAGTTTTTCAAGGATAAAAATCACAGCTAACAACAATCCTTTAGATGGCATTAGGAATCAGTAGACTTGGTAAATAGAATGCAAAGATCTGCTTGATGCTAAGAATGCATTAGAGACAACTACAGCCTTCCTTATTTAGAATCAGAATAAATAGCAGATCCCTGTTAAATTTTAAGAGTAAACAGATTAATACAAAATAAGACAACAGATTTATAAGGGCTAAAGGTCACAAGAAATTCTATTCATAATTCTTCACTTCTAAACAGCAACCTGTTAAACTACAACAGGCATTAAAAATGTGTTTTAAGGCTGTTCCAGACAAAATGCATCGTATCAGGAAGCTAATCTATTTAAATTTTAAAGCTATCTTGTAATCAGAGGTCACAGCCCTACTATGAATATTAAGCTTAGTTTTTGTTGATGGTGTTTTTACCACTGTAACAACACAGACAAAATACAAGTATCCTATCTCTCTTGAAAGGTGATTTCTATCAGCAAGCCTCAAGAAACAACCCCAAGGTCTCTAATGTCAGGTCTTGACAATGCACAAACAACTCAGTGAAAATGTGATTTGCTCGTTAACACAAAGGGCATTTATGGTCAAACAAAAGACTGAAACTCTTAAGTCAATAATAAGGGTTTTGCAAGATATGAAAATGAAAATAAACCCAACAATTTTCCCAGATCTGTGGTCTGGAAATTATCTTTTCATCAAATGTAACAATTCAATGATGCCTTTTAAATCCTATTCTAACAGTGATCTCAAAGAAATATCAAAAGATGAGGGTTTAGAGAGAGATTCATAATCTAAATCCTAAGTGCAATCATGAAAACAACAGAGCATTCAAGGTGGACCAATCTTCAATAGCTAATTTCTGCTTAACCAAGACTAGATCTAAAGTATAGCAGAAACAATGCAATCTCCAAAGGTATGAAAGATTTTCAGACTGTGAAGCATTCAAACATTCACCCAAAAATAGCTTGAAATGCATAAACACTCACAATTGAACTATTGCAATAAGAGTAGGCCTAGGCTAACTTTACATAGTAACTTACAATCAGCAAGTCACCAAAAGTATGGACCGAAGATTCCTCAAACACCTCAAATACTTTATCATAAACATGAAAGAACTACAACTAAATCTAAGCTAAATCTGAAAACTACTCACTTAAAGCAACTTTTGAAACATAGGAACCATGCACATAGATGAAAAAAACACAGAAAAGAGCACCAAATCAATGTCTTCTCTTGTATTCACTTCACCAAAACTTTGCAACAATTTCAGGATCTATCTTTAAAATGATGAGAGACCTCATATATAGAGAGTTTTAAAAACATGTCGGCCCAGAGAAAATTAAATTAGGGCTCATGATGTAGGTCGGCCAAAACAGGTTGGCCTTGTACAAATTTAATTGCCCATTTAACTTTTACAACAAAATATCTAAGGTAGGCCTCAAATAATACATCAAAATTTTAAAAAGGCCTTTCACACAACTCTCTATGCATGGCCGACTTGAAACATAGTTGGAAGACTCACGAGTTTTTTTTGGAAACGAGTATTTGGTGCAAAAACTCGCGAGTTTTTCTGAAAAAACTTGGCGAGTTTTTGGCGAGTTTTTCAAAATTTCGAGTTTTTTTAAAAAACTTGGCTGCTTAGCAAAAAGACCCTCGTGGGCAAAATAAAAGCAATTTTGATTCATTTTTTGCCTCCACTAGTTGCTCTTCCTCAGGAAAAACACTCTCCCATGAAGGTTTGTGCGGTTTTGGAGGTCTTAATGTGGGACCCCGCGAGGGGGCTCGACCTCGCTAGGGGCATTGCCCCCAAACCCCCACAAGGGGTGCTGCCCCTTAACCCCATTAGGGGCATTGCCCTCAAACTCAAATTGAATTCATTTGGTTTTCTAAGTACTCTCCTAGTCCAAGTTTCCAAGTTGCCTACAAGTCTTCATCTATAATATCGTCTCGTTCTACCTCTCCCGTAGTTTTCACTAGACATGGGAAGAGGAAGATATAAATTTGTAAAATATATTAATATAGTATTTACTTTGAGTTTTACAAAAACAATTTGCTATTTTCATTTTGTTTCAGACTATCGGTATCAACGCATTCCACATGAGGATGCCATTTTGTACCCAATTTGCTTTCAAATCAATCAAATACAACTAGACTCAACTTGAAGTTCTATGTACTCATTTATTGACTCATTGGATACATCTTATCATTGAATTTTGCAAAAAAAATGCATTTTTAATGAAGTTTATGCAATTTTTTAAGTTGTCGAGTTTTTTCCGAACCGAGTTTTTCGAGCTTGTCGAGTACTTGCAATTGGCGAGTTTTCCAACTATGACTTGAAACTCCAGCTGGCTTGATGTAGTATGCACAAAGTTCGAGGCAGCTACTCCTAGTCGACCTCCTTATCCTCTTGTTGTCATCCAGAAATTTCCTGAACTTTATAAAACACTTTGTTGAGGTCGGCTTGGTCAGAGATTGGAATGAATTTCAATCTCAATTTAATGGACTTTACTTTATCTTCATATTTATCCAAGACCTTAACCCAATCCATCTTCATTTCCTGATATTTATCCGAAATTGCAATGTACATTGTTGCATCTTCCAAACAATTTGTTGTTATTGAACCATCTTAGACCTGAGAGTATACTTCTCTCCACCTTTGCTTCAACAAATCAATCTTCAAATATTCCCTGCTGTGTTTCTTCCTTCTTGTTACAATTTCTAAAAACAACATACAGCAACTCAAAATATCATTCAACTTGTTATGAATTTCCAAGGTCTTCTCCAAAACTTTATCCATAAGCTCTCTTTTAAACTCAAAGGCTTCAATCCATTCCCTTGGCTTATCTACATCCTCAGGTACAAGAATATTTTCCTTCACCAATACTTCCTCAAGAATTTCAAGTACCTTCATCAATTTGGTTATGGATTTATCATCTGTTTGCTTACAATTTGTAACCAACTGTTTTACCTCATCCAAAAAGCTGAAGTCTTTTGATGCACATGTAGCACTTCTTCAATTAAAACAATCCCCTTTTCATAAATTCCATTAATCCATTGTTGAGTTACCTGTGGAGATGCCTTCATCTTCTCTATCTCATTAACAGCATCTTTGGACAATAGATCTTCTAAAGTTGAAGTACCTACACTATCCTGACTCTGCAAGCTTAACAAGATGTTGAATGTATTTCTCCAGTTCTTCAACTCACTATTGCAGTTTCTCTTTTGCCTGTGTTTCCTTCTCTAATCTCTTCAAGATAGCAACCAAAGAGTCCTTCAAATCTTTAGCTTCTTGTTCTTTTGTGGTGGGTCCCAAATTGATAGTTTCCACTTTATAATCTGAAGTGGCTTCACCTTTATTCTTCTCAGCTATGGGAGTGGCAACATGCAATATCCTATTATTGACCTCGTCTCTGGTAAACCTAGAAATAGTCCTGGCCTTCTTTTTCTCTTTGATTTTCCCTAAACCTGCCAAAAAGTTGCCCCAATCTGGAGCTATCTCCTCAACTACTACCGGTTTAGGGTTCAAGCTTTCTTTTAACCAGTCAGGAGCAGTGGACTCTTCTAAATTAGTTTCATTTTGAGGACTATTTTGTCCTTGAAGGTCTTTTGTCTTATCCATTTCAACATTTTCTGACCTCTCCTGTTCTTTATTGGTGTCTTCTTCATCAAATCATTGCTCTTCTTCCCTTCTTGGTGATTCAGAGGGTACCTCCTTTGTCCACTCAAGTTCTTTCTCTTCTTGACCTTGTACTTCAAATATCTTTTGTTCTAGCTGTTCTCCAAGGTTGTTGAGATCTCCATCCTTTGGAGTTTCTAGCTCCTCTTCTTCTTCTTCTTGTCCTTTGGAGGCATTAACTTCATCTTCTGCTATCTCTCCTTCCTCAACTATCTGTCCAAGTTATCACTGATCATGCCTGCCCAATGGTAATTAATTCCCTTTTCAATCTGAGCCATGACATAAAACATCCAATCTTCAAATACTGAGGCTTTCTCCAATCCCATTACTCTGTTGAGAAGAGTAATCATGTCATTGTATTCTAGCTTAAAATCACTCCTGTACAACTGCTTAGGCAGCTTAGAATAGTGGGATTTGGCCTTATCTATCCAGGACTTATTCATTATCTCTAATGCTTCATCTAGAACATCAACATAAAACTTGTTTGCTATCTCCAAGTTCACCTTCACCAACTTATGATGTGAGCCAATGTTAAATGCCTCTGCTATTGATTCCTCTGTTAAGTTGGCCATGACTCTACCCTATGGACCAACTATCACCCTTTTGTCTAAACCATAATGCTTTGCACACTCAATAATCAATTTTGGGCATTGCACCGAGGGTGGAAATCCAGCAGCTCGTGCCAATCCTGTATTCACCAATCTTTTGGCCAAAGGAGTGGGAGCATTACAATACATCCTCTGCTTGAAATCTCCACATGCCCCATGTTTGTGTCTCCAACTTTAGCCCAACGTGAAGCAATTTTAGACTCTAGAAGTCTACCCTTGAAATCATACTTCATCTTTTCAACTCTGGTGGTTGGTTCCTCCTTGACAGGTTCAGTGGATTTCCCTTTAGAGGTCTTAGCTTTGCTAGACTCTGCTTGCATCTGGTTAAAAAAGGATACCATAATTACTAAAATGCAAAGCAAAACCAACTACTACATCATTGCATCTCTAAGTTCAATAATTATAGCTCATATGCAACATGTGACCAATCATAAGTCATAAAATCAAATTACAAATCCTTAAGATAAATCTTTAAACACATTTCGGGTTTTTAAGAACCTCGGGGATTTTGGCCTCCGGTGGATTTCAGGAAATCTAGGACCTCAAGGATTCCAAGAAGTGCAATAATGAATGGAACAAAAGATCAGTGAACATGATGTAACCTTCTCCCTATGATGGAACTGCATTTGGAAACTTAAGATTAATTCCTTATAGAACAATTCATACATCCACATCACTTAATGCAATGAAAATCACAAAAGCTCGAGGAATTTGGGTAAGGACAGAATCCGTGAAACTCAAGTGTTTGGGTAATCCGGAGCAAGGAGAATTCAGCGAGGTTCACTATTCGAGTTTTCCAAATGCAAGTGGATTAAGCGAAATACAAACTTCGGGTTTTCCTTAGTCTCATACAATTTGCGAAAGACAACATTTTGAACAATCTGAGCATAGATGGATTTGGCGAAAATTCATAACTCGGATTATCAAACAAAAGATAGGTTCCACAACACACAAATTCCAAGCTCTAATCTCTTACTGATAACTTGATAAATGAAAAGTTGAGCAACCCTATTTTCCAAATTTATCATCATCTACCAAGGTTCGACTAAAAAAACTCAGATCATAGCAACAAATTAAATCGATTATAAACCCTAGCATAATATCTTTGATGGTTACTCAACATTTTAACTTCGATTTGCATGACAATTGTCCTAGGGCTCAATATGAACGAACCTAGCAACCTCAAATCAATACGAGGGAAAGCAAATCTATCAAGAATGACAATTCAAATGCAATCCATCGATACCCTAAATCGCACCAATCCAAAATCGAAATCAGCATGTGCATGTTACATCCCCTATGACTTAAACATGCTTATGACAATGGAATTTTGGTCGTTATGTTAGTTGAGAGTAACTGCTTTTCATGTGAATGTGAAAATTGTGGATAAAATAATTGTTTTATTTGTCGTAACTGTAAATGTAAACGAATTTCTTACATATGCGAGTGATTTTCTTGTTCATGTGAAAAGGAATGTGTTCATGAGATTATATTTAAATATAACGTTGTGAACGATCTAACCATAATTCTTGTCAGTGGATGCAGGACTGTCGACGCCACAACGGAAAAGGAATTATCATCAGGGAGAGGTTGTGGTTAACAGAGGATCGAAAATTATCATTTCGCCATGAGTCGGTGTAAGACAATGAATCGAAATCATAACTTGGCCATAAGTAATTTAATCTAATTATTTATTAAGCAAGTCAATTTAAAATATATAAATCAATAATTACCTTTTAAGGAGATTGTAAATGGTTATTAAATATTAAATTAATAATAATAGATATAATTTAGATGCCATCAATTTAAATTTGAAAACCATAGAAGGGCTTAACATCGAAAATTAAAATGATTTGAATTTGGGAGTCGGTGTTTTTGGAGGTGAAACTCTCGTCCGCTTGCCACCCTCTCATGTTGGAAACGCCCAAGATCATGGGCAGTCAAGGGGATTCTTGGCCGAGTGTTTGAGTGGTATATGAGAGTCTATCGTTTTCTTTTGGGGGAGTTCTTCAATCTTAATTTTTTTTATCGCAGTATTCTAAGAGTCGGGGGCTGGACAATCATTTGAGTGCATTTTGTGGATCGGCGTCTGGTGGCATTGAACTTAAAGCTAGTCATACTCCATTACTAAACCTTCATTAGCCGCAACTCAATTTCCTTCTTGTTGTTTGGAATCATTCTCTATCACTATTTTCATTAGTTCTTAACCCCACTCCATTCTCCCATCTCTTCCCCATTCTTGTTGGTGTCTTCATTAGTTTTCATTCTTGATAATTCTATGTTCAAGCTGTATGTGTTGGAGTCTGGTAAATAATCCGCATCTCAATCTCTCGGGAGGTGGTGGTATCTAGTTCTTGAAATTGCATCTCTGTCTCTCTTGACTGAAAGTTTCGGTGGCTTTGTAGCTTGACGTGTTCTACAGAGGAAAGAGCTTGGATCTTTCAAGTTTCAAATTTTCATTTTCAGGCAAGTTACGCGTATACTCTTCAATGTATTTCAGCATCGATGAATCCATCTTGTGAATACTTTTTGTATAGAAAGATGAACTCTCTTAGATCTTACTCGCCTATCCGAAGGTTAAGAAAATCAAGTCTTAAATTATCTTCAGGGGTCGGCCTGTAGAAGATTTTCCTCTATGTGAGCCTGAACCTTTATCCATTTCTTGTATTTGATGTTTCTTTGTTTTGATATATTATTGAATCTAGGTTCAGTTGAATCTTTTTAAAAAGGAATTATTACCTAAAGAATTTAATCTGTCTAGTTAAGCCGAATTTACTCCTCTTGACTTAGAAGCTAAACAAGTGCATTTCTTTGCTCAACCAAGACTTATAGGGGATATATATATAAATGAGAATCTTGAAATCCTCAATGATGTTTCAATCTCTTTTCATATGTATTAACTATGTGGTTAAGATATAACCCTTAACTAAAAGAAAATGCTATCAAACCAATCATTATAATTTAAATCTTGAGACAAGTGTAATCATGTCGAGCAAGGGTGAGATTGTTGACGGCACAGGAGTGCCAGTAATGAAAATGAAAACCTTGGCCAAGGTACAATGCTAGATTCAGCATTTGTCAGCTATCAAGTACCAAATATACCACTGATCAGAGTAATCTTCTAGTTGGGAGGTACCCATAGTGAAGGTTCGATCAGGAGGTATAGGTCCTTGACACCAGGCTCAAAGGCATGATGATAATATGATCCTTGTTGATTACCCTCGTGAAGGGACGGGTTTCTTCAGTTAAAGAAACACGGGAGGCCAGTAGGTCTTCGGATGGGCGGTTAAGCCCTTGATGATATTTCTTTTTCCCTTGGAAATAGAAGAGTTCTATGCAGCATTCCAACAGGAAACCTTCAAAACTATATTTTTCTGTACTCTTTCTCTCTCTTTAAAATTTCAGAGATATTTACTTAGCATGTTTATTTCATAGCTGTAATTATTGCTCTTACTTTATGAAAGCAAAGAAAAGTTAGTTATTGCTCTTTCGTATTTTCAGTTATATAAAATCAGTTAGTTGTTTCCTTTCAGCTGAAATGGAAATTTTAAAAGTTAGTTGAGAAATTGAATATGATGTATTTATTTAAATTGATTTTCTTTTCCGTTCAAATTGCAAAGGAAACCTAGCATGAAAACAAGATAGTTAAACTTCAGCTCAAACTGGAAGTTAGTTTACATTTTTAAACTGTAGAACAAGTAGAGTGTTACAGTGCATTGAACCATAAACCCTAGTTTAATGAAATGATGCCCTAATTCAATTTCACAGTTCAAATGTATAAAATCAACACAATAATAACCATTTCAAAAACTGAATCAAAATCAAGTCCAAATGCAAAGCAAATCAAAGTGATACACGCACAAATCCATGCTTTTGATGCTAAACATAAAATGTAATTCGAATTGCAATGCAAAAACACGACCCGCTCAAATCGATGCTAAATCCATTCATAAAATTCAACAAAGCAATTAGAAAACCCTTACCTTGTGATCTGGATGACGGCAATAAAGCACAAAACTCATGCTCAGAAAACCCTAGCCAATCGATCAATAAAATCCCACATAAGATGCAGAAACCCTAATCCTCAAGTCGCTAAAGCACTTCAAAGCTCTCCAAAATGTAAGTTCTCATGATGTCAAATGCAAAATGATGCTCAAAAGGACTTAAATTGCACCACAAATCTACCCAAGATGAGCATTAATGGCAACATGCCTCTTCGCAAAGATCCATAAATGAAGCGACAAGACATTTCAACAAACCTTGAGGAATTCGCAATATCACAGATTTCGGGGAATCTGGTGCACTCCGGATTTAGTGAGAAAGACACACTCAGGGAATCCGCCACATGCCGGATTTCGCAAAAAGGAACCATTCGGGAATTCCATCTTACTAAGGATTCAACGAAAAAGAACTTTGGGGAATCCAAACGGGACCAGATTTAGCGAAAAGAAGAACCTCGAGAATTCCGGCACCTTACGGATTCTACAAAACTCACTCATACGTAGCCAATTTTGATGCCTAGACGAAACTTTAAAAGACCCAATGATTTCAAGCATCCAAAATGAGGTCAATTGTTGCAAAACCAACCCATCTAAAGTACTGATGTGACTATCCAAAGCCCAAAGAGTGAAGTGAACCAAAATTCCCAGGGACCTATTCCTTAAGGGGAAAAGGCAGAACCTAAAGCAAAACAAAAAGCAAAAGAAAGCAAAGAGGGTCCCTGCCTCCAATGGGGCGTGTGTGCGAAAATAGCAGAACAATCTTCAGAGTTGGTGAGAAAGTATGGGGCACCTGCCTTGTAGGATACATAACTTACCAAATGTTCCTTGCAGAGCTCTAGCTAAAACTGTGGCCAAAAGAAATTTTCATTTTGAATCCAGTTATTTAAAAGAGTGCACTATATTAAATAGAGACACTTAGTAGAGAATCTCTTGGATGCATATAAGAGCAGTGTTTAACCAGAGAAATATAAGCATGATATCTCAATCTTCAACTCATGATTGAACTGGGTGGCATCATATTTTTCCAACATTAAAAACAATGAAATTTAGAGGATTTTTAACATGTACATACAATACTTGATTAGGAATGCAAATGCAAAGACTTCAATTAAATGGTAAATCAGAAGAAGGTATGATTTGGCAACAGGTTACCAATACAAAGTCTCAGTGATGTCCTATTGTGTATGTTGGCAGCCAAAACTATAGACTATATGCTAAGGTGGTAGCTCAGTAATAAACTAGGTATATCTTCCATATAGAGCATTAATTTTGAAAATAATTATTTTCCAAATATCATTTTATTTGAAGGAACATGGGCCAAATGTTGAAAAGCAACAGAGGGTACATGTGGCTTAGTCACGGGCCCAAAGAAAAACAAGCTACAAGTTCAAAATGAAACACAAAAATGACAAGGACTTTAAAAATTAGAGCAAAGGATGCACAAAAGGCTGAAAGGAAATCATTAAAAAGACATAATAATTAAAAGAACACCAAGAATTCACTTGGCATCAATAAAATTTGTTGTGACTTGGGAGCTATGGTTATGAAGGATGAAAAGAATATGATAAAAGAAAAAGGGAATAACAGTTCTATACATCCTTGCCCAATTATATAACCAGAAAAAGCTTCCTATGTATCTTACAGTCTCAATGCTAAAAATAAAATGATACTTTATATAATGATCCAAAAGTAATAAAGCAAAGTACACTCTAATTACAGTTTCATTTGTGTGCATAGGTAGATTGTTATTTAGTGTATCAATTGAATTGCACTTAATTGTGACATTCTAATCACATCCTCAATGTGATTCTACACTGTAGCACCGAAATGTAATATATTTCTATATTCTGGCACCATCACCAAGGCAAATTAGCAAAGCAGACATCAATAAATATTAGTGACGGCAACCTCATTTGGCAATAGTCAAATGAGTCAGACTCGGGAATAAATCCATAAACCAAAGACTATGACCTGAGTCGGCATGACCTGGATAAGAGTTGACAAAAATTATGATCATACTGCCCTAGGGACACGTCCCAAGAATTTTACCAGTGTACTCCTGTGCCCAATCAGCAGAAATTTAGGGAAACATCCTTGGGATATCTACCCAACTGGGGAAAGTTTATTGGCATGTCCCATCACTATTGCACTATTTTGGGGATGCCCTGTCACTCCCAATGTCCCAGGAACATTAGGATGCCTTCCACTTGTTACAGTTAGATTAAATATATCAGTATTGCGAAGAGATGGATACGGGTACTGGTATGAGAGATGGCGTTATGCCACTTTTTATTTTTAAGACGACTGGTACCTGAAAATATCTACAAATACATATTAAAAAATATGAAACATATAAATAATAAAGAGTATAACCCTAAAAAGTAAAAAATATGTGAAATATATAAAATATTAAAAATTCTTCAAGTGTAAATACAACTCTATATAAGAAAAGCCTAAAAATTAATTCATTCTATATAAACAAACTTTAATAATTGAAAATGAAGAAAAGAAATTAAATTATAAGTCAAAGTTTAGAGAACTAAAATTATAATAAATTTACTTGACCATCCCGGTCCAATTAGTATTTTACTTTCATGTTAAGTTTCAATACATAGTGTTGGTGTAAATAAGTATTTTACTTATTACACATTACTTAAGTTTACTTAGGGAATGCATATCATTGTAGTTTGCACTTGTGACACCTAGTTATTTGCATCATGCATCTAGGTTTGTGCATGCATAGAGAGATATGAGTTGGACACTTAGGGAAGTATGTGTTGGAGAAATTCCACTCTTTGTGGTGTGATCTAGTTATCACCTTTTTATCTCCACTTTTCGTGGCATGATAATTCCACTCTAGGTGGGTGATTCACCTTTCATGGAATTATCTATTATTTCTCTCCACCTACCCTACACATGATTGCGCCACTTGTCTCATTCATGGCCCTTCATTGTGTCCTAGCTTGCCTTTATAAGCAAGCCTTCTACATACATGTTTAGTCACGATCTTCATGCATATTGAGAATACTATCATCATATTCTCTCATTCTTTCTCTCTCTCTTTTGTGCTATCTTTCATCTCTTGATCCTATTGTTGCTTTTCATAAGTTCTTACACACAGAAATAGAAAATTATTTGAGCTTTGAACAAAAAGGAAAAAACTGAAAATGCATTCATAAGGACAAAAATTTAAAATCGGTCACGAAGGTGACTCCTCCCTAATCAAACTTTGCAAACACTCCTTCAAACTTTGCTGCTCTACTACATCATATGCTCCATCACTATAACTTATGCACAGTCCTAGCGCTTCCACTGTTACAGCATCAGCTGCTGTGAATAAAATATCAAACATTTTTCGAAACAATTTTTACAGTTATTTAATATCATACCATTTTTTTACCTTTAGGTTTTTATGGAAACACAGTTGAACAAGGGTTGGATGTCTCCTGTCACTAGACATATCTCCATGCCCATCTCTACTACCACAGAAATATGTCAATCTCACAGACACATCTCAGGGAGTAAGAGACACATCTCCCTACAACACTAATATATATATGTTAGAACATAACCTAATTAGAAGTCATACCTTCATAACATTTATATTGTTCTAATATAAGGCTAATATACATTATAAATTTACAGGCTTTCTGAAGCATAGTCCAAAATACCAATTAATAATTTATAATTCAATAACTATTACATGGTAGTTTGTGAAAAGGTGTGGCAAAATACCCAAAAAGCATAGTTTCCAATATTTTGCCACCACTCCTCCCCATTATTTAAAGGATTATTCTCTCATTGACAAATATTGAATTGAGATTTGGTAAGATAATGAACATTATCAGTCTGCAGTTAATATTTGACGTTGGCCATGTGGAAGTGTGGAGAAGTGATATCCCCAAATTCTGCTATAATTATAATTTTATAGACAATTGTGTAAGTATTTCTTAATTAAACGATGCTCTTGTGGGATTTTTACCATTTATTATTTTCCCACGTTAAGCTGGTGTGTCTATGTAATTTGTGTTGTATTGCTTACATTTATTAGTTTATTAATTACTTCTTAAGCTATTTAATTACTCTTTAATTAAATGAATTAATTATATAATATGTAAATAAAATTAACTATATTATATATAAATTTACTTAATCCAATATTGTATCAAAGCCAAGATAACGTTAGCTAATATTTTACAATAACATAATTTATAGAAGAAAAAAAACCCAAAATTTCTTGTGTACAATCAAATATTAGCCTATAAGGCCAAGAAAAATAACCTACTATTTTACATATTGATTTTTATCATACTATTATCTGTAAGATTTTTTCCTTAATCCTAATGAGAATCATTTACATTTTTTTTTGCCTTCCCATCTCAATTTCAAGTCACTTTCTCCTTTATCTTGGAACCTTCATTGCAAATACTAAAAAAATTTAAGATATATAATAGTGCAAACATTATATATATATGTATATATATATAATTATTTAAACCTTAAAAATTTATTTATTTTTTATTTTTATTTTTATTTTTATCAATAAGATGCTACCAAGGGGGTAGCACCCCTTATATTCAACTAAGAAAAACTTTGGATACAACAGTAGACCCTTCAAGTGAAGGATTTATTTTTTTATTACATTTCCATCTCAGGGCTATGGTGGATGAGGAACTTGTTGATGTTATAGCAGCTTCGGGCTCATCCTTCCAGCCACAAGTGAAGACATAAATTCATTTAGCCTATCGGCTATTCATTTATTTGTGATAATTAATGTGAAGGGGCGCTTCACATGGCAACTGTTAGTATTAGGATCAGAAATGAAAGCAAACAGAAAATGCAACACATAAGACAATGAACACCACAAGATACCCAAGGAAAACCCTCCAAACTCGAGGGGAAAAACCCAGCAAATATATTGCTTATATATTTTGGAATAAGGGCACAAATCTGCTTACAACTCAGGCCCAACACAAGGCCGAATTTGATACAATGAATAATGGCACCTCTCCTAGATGCGAAGATACATAATGAATATATTTCTCCTTGAAATATATTCGCTGCAACAACATGAAGATCTGCTGCTCAAGTTAATGATCTGTCGCTCAATATAATGATTTGCTGCTCAAGATCATGATCTGCTGCTCAAGATAATGATCTGCTGCTCAAAATAATGACCTCCTGCTCAAGTGCGAACTTCTTCAAGGAGTGTGAATATGATGAATGAAATTGATGATCAAATGAGAGATCGTCACCTTATATTTATACAAAACATTGTGTCTCTTCAAATAGGTCGGCCTCATAAGAAAATAACAATAATTAAATAAATATAATTTCTTTAATTAGGTCGGCCCTATTTAAATATTCACAATAATTAAATATTATACTATAGTGCCAAGTGAAACGCCTCTTCACTTTAGTTATCTCAATAAAATAAATAGCCGATAGACTATATGCAATTTTATGTCTTGACTCGAGGCTGGAAGGATGAGCACGAAGCTGCTATATCATCAACAGCAACAATGTAATTTCTCTTGGGCCGACCTTCCTTGTAATTCACTATTATTATTTGTAATTATATTTCTCTATTGTGGCCAACCTTGTACTTGAAGAGGTGTGACCTCTCTCTTATTGTGTATATATACAAGGCCATTCCTCCTTCATCAATCAAGGAAGTGAAGCGGGTTCTTATCCATCTGCAAGTATGACGTTCTTCTACAACTGTGCCAATTCATCAACGAGTGCGAATAATTTATGAGTGTGCATCAAGGTGTGATGCTGGTTATTGGCCTCATTGTAAAGAGGAATTGTTGCCATTATTTCAATATATGTGATATATTTTGTTGCTGGGTTTTTCCCCTCATGTTGGAGGGTTTTCCCAGGGTATCTGTGGTGTTCATTGTCTTATGTGTTGCATTTTTTGATTGCTTTCATGTCTGATCATTAAAAATCATCATGGTATCAGAGCGGGTTAAGGAAAGAATTAATCAGATTTGACTAAGCATGAGATTGGAAATGGATTCATAATCTAGCTATTCGGGTGGAGTCAGAAACCTTGTTGGATAGTCTTCCATGTGGATTACCTTTTTTTTTTTCGATACTCTTGAGATCTATGGTCGAAGGAGTCTCACCCAAAGAAGTGATGTCTTTTGAACGTCTAGGAGCCTTTCACATATTGATAGCATTATCAGTCGAGCCACTGAAATCGGCGAAGAAGTCAAACTCCAGCCTGGCATTAAGTGGTGTGGCGACGCCACCTTGGGCAAAGCCTAATATCGCGGGAAATTGAATCATCATTTCCTCATTCCAACGCTCGAAGTACATAATGAGGGTGTTAATGCATCGAAGGCATCAGGTGTATGACCCTGAAAAGTAAATCCAGCCTCAAACCAGGCATCTTCATTCGCGGATTTGGGATTTCCGTAAATTGCAGAAATCTTGCATACGCGCGGGTATTTTGTTTTCGCATCCATCAAGGAATAGTTCACCTCTTGTCGCAGTAATCATATTGGTTTAGGCGGCTTACATAGAGGTCACGAATCATATCAAGCATCCTGCATCTTTGTTTGTCTCTATTGTGATCTGAAGCAGTTATTTGCCAATCTTCATTAGAAGTCGTGCTAATGAATTTGTCTCTTCTAGCGTTGTGGGTAATAAAAGTACTAGCAATTGATTTTATATGAATAAGCCAGCATAACATTCAAGGGATTGGCGCACAGTATTTGTGATAGAAGGAAATCTAATGCTGAAAGTAAAAGTAAATTGGAGTATCCAAAGGAATCGGCGATATCATTCTTTTCTTGAAGGTATCTTCCGGGAAGCATCAGCGATGCTTCTCATATCATCGCCAGGAGCCATCTTCCAGCACGTGAACATAATGGATAGTGTATGAGTGGTCTTCATCCCATTCCAAGCAAAGTTGTCAAGCAGTGTCATCGCATGAACGCATTACTGTATGCTCTTGGTCGGACTACTCATAGCAGGCATATTCCCTCGAATGTACTGCGCATAGGGTCTTACTAAAGGCTCTCTACATTCAAGACACGGGTATCTATTGGCATAGAATTTTGTTCTTTTCCTATGTTTGCCTCAAAATGATTGATACCTCTCAGAACTTCACACTTATCCAGGTGCTATATTTCATTGCGACTGTGCATTCTTCTGAGGTTGACTATTTATAAGTTGTGTGACTATTCTGTATTACTATGTTTGAATTGGGATTATATTTGTGACTGCTTCATATCAGTGGTTACCATTAAATCTGAGATTATGATCTGTCAAGATTATTGCTTGTCATTTGGGTGTGGAATCTGTTTTAGGAACATCTTTGTATTATTCCACAGTATAAAGGAATCTCTCAGAAGTTGCCCTGTGAGGGTGAAAAACATTGTGACTCTCGGAGTAGAATTATATGTATGATGAGGACTTAGTGAAGGATGCTTAAGTCGATGAAGATTTAAGTCAAGAGGTTGCAGAATGTTTGGAGATCACAATGATGAACACTGTCACGGGAGTCATCGATTATCAACTCTTTCGAAGGGCTGACTTGCAGCGATCGACGCCACTGAAAGGGTGGAGAGAGCAGATATTATGATCATTGCTTGAGTAGATCGATACCTCATTCTCAGTGTACAAGATTCTGATTTCAATGAGATAAGTATTGCATGGTTAAATAATGTTCATGAATTTGTTATTAATTCATGCCTTAACATTAAAATAGTCAATCATGTATGCTTCTAGCATTGATATTTCCCTTCGAGATAGTTGAGTTCTATGAATTTTTAGTAATCTCTCCTTAATGCTTTCAAGATGGACTAAGAAGCATAAGAGATTGCTTTCAAGAGGAGAAAAGTTTGATGTATCTTGTAGGCTGAAGCATGGAGACACAGCTTGCAGCAATGAAACTAGGTGGATGGCTGAAGACATCTCTTCAAAGAGGAAGAATTAACCTTCAGAGGGAGTTCTATGACTCGCTGAGAATAAGTAAGGGTTGCAGTGTTGCAAGGCCAGATGCTAAATCCTTGAAGTATCTCTTCAACAATTGAGATCAGAATTGCTCAAGTCAGTCAACCTGGATTTAACATTGGTAGCTCCGCAAACCTATTCAGAATAGAGTGATCTGGGATGAGGTCGAAGAGGACAGCCCTGAATCTCTACAGAGGTGTGCACTGGAAACCATTTCTCTAAGGCAAGCGTTGCAGGCAATCTTGGACGATGAAATCAGAAGGTTGATGCAAGTAATTGAAGATTCAAAGGGAGCCTATTGAACCTAAAGAAGATGAAGAGCACCTCTGGATGTTGCTTCAGTTTGGGGTCTACTATGATATCCCGGTGTAGCAGAAAGCAGTCTTCTATGGCACTGATGAGCAGATGGTAGACATTCTCACCAAGCATCTCTTCAGGATAAAGTTTGTGTACCTTCGAGACAAGCCTGGTATGGTGGAGAATCAAGTCCTAGCTGAGAAGGAGTCTCAGTTTCAGTGATCCTCTTTAATGCATTTCTCTTTGAGAGAGATTTGAGGTGCAAGCCCTTGTTAATGCATTTATCTTTGAGATTTGAAGTGAAAGCCCTTGTTTTCACCCTCTGGGAGAGCCATGGTGGATGTCATGTGTGTGACGCCATGACAACATCACGTGAGAGAATCCGTGATGACTTCATTGTACTTGTGTTTCACCCTCTAGGAGAGCCATGGTGAACGTCACGATGAGGTGACAACATCACATTGAGTGATGAGCACTTGTACATACCATCCATGGGTGTAGCCATGATGGTTGATACCACGGTGAGGTGATATCTTTCTTTTCCATCCATGGGTGTAGCCATGATGGTTGATATCACGATGAGGTGATATCTTTCTTTTCCACATATGGGTGCAGCCATTGTGGTTGACATCACGATGAGGTGATATGTCCTGTGCAGCTGGAAGTATTCTCCCTAGTTGAGAGGGAGTGTTGATGTTATAGCAGCTTTGGGCTCATCCTTCTAGCCACGAATGAAGACATAAATTCATTTAGCCTATCGACTATTCATTTATTTGTGATAATTAATGTGAAGGGGCGCTTCACATGGCAACAATGTAATTTCTCTTGGGCCAACCTTCCTTGTAATTCACAATTATTATTTGTAATTATATTTCTCTATTGTGGCCGACCTTGTACTTGAAGAGGTGTGACCTCTCTCTTATTGTGTATATATACAAGGCCATTCCTCCTTCATCAATCAAGGAAGTGAAGCGGGTTCTTATCCATCTGCAAGTATGAGGTTCTTCTACAACTGTGCAAATTCATCAAAGAGTGTGAATAATTTCTGAATGTGCATCAAGGTGTGATGCTGGTTATTGGCCTCATTGTAAAGAGGAATTGTTGCCATTATTTCAATATATGTGATATATTTTGTTGCTGGGTTTTTCCCCTCATGTTGGAGGGTTTTCCCAGGGTATCTGCGGTGTTCATTGTCTTATGTGTTGCATTTTCTGATTGCTTTCATGTCTGATCATTAAAAATCATCAGAACCAAAGGCCTTTAGAAAGCTCAAAATCTTGTTCTACTTGGGTTGGTAACAATAGAGAATTAGAGTGACCAATATAGATGTTGAAAGTCTCCATCATAATGTTTTGTACTCCTTCCTTGAACAGCATAACCATTTGCTTGAGATCCTCCCTACCTCTAGCGGATGCAATGTCAAAAGCACCTCCTACGTTACCCAGAGGCAGGTTCGTGTTGATCTGAGATATTGTCATCCATGGTTGCTTGAAAGGATCTTTAACAATTTCAGCCACCACCAAATTTCCCCATTGCTTCTTCCTTAGAACCAGAATGATCTTCATCAAAAAGTGTTCTACTATGAGATGATCATGAAAATGACGATCTGCAAAGATCCTATTGTCAACTACTTTCCTTATCGCTGCTTTGATTTTGTCACTTTGAACATTGAAAATTCTTCAAAGTTGGGCCAAAGTCTCTTTCGTGATGCATGGGCAATAGCATCTAGCAAGCTCCATTTTGTTTCCATATTATTTATTGTTCTATCTATTAATTTCATTGTAAAGTTGCCACCTTGGCATATCTTACGATAGTATCTTCTGCCAGTCTTTAAGGATTTCATAAGATTTTCTCAGCAGGCAAAACTGAAACTCATGAAAGAAGTACAAGAGCCTTGAAGTTCCTCAAAGAGGTATATTTTCTAAGCAATCTTTATTGCTTATGATGACATACTCTTCTTGTTGGTCGCAAGCAAGATTAGCCAAAATATCTGTCGTGCAATAATCTTCTCTAGAGCGATATCTGATTGTCATCCTCCATACTATCCAAAATTGACCAAATAGACTCTACAATGTTCCACAATTTCCAATTTTGTACCTCAACGGTTGCAAATAGATTTGATGCAAATTTAAGAGTCTCCTTCTATGTCAATGTTAGGCCTTTTTTCCTTACATAGTTGCAATCTAGTAAGGCAAGAAATTTTGCCTCATTGGTGGTAGTGGTACCATTGGGAAGTTTTCTGGAGATTGCCCAAATTAAGTCACCATGTTCATTTTGAAGTATTGTGTAATGTCCCCAATTTTTATTAAGTCAGCATCGCAATTAATTAATTTTAAGTTCTCAAAAAAATTAAATTAAAAAGACAACTTAAATTAATTGGTGCAAAAGTAACTTAAGTCTTAGTAAAGTTAAAATAAATCAAATAATTTACTTTTGGGTGAATTCTAAAATAGATTTAAATTGGGGAAAAAGGCAAAGGTGAGAATTCAAGAAGATAGGAGGAATTACAAGGAGGAAGAGAACAAATTTTTGGAGGAGTCTTTTGCAGGCATGCTGGTTGGTTTTGAGAACAGGTATTTGTTGGTTGAACGGAGTTCACCACAGCCTTTTGGAGGGCTGAAACCCTTTGAAAGAAGATTAGCTCCGGCGGTGAAATTATCCACCCTGGCTGGTTGAGGGAGAAATCATTATGGTTTCTCGCTTGGTATTAAACGATTGGAGTTTGAGGAGATTTGTGAAGTCTTATTTATAAGACAAATTTCAAAGTTTCCAAATAAATTGTTTACACAGTCCAGTGCTGGAGGATTTACAGAAGAATTGTGGGGGTCTTATTCTATTCAGTTGTATTAAATTTGAAGGAGTTTGAATATTAATGAAGAATGAATTATTTATGTAAATTCCAGTATTTTTGAGAAATTCTAATAGGAAACGATCTGTGTAAATATATTTTAAGATTGCAATATCACTTTCATGAATTTACAATTAATTATCCAAGGAGATACGTGAGTCTGGGTTTGATGTCACGGGTGGTTGAAGTGATTGATTTTGTAGGTATTATTGTAGGAATGAAGTTTTAGGTGCCCATATCTATTCGTTGTAGCTTTCAATTGACAATATTAAGGGGTTGATGTGGCCATTTCTGAGGTGGCATGGAAGAGTTAGCATTACATCAGTTTTCCTTTAAAATTTGTCACCACATAAATTCATGAAGTACTAAAGATTTGAAAGTAACACTTCATGGGTCCTTAGCGAAGTCGCAAACAAGAAGGAAGCAATGGAATTAATCAATGTGAAAACCACCGCTCAAATCTTAGGTAAACTGACACATAAAGAAGTTTTATATATGGCATAGTTTGTGAATTCCAATTCATAACCGATTCATAACTAGTTGTCATATTAGCCGCTCCTCATATCATATGAAATGGTGTTCGAGTTGTTAAAGAGTTGTGTGCTAGTTTGTGTTGTGCCATTCTTTGAAGTCGTATTCCATTTGACGGGGAAGCCGATAAATATCAAGGAATGGAAATACTTGTTATCTGAATGAAAAGTTAATTTGGGCATAAACTTGGTGATAGGAGCCAATGACTGGAGAACACCAGAAAAATTGACATGTTGGTCGTATGAATTGTTCTTAAGTGTCGATAAGCTATGAGAAAAGTGTAAATAAGCTATGAATTTGAAGAGATATCTTCCAAAGAGCAAACTCAGTGAATATTGTGTCATGTATAGTTCTCAGACCGGTAGCAAAGAATTAAATTGTTGCGATTGTTTGGTAGTGGCTATATTGATTTGAGTTTGCGCCAGTCTAAAAAGAATTAAAGGGAATATCAATAGATTGAAGTTTGAAACGCCTAGCCTTTTGAAGATACAGGAGACGCGACAATTAATTCAAGGAGCCACTTATTATCTTGTAATTGTGTAATGAGGTGGGACCCATCTTGGAGTAACGTAACAGTAAAGGAGTCTTGCAATTCAAAACAGGAATCTGCAGCAATTTACAACTATTGTGTAGTTTTTGAAGACTCTTAACACTTTCGTCTATTCTATTATGGAAAAATGTCCTTTGTGTGAGGTAACGCGTCCTATTGGAGCAATTGGTGACTAAGCTACTACCGTGGTTTTCAAACTTCCTACGCAGCCTCTGGTGACTCTTATAGAAGGAAGGGATAATATTAATGCGTCATAAAAATCGTTAAGGGAAGAAGACTTAGTCGGCACCACCTTTAATATTATCTGTCTTAGTCCTTTCTTCACAGTGCAATATAAGGGAAAGTTATGGAAGTAGAATCATGGGGAGTTGGAATACAAATGCCGAGCAGAATAAAATATTCCAGTAGCTAAATGGTGTCACAATCAAAAAAAAGAGGTCATTCGAATATTTTAAAGTTGAGTCAAACGATCTACTGTAATCGTATATTCCTAAAGAAGCTATTAAATATATTAAATAATATATAATGGTCATCTTAGTCGTCTTTTGTTAGTTTAGGTAGTTTCTATTTTTATCTGTTGTCTACGATCGTTTCTTTTAGAAACAGCGTCCTTTCTAAATCTATATAAGGAACTTTCGTTCCTCGTTTAATATATTGAATATCTTAACATGGTATTAGTGCCGATGGGGTTCTTCAAAGTTTGGCGAATTTTTTAATATAAAAAAATTCGCAGCCTCTTCTTACTGGAATTTATTTTCAGAAATTTTTGAAGTTTATTTTTTTGAGAAGAATTTTTTGTCTGAAAGTTCGAGGGTTTTTGTTTTGATTTTTTCGTGAAATTTTTTCACTAAAAAATACAACCCTCTGGTTACAAAATCGTGGGTACTTCTGGTAAAAATTATGAAGAGTCTCCTTGTGTTTTTTGGCGCATTCCTGAGGTCGCGATTTTCAATTCTTTTGGCCAGAATTTCTTGAGTTGCAGGCCGCACGTTTTCTCTGTTCTGCGACCTTGCTAGCGTTTTGTTGCAGTGTTTGGGCGCGCGATTTTTCAGTTTCAAAGCACGTTTTTTTCTAAGTGCAATCTTCCTTTGCATTTTGTGAAGGGTTTTTCACCTTTTTTTGGGTCTCGAAATTGTGTTTTTGCACTGGCACGCGATTTTCAGGGTTTCTTCTTTGTCCACAACTAAACACGACTTTCAGGTCGTGTCTTTTGTTCTTCTTGGTGGATTTTTTGTGTCTCTTTTTATCCGTGTTTTGGTGCGACCTAGGAAAACGAAAATCGCGATTGAATGTTTCTGATTTTCGTGGTCATTTCCTGAGTGCGTGATTCCAAATCTGTGACAGATTTTTACGGCTCTCTGAATCTCGCGTTTTCAGATTTTCAGGGTGTCTTCTTCCGCATTTTGTTTCAGCACCTACGACCCGCATTTTGGTGGCATCATGCTCACGTTTCTCTGCAAGGCATCTAATCCTTCTCTGTTTGGTGGTGGCAGGGATATTGCCTTGGTTCAAGGGTGCTTGTTTTGTGATGGTTTTTTAATAATTTTTTCCTTAAAAAATTTTGGGCAAGTTTTATAATTTTTATCCTTAAAAAAAAAAATTATTTATGGGTTTTATAATTTTTTAAAAAAATTATATTTTGGGTTTTAAATTTTTGACCTTAAAAATTATCATGGTTTCATAATTTTTCCTTAAAAATTATCTATGGTTTTAATAATTTTTCCTCAAAAATTATTTGGTGGGTTTTACTATTTTTCCTTAAAAGCATTTGGTGGGGTTTTATTATTTTTCCTCAAAAAAAAAAATTTGGAAAGATTTTAATGTTTTTCCTTAAAAACGATGTTTTGTATGGTCTTCTGTAATTCGCAAAGATGCGTGGGATTCATTTGAGGGTTTTTACCGTTTTTTCCGAAAAAACGATGCTTTTTAAATTTCAGTTTCAGGGTTTTGCGATTTTGTCCTCAAAAATCGTGGTTTCTTGCAATCCATTCTGAGGCGTCGTGCGCATCTACAAAAGTTTGAAGGGTTTGCCATTTTTTCCTCAAAATCATGACAGTTGTTTTTCAGTGTCTCTGACTTCAGGGAGGGACAGCTTTGTTACCCAACATCAAGTTGGATGTTTTGTGATCCGTTTTGGTTATTTCCGAAGTTCTGCAATTTCGGGGAGGGTTGGTGGCAGACTCATCTCAAGTGGCAGAGTCAGTGGCAGGCTCTTGTCTTTTGTGGCATAACATTCTTTGTTTTTGTGGGTAGTTAGAACAATGACCATTAAGGGAGGGTATTAAATATATTAAATAATATATAATGGTCATCTTAGTCGTCTTCTGTTAGTTTAGGTAGTTTCTATTTTTATTTGTTGTCTACGATCATTTCTTTTGGAAACATCGTCCCTTGTAAATCTATATAAGGAACTTTCGCTCCTCATTTAATATATTGAATATCTTAACAGAAGCAAGTCTGAAGTGTTTTGGTGGTCCTTAGCAATGTTGTAGTTTCATTTCGAAAAACTCATGTTACATGTATTGAGGTCAGGAATTATGTGTATTAATTTTTGTAGCTTGTTAAGTCATTCAACAAAGTATTACTAAAATATTTAATATTTTCAACCAATGTTGTTTGGATTAAACTACTATCAATATTGTTGTGATTTATTTATCAATTCCAAACTAAGATTTTGGTTATCTGAGTTATGCCAAACATATCAAAATCATTAAACTTATATTACCAAACTTTACAAAAGATCCAGGGTCTGAAAATTGGGGTGGGACATTATAGTGGTATGAGAGCATAAGATTCTACAAACCTGTTGGGTAGTTCAGAGATTTGAGTTTCAGTTGCAAATCATGACTTCATTGAGTGAAAAAGAATTGTGCAAAAAACCATTTTTACAGGAGATAAACTTGAACACCTAACTCAATCAAAAAAGGTCCTTTTCAGCACTTTGGAGGAAGTAGAAAAATGTTTATACATGGTTGATTAGTCACCTTCCAGTTGTTGCATCTAGCTATGACTCCATTGGTGCATTCTCTGGTTAAGTCAATGCTTATGAGACATCATGATAAAGATGTGAGACTTGCAGTCATCAATTGTCTTGGTGAGATCACAAGGATTACAACTCCTGAAGTTCCCTATGAAGATGAAATAATGAGAGAGATTCTACAGCTGATTGTTGAGAGCTTTCATGGATTACCTGATGACCAAGGCCCTTCCTTTGGTAGGATGGTTAAGATGTTAGAAGTGATGGCAAAACCCAAATCTTGTTATCTGTTGATTAATTTAGAATATTATGATCTTATTCTTTAGATGTTTCATCATTACGTAGCATCTATCAATAAGGATCATGAAGAAGGTTTTTTCTCTTACATGCAAACCATTATGGTCCTAATCATTGATGAATATGATACTTTTCCCCAACCCCTTATGTCTATGTTGTTGACTATTATGAGGCAAGAAGAACGGGATGTCTCTACAGCTGCTTATGAGTTGGTAAACAAAGTATTCAAACAATGTGAGGGAAACTTGAAACCTTTTCTGGTTAAATGAGGAACAAGTGGATGAAATTCCTTCTGAACATAGTGTTGTTTAAACTCCAAAATGTGAATTATGCAATGAGGATGTGATTAATGTAGTTGATATTGAGAGCCATGATATTGAAGACAAAACAAAAAATTTAGTATATGATAGTGAAGTTGAGATTGATCATTTGCTCAATCAGTCATGTGATTCGAAGAGACAGATGAAAGTTACAGTAGATATGATTGTTGCAGCCCTCACACGTTTTGACCACACACATAATCTTATTGAAAATCTCTTTTGGAGGACCCAAACTAAGATAAGAAAAAAGGGTATTGAAGGAGAATCCTCTCTTGCAGACTTACAGGTAGTCGAAGAAAACTTAAGAACTTTGAAATCTGGCTTCTTAAGCTTACTTTCAAATAGGGATTGTTCCATCAAACTTGCAGAAAATAGCTTAGTTGCATTGAAAGGAAAAGAGCAAGAAGTAGATAAGCTCACCTTTGAGCTTAAATCTACTAAGAAGTTTTTTGAGAGTACTCAAATGGCTCTTCAAGAAATAGAAATTCAGCTAGCTGCTTCAAGACAATTTATGGAGCAAGAAAATGAGGAAAGAGCTAAGGAAATCGGGCAAGTAATAAATGTGTTTGATGGACTCTATATTGATTTTGATTTAGAGCAAACTTCCAAGTTGGCAAGAACAAAGTTGGAAAAAATATGACCCATTTGTTCCAACTAAGCTCAAATGACCAATTGATCCTTTCTTCTAACCAACTTTGTCATTTGTATCCGATTTTGACTAAGTATGTTCCACATTTGGAGCCTATCCAAATGATTTTATCTTCCTTTTAGTTGATGTAAACCATCCTCTTATTCAATTCGTCTTGTGAGGCACTTTTTATCACTAGAGGAATAGTGAGGTTATCAATACTTACTCCCACATGCCATCATTTGGATTCTCCTTCCTTTTGAGATAGTCAATAACTAAACTCCCCAACACTGTCAAAACATTATCAATGTATGCTGCTAATATAGGATTGTTGGCTAAAGGCGGATGGCTGTTCCAAGAATCTATCCAAAAGCGAGTGTTAAGATGACCCAAGATAAGTGGTATGTGATCAAATTCCTACTCTATTGCACAAAAATCCACATATATTATTCCTGAGCAGGATTTGGGTTAGCTAGAATGCAGATTGGATCATCGAAGTACAAGTATTTACTTTGGTGTATTTGGAACCACCTAGCTAAGGGATTGCCAAACATTTTCCAGATAAGCTTTACCACGAAACCAGTGTTTTGTTTCTCAATTTTCTTGATGCCTAGTCCTCCATTGATTTTTTCTTTGTAGTTTGTGTCCCAACTAATCAAAGGAATACATTTGCATACTTTTGATCCTTCCAAAAGAAATTTTTAGGATTCCTTCGAAGATATTACCTACTTTCTTCGTTATTTAAGTGCTTGATAGTTGGTAGATGGGCATAGCTGATAAAACAGCCCTAATCATTTGACTTTTGTAATAGACTTGCTAATTTGGTACTTTTAGTTTTACCAAAATGTTTGACGGAATGCCCCAATGTTTTTAAATTTGATACAATATTTATAATTCACTGGTGGCCATCACAACAACAATTGCAACTTATACCACTTTTCATTTCATCTCAACAAATCAACAATGTTGACCATAATATAGTGAGCACAAGTTAAGCATTACATTAACATATTGTAGTGTGCAATCGACATATTCTACTATTGTTTGAATTGTAGAATAAGTTGGCAAGATTTCAGAGCAACACCTTATATGCAATTGAATAATATTGGCAAATAGAAGTAGATTCATGAGAGTCCAATTTATGACAATACAATTATTCATCAAATATGGAGATTATGTAAAGTTTGGATCTTGCCAAAGGCAGTGATCCTTCAACATATCCTCACACCTCCCCTTTAAACCTCCTTTTTAAATGGTGGCAACTGGTAAAGGCCTCAATTTGCACTTGGATGCCTCACTTCTTGCCTAGTCTTCCCTAGATAACAATGTAATGTCCCCACTTTGAGCTGAATTGATTTGTGAGCTTTAAGCTCAGTTCCTGAGTCCAATGGGCTAACTGGTAAGAGAAGGGGGGTCTCCAAAGTTGTTAGAGTGCATTGGTTCGGGTTTTCTTGGCAATTGTTTGTGGCGTTGAGTTCAGTGGGTGTTATCAATTGTAATGACGCTTCAGAAGTGTTATTTATTTATTTTGCTCGGTAATAGAGTTAATTTTATTAATAATAAAAACAAATTACATAGCAATTCTCACTACAGCTTCAGTTTAAAAATCCCTTTCCAGCACCACTAAGCTCCTCTAAAAGAACCCCTAACCCTGCCACCTAACCACTATACATTCAATTCCATGAGTAACAAAATGTATCCCAACATCATAGATAGAAGCTCCACAGGCAGCCCTAAAAAACAAGCCTAAAACATTCATCCCCTTAAGAGATCTTTTAACAGGTCAAGAGTTTGGAGCACCATTTGGTCTTCCCTTTGTCTAAGACCGGAGGACCATTGCAAAAGTTTTCTTCCTTACTTTCTCTGCTTTCTTCCCCTTAATAGTTTACCAACCATCCTCCACCCTGGCAGCCTCTTTCTGCCATTCCAATAGTTTGTCATAGGGACTCTCCAAAACTCCATTCAAACTTCCACTTGCTTTTTGACTTTGTCCATCAGCTTTTTGTTTCCCAATTTCTTTCTTTGGCGATCTCACCACACCTTTTTTCTCCCGACATTCAGGTATTGTTGCCCAATTTTTGGAATTCAACTCGTTTTCACCTCCACAGAGGACAGCATTATCACTGTTCACAACCGAACTCCCTTACATCACTGGTTTGATGTTGATCCTCCCTTCTAATAGCTTCCACTAGCGCCTTCCCTTCCTGACCCCCTTCTTCCCTGCCTTTCTCCTGAGAGCTCACTTGTTTCTCTTCCTTTTTCTCCACTGTATAATGTTGGGGAACATCATTTTTCCACCAAGAGGCAAATTTAGTTGTTCTATGTTTTGCACATTGAGCAGCCAAATGCCCAGTTTTATATCAAACTCTGCATCTAAAGGGTATCCCTTCATAATCTAGGGGCTGCACCCAACAGCCTTTCGAAGTTTTTAAACTTATCTCTTTCGGAAGCTCCCTAGACATGTCCATTTCCACCAAATCCGGGCAAAGGACGAATGCAGAAGATTTGAGGACCCTTCATCCACAATTAAAAGGCTTCCTAAAGAGTTCCCTACAACCTCCAAGCAAGAATCAAACCAAAATTGTAAGGGAAAGTTAGGAAGTCTCACCCAGATAAGAACCCTCTCAAACACTTCAGTGGCTGGGTTAAAGGCCGGATGCCATGGCTTTAACATCAGTGTATATTTTTCTTCCCAATCCTAGTGATAGTCACAAAGGATCTTATTTCTATCCTGCTCCTTTTCAAAGACAACAATGAGAAAACCTTTAGCCATGGGATAGATTTGAACATACCCTTCGAAAACCTGCTTCCAATGGTTAGAAATCCACTGGTGGAGATCAGTCAAGCTTGGCCAAAATCCCCTGAATCTCCTAATCAAACCCAGCCCAAAAAAAACCTTTTTCATTAAAAGCCACTTCTTGATCAAGCTCACCTTCTAGCTCCACTATGATTGCTCTAGATGACTAAGGTAAGGCAGAATCCCCTACTCCCCTTCCTGTCAAAAGTTTGGATGAGAGCTTCAATGTCTGAGAGGGTCCGGATTTGTTCCCCCCAGTTTGAGCTGCTTTGGACCCCTTAACAAATCCATTGCCTCCTATTACGAGGGCACCAGGATGCCCTCTCCTCTGACTTCGTTGTGCAGACAGATCGCTCCTGTTCGACTCAAAGTTGTCTCCGTTGTGGCTTGCTTTCTTCGCATCGATCTCTATTTTTTATTTCCTCGCCTCTTTCCCTGTTTGGCTTCCCCGTCCAGCATTCCCTCTCCTGCCAACGCCATCATGCCGAAAATCACTGATCTTTTCCTGAGAATCCTTTCCCAAAGGGCACGATCTAGGAGAAACCCTAGTCGCGGTAGAAGACAGCAGTCGACCGTTAGCTTCCATCATATTTTTTATTGACGCTTCAGAAGTGTTATTGGCCTCTTGTGGTGTACTCCAAAATTTTTGGAGAGCACATGTTTTTAGTAAGTCTCTAAGTTGACACCTATCATCATCCCTCAACTTCAATTACATCTTAACATGATCAAAATTGGTCTCCAAAGCCTCTGCAATGTTTTTTGCAACTTGGGTGGAGTATTTGAAATATACGCTTAAGTTTATAATGTTAAATGTTAAAATATTTGCTAAGTGTTATATTTTATTAAAGTGACTTTTTCCCTCTGTAAGAAACACCCCTATTTATTTTTTTGGAGACCAATTGCAATTGTAGGAGTATAACATGAACATTACAGTGAAGTTTCTTGCAAATAAGAGGGTCTAATATAATATTTCAGTTTACAACGCTGCTAATAAAAAATGACAAACCTTCGACAATGAAGCTATATTTTCAAAATGGACAATGTTTGAATTTCCACCACTAAATACCTCGTTGTAGGGATAGATGAGGATAACTGCAGGTCTGTTACACAATTGCAGATCTGTTGTTGTTGCTGCAGTCCTGACTGTCGACAATCTTCATCCAAATTGCCTTATTTAAACAAGTTGTTGAGTGTTGGACTGAAGTGACAGGGCAAATACATCATTCAACATCAATTCCCAATAGTATCAAACCCCTCAACCAAGGCATAGATATGAAGGGATGACTACTAATTTGTTTTGTTGGTGTGTGTTTTAATACTCACCGAACACAGAATAAAATGCCCAAAGACATTCTATCCTCTCTTGAACAAAGTTGTTGCGTATGCTAAGATTGCAAAGAAGATCATATAGCAACTCCAAGGTTTCTTTCGTCAAGTCATGACACGTGGATAAGATCAGTGGGCATTGTGATATGCTGGTATCACAAAGGGACTTACGTTAGAATTTATTCACAAGCTATGGACTTAGACTGTTTTGACGTTGATTGCTCTTTCCATTGGGGCTTTCAGGATTTCAAAAAAAATATAAAAAGATAAGGGTTTAGGAGTCTAATTTATGCCTAAGAACTCAAGAGACGGCAATGATTGGATGAAACATGGAACCACACTTTGTTTTGCCTCCTTGGGACAACTACACAAAGTGGGTGCAATCTTCAAGGGGGTGTGATTGTAATTTTCATGTCTAGAATAAGACTAAAGTTAAGCATCCACAATTTAAGAGCTCGGGCTAGCTTTACGCATTGGATACAAATCATCTATCCAAAGAAAGTATGAGCTAGATTTCACCAATCACCACTATCAAATCTTTCGTTCACTAACAAACATTCAACTGAAAATTCTAATCTAACTTTAATCTAAGTGTTGAAGGAGATATGTAAACCTTGCACACCACTTGAAAATAAAACTGATTCAAAGCAAATCATGCATTAAGAGCTTTTATTAACGGAAATGGTTAATACTTACCCCACTAAATAAGTGGTTTATTGTAATCACTCACCATTAAAAAGTGGAAGAGTTGTTATTCCTGTTTGGTACTTGTTCACCATTGGATAATTGGAAGAAGTTGTAATGGCGCAAATTTGCACCCTAGGCAAATTCCCCATTATTTACCCCTAGCTTAGAAAATATAAACCCGATGATCCAAAGTTCGTCGCCCCCACCTTGTTCCTTCCACCTGGCCGCGTCTTTTTGTGTCGGTGGAGGAATTTTTGTCAAGGACGTGTGCACGCCGCGCGGATATCTGCACAGCGCACTGCCATCCTGACAGGATTCATGCCCCTGGAATCTACAGAACCGTTACGTTTTCCATTGGTTGCAAAAGGTAACATCCTCTGCCTCCATTGACCAACGAAAATCAGCCTCTTGCCTCCATTTTGCCAATTCAAACTTAATCCATTCTATCTCATTCATTCTTTCATGCTCTCTCTCACATTCTAACACTTCACTCTTGCTTCTACACCATTGTTCTTCTTGCTACAAGCTTCTCACTTGGCTCCAAAAGCGTGCTCTCATTGCGACACCATTGCCATTGCAAGATTGTCAAGCTTCATCTTCTCTACATGGTGGTATCACATTATCCCTTCCACTATTGGCCTTGCAAGCTCATAGTTGGGAAGGTAACTTTGTATCTTTTCATTTGGTTGCATCATCGTGCTTATTGGATATCATTTCAATTGTCTTTGCTTTCTATCTAGTTGTACTACTTCCTTTCTACTTTCTTTATCGATTTCTACATTTTGTGGCATTATGGTTGTCCGTGGAGGTGGGAACACCAAAACGGGGGTCTAACTGAGGCAAACCTCAACTACAGCCCAACATTTTTCTCGCTTCTATGTGTGTAGGCACATTTGAGTGGAGCTAATCGAAGAATCGAGTCGTGGGAAGTACAGTACCCTTTCCAATATTTTCTTCGTCATTTCTAGGATAGTTCATTTCAAGTATTCCTTTTGTTGTATTCGTTGTTTTCTATACTTTTCTGCTTTCTGTCAAATTGCAAAACATAAACAATCAGATAGTTAGTAGGCTCGTAGTGTTTTCTGTTTGTTTTCTAGACCTCTATCCATACAGGACACCAGCGCGTCCCTGAGACGTCAACGTGTCGCGCTGGAGTCTGAGACCAGCACTGCCGTCCTCAGACACTGAGTTGTTTGGGTAGCAGACCGAAACCTTTGTAGTCGGCTCTTCTGACCCTGTAAACAACCGGCTTTAGCAGAAGGAAAGTGGTGCATTGCTTGCCCTTCCTTTTCAGCCTTAGTCTTTCATCTTTCCAAACCTATCTAGTTAACTTGAGGTAGTTTAGGGCAATCCGTTCCTTGGGGCTCTCTCGTGACCTAGAGTCCCAAGGGTGACGGATCCCCCTTCTCTACAAAAGCTTGTAGTTTCATTTCAATATTGTGTAAGCTTTCCCAGTGAATAAGTGGATGTGCCCTTGTAATTCTCACTAAAAAGTGGGTGTTTACTTCTTTAGTACTGTTTATGCACTCCACTAGATAAGTGGTATTGGCTGGCTTGCCAGCTAGAGCCTTACTTTCAATTGTTGATTTGGTGTAATTGTAACCCTGGACACCGTATTCTCTCACCTTGCCCATCTTGGGATTTGGGTGATCAAAAAGTGGAAAGGAAGTTATGCTTTTCATTTACAATTGAAGCTTACATAATTTCAAAAAAAAATCTAGGGTGGTTATTACAAATAACACATGCCATAATATTTGATTCACAAATTTGAGGAATATGACACTTTGAAGGGATGCCAAAAATCTCCAAAGCCGTGGTTATTTGTTTACCCTAACTCCAACATTGATGGTAGTTTTTGCAAACATTCCTGTAGAGGTCAAATCCCTTGATATGGCTCGAATTTTATCTTCAATCCTGTCATGTTTGGCTTTTCTAACCCTAACAACCTCTTTCCAATGAAACTTGACTTTGCATATGTGCCCAAACAACCTTCAAAACTCATCATAATAATACCACAAAATCTTCAAAAATCCAACGACCTTCAAATGATTCCACAATGGATGGCGACTGAATAATATTTGCTCATTTTACCATTTCATGCCCATACATTATCTACACAAACTCTTTTAAAACAATAAAACTACAACTCTATCCTTTTGCATCTAGTTAAATTGATATATGGCAACACAATTCTCATTCACAACTTGCAAACCCCTTTTCAACCCAATCACAAACACATTCACTTCATAAATGGTGGCTATCATACCACACAATGGCAGTTGTCATAAATGTTACCTATGACTTGCAATCCCTCGAACTCCTTCAACAATCGCAATCTTACCCAATGCTTTTTTTGGTATTTTGCTTAAGGCCATATATTCTTCACAAATTCCTCTATATCTTAAAACAATTCCAATATATATGATTCCCCTAAATCGCACCACTAATCCGTCTAAAAATCAATACCTAGGTAATCCTCCAAATTCCACAAATTGAAATCTCCAACTGATTACATTCAACACTGAATGTGATCCCTAAATGGAATCACTCGAAATGAAACGAGGGTTTTCGTCCCCATTTTGAAATCCTTATAGCGCACTAGCAATCCCTAGATGAGATTGCTCCACCAAATTGGAGGGGTTTTGTCCTCAAAGTTGAAACCAAAGGGTTTCCATCCTCTAGCAGAAAGGGGTAAGAACTTTCGTCTTTCAGAATTAGAATTTCAAAACAAGCATATCCTCTCAATGAAAAACTTCCCCTTTTATAACTTTTCCTTATGGCTTTTGGCCTTCCTTTTCCTTTTTTCTTTATTTTAGTATTTCTTCTTACACTTTAGATGCTTTTTTGAACTTGATAATAAAATATCACCTTGAGCAGCTTTATTAATTTAATAATAAAATAGTAATTGCACTTTATTTATAATATAAGGTTATTTCAAGCAATTAAATATTAAATTATTTGGATAACTCAAAAAGGGGACATGACAGTGCTCGCTAAGGATAGCCAACTCCCTTTCCACGATATCAGCTTCACTAGGCATTTGCTAACCGTTTCTTCCATAGATTTGTCTGAATAGCTCCTTTAAAGAGTGGGACTCCCAAATATTTATTTGGCAATTCGAAGATGCTGAATCCCAAGATTGTATTTGTTATCATACTAAAATCATTCCATTTGTTATTCTTGTCTTTGTATTATTGTATTCATAATTTCATCAACAAAATTGAAAGTGGATTATATTTGTATTCACGATATTCATCTATCTAGGTTGCAATTTTGTATGCAAACTAGCTATTTTGTTCTTGAAATTGTATGTTGTTGATCTAAGTTGTTATTTCTTTCAAATCTTGTTTGAATCGAATTACTTGTCTCTGTTTTAGCTAGTAGGAAAGTGTTGCTTGTTTGTTTAGATTAATCGTTGTTTTCAAAATCTATAAAATTTCACTTGTGAGACAAAAATTTTTACTAGTCTTGTGCCCATACTTGTGGCAAAATGATAGGTAGGTAGTCATTTCATTTATGCAAAGACCCCTCGAAGAAATATGGTGTGAATATCTGTATATTTTGTCTATGGCTTGTGTCTAGGGTAGTTTAGATCTCGAGGAACTTCCCCTTACAATTTAACAAGAGGTTTTACTGCACATACTATTCCAGTTTGAGTTGTCTTGAAAGAGACAAATTAAAATTCTAACACGACCATACCAAACCCAAAAAAAAAAAACAATAGCCCCAAATGTTTACCCAACCTCTATTTGTCTTGCCATAAACTTATAAACTTATGGTATCTTCCGAGAATAAATTCATTGTTGGCTCACATTCAATATTCTCTTGAATGTTAAACATATTGAGCTCCTTTAATATTCTAGGGGAAACCATCCTTAAGGAAATGCCGTCCAAGAAGGAATTTGGCAAGTAGATTTACTAATCAATTATCAATAAACATACTCAGCACAAATTTATTAAAATGAGAAGATACAACATCTATCCCTATTCCATTTACTCAATCAGACCTTCAATAACTGGCAAGAGCATTCTTACTCTTCTACAATACCAAAATCTCCTTGCTTATTCTGGCATAGAAATAGAAACAAAATTTGGAATATCTATTATTTCAAAACCGATTAAACCTGTAATTTACAGAACTTCAATAATTATAAACATACCTCAATAACTTTTTCAGTAACAAGATCCATGTCCTTGTTGGATTTCCTGTAAATACCAATAACAAAATATGACAGAACTTCCAGAAAAATCACCCATGTAATAGTACTAGCTGAGAAGGAAAGCTTTCAACATCACTAACAACATAAAACCTTTCAAATGTATAAGGAAAATGATGGCATAAATAATCTCAAAGTATACAACACAGAACTTTTTTCAAAACACAATAACATTCTTCTTTTTTAAATGTAAAATGTATATTTATATTAAACAGTAACTGTTAAAAGGGGGAACGCCTTCAACAAAATGTGCAATCCAAGATATCACGAGAAGTAAAGATAATCCCCATCAAAGAATCTTAAATAGGAGCATAAAAAATTGTTCAGCATATGCCACTTGGACTTATGTACAAAAGCAAAATATCAACTTCTTTTCAGCATATAGCAGGTTTTTGAAATAACCACTAGATAGAACTTTTTTATATAGAACATAGCATCCCAGTGCAGCACATTGAAAACACGATTAACAAGAAAGGTAAAGACCATTCTCTTAGGTAATTTGCTGACTTGCCAAGCAGTAGAAGAGGAGGCTTAATGAGGGTCTTGGACCAAGCTCCTCTTATAATGGATTCAGTGGAGTTTTGAACCTATGTAGTGAGTTGATCCAAAATGGAGCCAGAAAATATATTTAGGAACAGAAACTTGAACTGCAAAGTAAATTCAGCTGCAGTAACAGGAACAGAATAAGAAAAATAGAACAGAATGTAGTTGGATGGGACCGCAATCACTGTAGCAACTGGTCTGCATCATGACCATATTACTGTCCACCAACAATGAACACTTCACATTTGGATTGTGAGCCATACAGTCATCATGTCAGTTTCTTGTGTCTACGGAAATTCTTCTAGGGCATGGGCTCTGTTATCATAAATATAAAGGGGATTGTATTTTGTTGAAAATTGTGTTCTTGAAGATTAGAGAATTAGAGATATATTATGTAATTTAACCATTCATAGCGAGAAGGAGAAAAACAGAAGTAGAGGACAGAAATGGAGTACTACTAGATGTAACTATCTTCCTGATATAATAAAACTAAAAGTGATGGCAAGGCCATTGCTACTACCATCAAAGCTCATTTCCCTCCACATTGGGTATTCCCAAGATAAAAATTTAAGTTTGTGCCAGTTGTTGCATGTTTAATTTATGTTTTGATCACAATAATATATTTTCTTAAGTAAACTTCATTTACATAAGCAAGTAGAATGTAATTCAATATTTTGTTGGTTTTTTAATTCTAGATTTTTAGAGTTAACAAACCAATTTAGGTATTAGAGAGGTTTCATTCTTGTGGGGTCATGGGTTTTGCATAATAGTTTCAACAAGAGCTCAAAAGCCAGCTATGCAGGGATTAAATGAAAGAGTGACTGCACTTGAAGGTCACATGAGGGCATCACAGAAAATCAACAATGGTAAAGGTAATGACATGACCATTTAACTATTCAACAAGGAAAAATGGTGCCAAAACAATCTTCTATAAGTGATTTATTAAAAGCCCTTGCCAAAAAAAATGGAATTGGTGAGGAAGAAGAAAATAAAGAAAACAATTTCTTCAAAGAACCAAATCAAGATAAGGGAAAAGAACATAAGTCCATTTAAAATAGAAATTAAACCTATTGAGTCTAGACAAACAAGTAAATGCGGAGTTTTTAGATGTATGAATTAAACAACTTGAAATGTATTTGTGTGCATAAGATAAATGGGGCGCAAAGGATTAGATTTACACACCTTAAAATGGAGGGTCACACTTGTATTATATTGCTAATTGTGAAAAAAGAAATAAACCAAATTGGAAGAACTTAAGGAATTAATCCATAGAAATTTATATCCCATAGGGCATAAGTTGAATGTATCATAAATAACAAAGTGGTCAAAGTGTGGAAGATTACACTACAAAACTCTATCAGCAGGCCATGATAAATGGTTTGAATTTAGATGAGAAAGACATGATGACAATGTATCTTGACAGGCTTCATTCCCACATCCAAAGGAGGGTTGTCACTACCCATCCAAGGGACTTGGATGAAGCATGTATTCAAGATTACCACAAGGAGGAGGAGAACAAGATGAAGTTCAATCTTCCAAATATAAAGATAAAAATAAGAGATTAATTGGAAAACAAATAAATCTAATTTGTTATACAAAAAGAGAATGAAAAGATTACAAAGAATCGTTGTAATCATTGTAAAATAGATGGAAATGTAAATTCAAAATGTTGGAAGCTTCATCTCAAACTACATCTTAAAATGAGAATAAGGGGATAGTTTGACTATAGATGATAAACTTGGATGCATGGTTTCATCACCAAGATCCCGATGTGGGCAAGATGAGAGCATATAGTGAAAGGAATTAAACTTAAGTCGGCACTTGTATCCATGAAGAAACAATGAAAGACGTAAAAAATATAGAGAAGGAATGCAAAATCAACGGAAACTCCACAATAGAAACTCAATTTGGGAAAAACTCTCTAAGAGTAAGGTCTTGCCTTCTCTTGCCTTTTATCTTCCCTGCAAATTATAAAACCTACAATCTTCTTGAGATCTTCAAGGACACAAATCACCACTAAATCGATATCCTAACACTTACAATTACTCTACAACTTCTTCATACATGCATTCTCCTATTGCAGACAATTCCCAATGCACTCAGCTAAGAAGAACTAGCTGAAAATAAAGGAAAGAATTATTTTACAATGACCCCTAAGGGTCTATTTATATTCTTACTTCTAGCAGTGCAAGTCAAAAAGACAAAAAGCCAAAGAACAAGAACAAAACACCATTTATAACCATATGTCTGCCTCCCCATTTCTCCTGGAAACCACCACATGCATGTAGACAAAACTGCTGCCTAGGGACAAAACCACCACCTGCCAGAAGAAAACTGTCATGACACATGAAACCACCATGACAAAAACAAAATTGTCACACTTCATCCGGCAGTTTTGTTACTAAAAAACTGCACTGTGTTTCTCTATGATTTGTTAGAACTTGGGAACTTGTTTCAGCCATGTTTGACTCCAAGGTGTGTGGATCACCTTAAAACATGTTAGATTTAGGATCAGAAATGAAAGCAATCAGAAAATGCAACACATAAGACAATAAACAAAACAAGATACCCTGGGAAAACCCTCCTACTCGAGGGAGAAAAAACCCAGCAAATATATCTCTTATATATTGAAGGAATAAGAGCAGAAATCTGCTTACAACTCAGGTCCAACACAATGCCGAATTTGATACAATGAATAATAGCACCTCTCCTAGATGTAAAGATACAAATGAATATGTTTCTCCTTGAAATCGGTCTGCTGCTACAAAATGATGATCTGCTGCTACAAGATGATGATCTGCTGCTCAAGTATGAACTTCTTCTAGGAATGCGAATTATGATGAATGAACTTGATGATCAAATGAATGATCATCACCTTGTATTTATACAAAACTAGGTGACTCTTCATTTGGGTTGACCTCTTTTAAGAAACAAGGTGACTCTTCATAAAATTATTATTTATTGCAAGTCCGACTTGCCTTGGTATTATTTATCCATCATTTTTAAATTTGAGAGAAAGATATCTCCCACTGCTATAACATCAACACTCCCTCTTAGCTAGGGAGGTATCTTTCCAAATATCCACGTCATGGAGTCTCTCAACATGACGCCCACAATGGCTACACCCATTTGTGGAAAGCTCAAAGGTTCATCACGGAGTCTCTCAACGTGATGTCGTCATGGAGTCTCTCAACATAACATCTCATCTCAGTCACAGATATGAACAAGGGCTCGCACCTCATATTTCTCCGTCTCAAAGAAATATACACTACAAGGGCTTTCACCTCATATTTCAACTTCTCAGAGAAATATACACTACAAGGGCTTTCACCTCATATTTCTCCGTCTCAGAGAAATATACATTACAACAAATCTTCATGATGATGTGACTCCCTCTAAAGCTCTAAGTACTTGCATCAACCTCCTGACCTCCTCGTCCAAGATTGTCGGCAATGCTTGTCTTAGAGGAGCGGTTTCCAATGCACACTTCCGACACTATTGACTTGCTCAAGTCCAAGATTGTCCTCCTCGATGTTAAAATATTCGATATATTATTCGATGTTAAACAAAGAAGACGAAGGCTCCTTAAATAGATTTTACAAGGACGATGTTTCTAAATGAAACAATCATAAATAGCAGACTAAAATAGAAACTAACTAAACTAACTAAAGACAACTAAGATGACCATTATATTATTTAATATATTTTATACCCTCCCTTAATGGTCATCGTTCTAACTACCCACAGAAACAAAAAACGTTCTGCCACAAAAGACAAGAGCCTACCACTGACTCTGCCACTTGAGATGAGACTACCACCAACCCCCTCCCAAAAACTACAGAACTTCCGAAAATAACCAAAACGGATCACAAAACATCCAACCTAATGTTGGGTAACAAAGTTGTCCCTCCTTGGAGTCAGAGACAGCAAAAAAACAACTACCACGATTTTGAAGAAAAATCGGCAAACCCTTCAAACTTTTGTAGATGAGCACGACGCCCCAGAACAAACTGCAAGAAACCACGATTTTTTAGGACAAAATCTCAAAACCTTGAAACTGAAGTTTACAAAGCATCGTTTTTTCAAAGAAAAAAAACGGTAAAAAACCCTCAAATGAATCTCACGCATCTTTGCAAATTACAAAAGACCATACAAAACATCGTTTTTAAGGAAAAACAGTAAAACCTTTTTCAGAAATCACAAAAAAAAAATTCAGGAAAAAATATTAAAAACCCACCTAATAATTTTTAAGGAACAAAATTATAAACCCATCAAATAATTTTTAAGGAAGAAAATTTTAAACCCCAAAATAATTTTTAAGGCAAAAGATTATAAAACCTAGAAATAATTTATTTTTAAGGCAAAAATTATAAAACCAAGAAATAATTTTTTCATGGGACAAAATTATAAACCCAACAAAATAATTTTTATGGAAAAAATTATTAAAACCCCCAAAAATTTGTCGCCCAAAAAAGAGACACAAAGCGGCACGAACAAAGAATATCCGCCTAACCTCCAAGTTGCGTGCAAGTTCAAAGAACAGAAAATCATAGGTTGAGCAGAAACCCACAAAGCAAAAAGCAGAAGACCAGACGCCAGGATGCGCCCAGAAATCCTGTTTGAAAGAAATGCAGAAAACATCTGCCTTAACCAGAAAAGAAGACGTGATTAGAGGAAGCGCGCAATCTTGAGCGCCAAAAAAAAACGGCATACCAGAACCCTCGTCGCATGGCCCACAAAGCATAAAGACACGTTTTCATCGCGCGGGCTCCAGAGACGATGACAGGAACACGAACAAACCAGACGCAGTGAATAACTTCGCACCCAAAAAAAGAACAGATCGCGACCACGAAGACGTAAAAAGAAAACACGAAGAGATCGCACGCAGAGAACAAATGAGACATGCGGGAGGAAGGAGAAAGACGCAGCCACAGAAACCCAAAGCCCTCGATTTGCTTCAGAAACTAGACACGATTTTTTTCTTTTCTCAAACCCTCGAACTTTCAAACTAAAAATTCTTCTCCAAAAAAATAAACTTCAAAAAATTCTGGAAATAATTCCAAGTAAGAAGAGGCTGCAAATTTTTTATTAAAATATTTGCCAAATCTTATGGAACCCCATCGGCTCTGATACCATGTTAAAATATTCGATATATTATTCGATGTTAAACAAAAAAGACAAAGGCTCCTTAAATAGATTTTAAAAGGACAATGTTTCTAAATGAAACAATCGTAAACAGCAGACTAAAAAAGAAACTAACTAAAGACAACTAAGATGACCATTATATTATTTAATATATTTAATACTCAACCTCATCCGAGATCACGCTATTCTAAATAGGTTTGCGGAGCTACCAATGTCAAATCCAAATTAACTGTCTTATGCAATTCTGTTCTCAACTGCTGAAGAGGTCTTCCAAGGATTTTGCACTCGACCTTGCAACACTGCAACCTTCACTTCTTCTGAGTGAATCACAGAACTCCCTCTTGATCCCTGCCTTAGAGATTTCAAATAAATCCTCTGGAAGTGAACTCCCCTCCATTGACCTATCTCAAAACCTTAATCCTTTTCTTGGACAAGCTCTCAACTCATGCATTGAATTCTCTAAATTTTACTCCCTCTGAATGTCATTTCCTCCTCTTCGAAGAAATTGATCGACTTTAGAATAAGAAACCTTTTGAATCAACTTTAGAGCTAGGCTCCTTCTGAGATGTCCCTATGTCAATTTCTGCAGTAGAAACATGTTGTGTAGACCTTAATTTGCAATCTCGAGCAAATTGACCATACTTGTCACACCTGAAACATTGAATGTGAGAGAGATCCTTCTTCTTCTTCGGTTCTGGGGTAGAATATGATTCTCTGTCTCTATTCCTCTTTCTTCCTTTGCCTCTTTCTCTAGAAGTATGTGTAGCAAGAACTTGATTTTCTACATCATGATAGTTTTGCCCAATTCCTCTTGCTGCCAACCTGGACTCTTCTTGAATATAATCAACTCGAAGACGATCAAACTTGAGCAACTTGGATCTCCCACTAATGCTTTGAATAAAGGGTTCCCAAGATTGAGGAAGACCATTTAGTGCCAACATAACAA
>CM021101.1:34370679-34391961 GCA_007115665.2 Sequoiadendron giganteum
TGGAGTTCATGTTGCTTTCATTGTTCAATTACTTTTACTTGGTGTTTTTTAATAGCTTTCTGTAATATTGCAATGTAGGTGTCTTTGAGAGTAGCAATGATTTGAGATGTATGGAGTGAGGATATCAAGGGCACATATTAGTTGTGTATCTACAATAGCTTGATAGCAAGATGCATTGATGTATTTTTATATGAGGGAATCAATAAAATTATATAGGAATTATTAGTTGTATTGATTTTTATGATGGTTAAAAGATGATATAAGATGTATTTATACATGAGGACATGAAAAATATGATATACGAGTATTATTAGTTTATTGATGGTAGAATGTATGTTGTGTTATGATGATTATGAATGTCATGCATATGTTGAAAAATGTCACATGTATGTGAAATCACCATAAAAATTTTTGAACATATGCAATTAATTATCATTATGATGAAAATATGCATATATTAATAAATATTATCTGTATGCACATACCTATGTATGTTCATAAATGTTATGTGTATATATGTTCAAATAAAAATCACTCACACGTTCCTACATTGGTTCATGTTGGAACCTACTTAATATTCAATAAATGGTGAAGATTTTAGACTTTCCTTTTAGATTGCAACTCTCTCATTAGCCATTAAGACAACACCAATATTTTATTCCTTTTCATGATCTTCTGACTTCTTTTTCATATCTTTTACTTTAAGCTTTGGAGCAGATGCTCCCTCATCAACCCTTAGGAAAACAACATCCATTTCTTGGATAGAGTTTTCAATTTCTTGAATACTTTTATGTAGCTTTGTAATTTCTTTTTTATTATCTTTTGGAGTGTCTTTCTTACTATAGAATTTAGATGTTTCTTTTAACAAGTACCTTGAGTATAGTGGAGGAACTAGTGGTTTACCTTCTATTTTAGTTCATGATGTTCCTACATAACTAGAGAGCATGTCAATGACATATGAAATGCCTATCCTAGAGTGAATAAAATAATTAAGGTTGTCAATAATATATGAATATATAATAGCAACAACTAATGATGAACCTAACATCTCACCTAATTTTTGACTTTGGATAGAAAATCAAGTGTATTTTTGGACTATACAAGGTAGATCTTTGATGAAAAGTGACAAAGCTTAATCCCACAAAAAGAATCTCAGCAAAATAAATTTAATCATCAAATTACCATAACTAAAATCTTAACAATCTCATCAATGGTGTCTTCATCAAAACCATAACCATCATCATAGGGATTATCTTTTTGGCATCTTGGTTGAAGGTTTAGATTGATTTAATTTGGTATAAATGGGATATTTAGGCTTGATTTAATAGTTCAAGAATGAAATAATGTTTGGGTTGGATTAATTGGGATAGGGAGATATGGGCTAAGGTTATTATGGACTACTTTTATAACATTATTTTGAATCTTTCTTTTTGAAAATATGTGATTTGTTAATGAATTATAAATGAAATATGGTATGATTTATTTCTAATTTATTCATGTTGCATTATGCCAAAATTGTGCCAAAATTTGTATTCCATGACATTTGTTTTGTTGCACTAATTTCAAAAGGAAAATTAAAATTGAAATATTCATCATTGCTAAAGGGGAAATATAACTTTATTGAAAGGATAAATAGAAAAATGAAATACACAGAGTAAGGATGTTAATGAATCAAGGAATCAAAGGGTAAATGATGTTGCAACTATAGAGACTAACAATAAATGGATCAAATTTGGTGAAGTTTCCCAAGGCAAGGAAATTTAATAGTTGTTATCCATCATAGCTCAACCATTATAAAGTGATTATATATTCAAATTTTAAGCTTCAAAATAGGAAACCATGCAGACAACGAACAAAATATGTCGAATATCAATTTTTATATATAAAAGTGTAGAGTAATTATGTATGTACATATACAAATTTGGAATATATATGAACTCAAAACAATATTTAAAAAATATAGCACATGCCATCTCATGGTCTATATATACAATGTATATCTCAAATGGCTATGCTATGTCAAGAATATCCTAATCTTGTGGTGGATCATCAAAACATAGCCTCTTCACACCACCTGATGGATGAGAAGTTTCTTATGCAAAAACAATTCGAACCAAAAATTAGATCAATGATAAATTGCTTAGACTACTAAATAGAAAAATATCTAATATTTTTTATAACTTTCAAACTAACATCTAATCACTATACTAAACTAAAAATTAAAGTTAAATTCAATTCTTCATTACCTCATGAAATTTTGTTCTTTGGTTGGCATACGTTCAACAAATGATGGTCCCTTAGGATGCTCAAGAGTCCTATCATATTGAAATGGTAGAGGATCCACATACATGGATGGGGGCATACTCTATAAGAAGAAAAATAAAATTGAAAAAATTAATATATAATTGTTGACAAACAAACACAAACTAAACATATATCTACTAGATATAAAAAATTATATACCCGAATCAGTGATGCAACTAAGATTTATTGAGAAGAACTCATCATGGTAAAAGGTGTTGTATCAGTCACATCTCCAGTACACTGCAAAAGTAAAATAAGATCAACATATAAATTAGTATGTATTTAATTAATCACAATTTAAATGATATGCGTACAATAAATTTTTTTACATGTACAAAAAATTATACCAATGTGTGTAATAAAAATTCAATGGCCAAAAGAGTACCATGATACACACCTCTAATCTCAACCTCTATCATCAACTATTCATTCCCACTTAAATATACATTAGTAACATGTAGTATTTGTTATAATAATTTTAAATGAAATGCACTATGAAATAAATTTAAGTCTTACCTTTATAAAAGATTGTTGTTGTTTCTCCTCATCTCTAATTATGGATAATGTTGTGTTTGTTCCTCCCTCACACATATTCATTGCATCTATAATATGCACCGCTGCCTCATCTCCTCTAGGTGACACATCATGCACTTCATACCCAGATGTGTCTAAGGGAGACTCATCCCTATCTTCCATAGAACCTAGACATATATGGTTGCATGTACTACAATGATGAGGCACACAAATATTTGTAGATGAAAATGTTGCACCATCATCAACTGAAGCATGAGGAGTATCACTATTAGGTGGTTGGGAAAATTATGAGGACTATGTAATCAAGTGGGCAGTCAAAGATTGTATGGCCAATAGACTATGATGGGTTACATCAGCAACAATGTTTGGATTAGCTGTTGGAGGTGGGGGAGGAAGACGAGGAGGGGTAACATAGGGACCTTGCATCATACACATTGACGTAGATCTATCTTGCAACATTCCCATACTTACTCCCTAAAAATGCTTGAAATCAGAATAGTTGACATGTCTACTTAAAAAATATTCCGCATATAATTTGTGGAGAAATTAAAGAGGGATATCAAGATTATTGTTGGGTGGTTTATCAAACACCATCCATTAATGATCCCAAAAGTTTGTTGTTATTCCCTTGTATGTGCACCATTTTATGAAAAATATTGGTTTATGTAAACCAACACGTTGTCCAATTTTTGGGTTCACAAAATATTGGGCTAAATTGGCTTTAGATGTTTCTTTTTTTTAATCTCATCATAACCCATACCATTTCCATATTTCAACCTCTTTGCATTCGTCCACTATTGAAACGAAGAATGTTGCCTAGCGATGCCTTAAACATGACTGATTATGGCCTCTATATTAGGTGTTATTGAATTTAAATGATGGTGGTTATAGTATCTCCTACTAATGTTTTTCAATTCAGTAATATTTATTTCAAATAAATCCTAAATTGAAGGAGGGTTTTGTGGAAGAGGGTTTTCTCTAACTATAGACATCCAAATTTGATCACTTCCATATGATCAAAATCGTCTATTTTATTCATCTATTTCATTAATAGTGATTAAATAATTTATTTAATCATTATTTAATTTTCTGTCTAAGGTTCCTAAAGTATTTAATTAAATAAATTAAATACTTTACCTTACCCCCTTGTCTTCTCTAAATTAAATAAACATGATAAATTATTTAATTTAGTCATTTAACCTATTTGGATTAAAACCAATTTTTAATTCCTCTTTTCTCTCTCCTTATCACATTCTCCATAACCCTCTCCTAATCCAGATTAAATTAATTAATCTATGATTAGGATGTGCACCACTTAATCAATATTAAGTGCCACATCCTCCATAATCTCCCACTTGCTTCTAATCCCTTATTAACTATCTTAATCATGTGTTTGCACAACCTTAATCAGAATCATTAGCCACATTTGGCTTACCTTTTTTGGTCAACCTTCCCACTTACCATTTTTAGCCTAGACTCTCTTCCCCATGTGAATTTTTAATTCACATCTATTTTCCCAAGGTTCCTCTCTTCCCCATGTGAATTTTCAATTCACTTTTACCTTTTCAAGGTCTTCCCCATCCCCCATGTAAGATTCTAGAAGCCTTGACTTGTCACTTCACATGTGCCAAGGGCTTCTAGAACCTTGGACTTGTCACATCACCCACATATAACAAATCTCTAGCTTTTTGGAGACCCTCTCTTATCCACTAGATTCTTCCAATCATTGTGAATTTTTAATTCACTTTTATTCCTCCAAGGAATCTTCTCATCCCCCAAGATCCACCTCTTGTCCTTCTCTTCCACCTCATTTCCACATCACTCCACCGTAAGACATCTCACACTCCACATGTCAAGATGTGAGGGCTTGTGAGCCTTCAACTCACCATAGCCCTTCATCTTGATCTTTGTTGGATCAATCCCAACTGTTGAATTCTCTAGAGAATCCCAATTAGCCTATAAATATCCCCTCAATTCCCTCATTTTAAAAGGATCAAGTCTTTTGCAACAAAACTCTTGCAAAATTGTCATTCAAGCTCTCATCCATTATAGCACTCACATCATCAATCCATATTGCATCAATTCATCTTACATCCATTCAATCATATTGCCATCCAAGGAGCACACAATTCTTGAAGCATCAAAGGGCCAACCAAGGAAGGAGCAGCAAAGGAAAGGTATAACACATTTAAATCATTATTTGTTTTCAATCATCTCATTTGTTTCACCATTTCTTAGGCTAATCTTATTGAGGTGCCCTTTTATTTTGTTACTTCTTCATATTGCATTAATAGTTTTTAATCTAGCATCTCACATTTGGAAGTAGCATTTTATTAGGATCACATTTCTGGCATACCCGGTGAGACCCACAAAGGGGTATCTTTCTTTCACGTTTTATTTTGTTAGCTTGTTTGCATATTCAGGTCGTAAAGGGGCGAACTTGCTCTCCCGGATGCTGCAGAAGGGCGAACTTGCCCTCTGTTTCAGTTGTTTTCTGTAGAGGGGCGAACCTGCCCTTTGTTGTTTCTGACTGTTTTCTGCAGAGGGGCAAACCTGCCCTTTGTTGTTTCTGACTGTTTTTTGCAGAGGGGTGAATCTGCCCTCTGTTTCAACTATTTTTTGCAGAGGGGCAAACCTACCCTTTGCTCTTTCTGATGGTTTTCTGCAGAGGGGCAAACCTGCCCTTTGTTGTTTCTGACTGTTTTCTGCAGAGGGACGAATATGCCCTTTGCTATTTCTGACTATTTTCTGCAGAGGGGTGAATCTGCCCTTTGCTGTTTCTAACTGTTTTCTACAGAGGGGCGAATCTGCCCTCTGTTTCGACTATTTTCTGCAGAGGGGTGAACCTGCCTTTTGCTATTTCTGACGGTTTTCTGCAGAGGGGCGAACCTGCCCTTTGCTATTTCTAACTGTTTTCTGCAAAGGGGTGAATCTACCCTTTGTTGTTTCTGACTGTTTTCTGCAAAGGGGCGAATCTGCCCTTTGTTGTTTCTGACTGTTGCGAACTTGCCCTTTGCTATTTCTGGCTATTTTCTGTAGAGGGATGAATCTGCCCTTTGCTATTTTTGACTGTTTTCTGCAGAAGGGCGAACTTGCCCTCCCAGTTAAGTGTTTTTCACTGCAGAGGGGCGAATTTTCCCTTAATAGCACATTCGAGAAGGTAAAAAAGGGACATTTTAGCTTTGTTTTTGTCTCTTTTTTTTGATATTTTATGCTCTAACCCACTAATCCTGTTTGTTGATGAGTGAAGTCAGATTTCGTGCTGGTATCTTGCGTATTTTTGCTGCAAATCACAAAAGGGAAAAAGATAAACAACTAACATTTGCTTGTAGGGCCAACCAAGGAAGGAGCAGCAAAGGAAAGGTATTACACATTTAAATCATTATTTATTTTCAATCATCTCCTTTGTTTCACCATTTCTTAGGCTAATCTTATTGAGGTGCCCTTTTATTTTGTTACTTCTTCATATTGCATTAATAGTTTTTAACCTAGCATCTCACATTTGGAAGTAGCATTTTATTAGGATCACATTTCTGGCATGCCAGTTTCATCCGTTTGACCATTTTAAACCTTCATTCAAACCCACAAAGCCTCCGTTTAAATACCCCAAGTCTCCGTTTGACAATTTGATCATCCTAAACACTCAATTGATCCAATCAAACCAATCCTCATCCAAATTATCAATTTTGAAGGTTTTGACTTTTATGCAAAAACTTCCGGAGGCCATAACTTTTGACTCGGATGTGGGTTTTAGCTAAAATTTTACGGGTGGTTGCGTTATGAGCTAGCATGTGGATTCCCAACCTATTGATGATAGGTTGGACCCCTTTTTAGCACATTTTTGAACCCCCAAAGTTTCATCTTGACCCTCAAAATCATAATTTAGTGTTTTTTTCCAATTTTTGAAAAAACACTTTCGTTAATAACTTTGAATCAATATCTCAGATTTTGGATCTTAGGGGGCAATTCATCCTATCTTGATATTGAATATTTTGTGGAAAAAACTTGGACTCTCAAACTTATTCCTACGAAGTTTCCTAAAATGGCAAAATTTGACAATTTTTGAAAATTGCCAAATTTGGCAAAAATCTGATTTTCAACACCTTACGTCCTCTAGTTGAAACCCATGATCTTGGTTCCAAATCAATCCTATCATATCCTATGATCCAATCTCAATATAAGCCCCAATTCAATTCTAATCTGAGCGTTAATCCCATCATCCCAATCTGATCTCTCATCCAACCCCCATATGAGCTTTCAATCCATCCTAGTTCTCTATCCATCATCTATTCTTTCCTTCTAATCTATATCCATCATGAATCTTTATCCCCCTCTCACACGACCAATAATAATAGTCAAGGGGAATCCTAACTCCATTGATGATGATAACGAAAATCTTGTTGATCATGAAGATTGTTATATAGATCCCCTTGACGCTATCATTGCTAGCAAGCTCTCTCCAATCGCCTCCCAAAATCCCACTACTTCTTCAAACTATCCCACCATGCCTTCATCCACACCTAATAACGGTTCTTATGCTACCCTTGACAAGGGATATCCAACATCCTCACCATCAACATATTCATCATGTCCTCCCATTCAACCTCTATCCTATCCAACCTCCACGTCCTCTTATCTTCATCATCATCAACAATCCCAATACCTCTACCTTAATCCCACATCCCAATCTTCTCATCCTAATCCAACACCTACACCTTCCTATCACAATCTACCGTCCCAATATTCCTCCTATCCTCATCCACCATCTCAATTCTCTCATCCTAATCTACCATCCATATCCTCCTACGACAACCCACCATACATGTCCTCCTACAATGGTTCACCACCTCAATCTTCCTATTCTAATCCAACATCCACACCTTCCTATCACAATCCCCCATCCCCATACCCTTACGTTAATTCCACATCTCCCCATTCTAATCCCTCATCTACATCTTCCTACTATCACTCCCCATCCCAATCTAATCCAACATCCACATCTTCCTACATCACTCTCCCTTTCACCGCATTATATCTTAATCCTCCATCTCCTCAAACCACTCCTAGTCCCCCATCTAGTCCCATCCACTCACCTAATCATAATCCTCCATCTCCTCCTAGTTCTACATCTAATCCTCATCCACACATCCACTCATATAATCCTCCAATTCTTAATCCTAATCCTCCATCTCCTCCCAGTCCTACATCCAATCCCATCCACTCATCTAATCCTAATCCTCCATAACCTCCTAGTTCTACATCTAATCCTAATCCTCCATCTCCTCCTAGTCCTACATCCATTTCCATCCCTTCATCTAATCCTAATCCTCCATCTCCTCCTAGTCCTACATCCAATCCCATCCCTTCATCTAATCCTTATCCACCAATCCCTAATCCTCCATCCATTCCCATCCCTTCATCTAATCCTAATCCTCCATCTCCTCCTAGTCCTACATCTAATCACATCCCCCCGTCTAATCCTAATCCTCCATCCATTCCCATCACTCTACCTAATCCTACATCCCTTCCAAATGTCACCCAAGGACTCATGCAAGAAGAGACATCATGCCCTCCCACTCTATCATGTACTGTCACTAGTGACGAGGCCCTCCTCCATCCTAGACCTATCCCACCCATCGCCATTCCTAACATTGTCCAAATGGTTGAGCCGGTCAAACCCATCGAATCCATTAAATCCCCATCTTCTACTCCTAGATCCACCCAATCCATTGAATACATCCAATCCCCTCCTCCTATTCCTAATATTCACAAACTTCAATCCCATGACCTTCATGAATCCTCCATCCTCCTATCTCCCCCAATTGAAGAGTCCCTCCAACACTCTTCCATCATCATACATCCCACACAAGACGAGTCATGCCAAGAGCTTGATCCAAAGCATACAAGCATATCCCCTCCTCCAAATCAAGATCACTCCATCCCATCTACTCCATCTCAAGAACATAGTCGTCCATTCATTTCATCTCATGATCCATATCCTCAACCAAGTCATGATCCTATCCTCCCATCCACCCCATCTCAAGATCACACTATCTCTTCCACTCCATCCCATGATCCCCTTTACCTTCAAGATCCAATCACTCCATCTCATGAGCCCTTATCATCCACTGCCATAAATCTAGATCCCATTGTACTCCCCAATTCCTCTCATGATCCCTTATCACTCACTCCTCCTGATGTTGCTATCCCCTCGTCTCCATTGCATGATCCTTCATCTCTATCTAGTCTTACCATCCTAATGCCACTTTTGTATCACCTTGGTAATATTACATGCGTCCATGGTGGTCTTCTTGCAGAAGAAAAAAAATGTCTATTCACCACCTTTCCTCTTCCACCTGCTAATGTGCTTGCATCATGCTTCCAAGAGAATAAGCATCCTACCATAACTCACATGCTACAAAAAATGAAATATCAAGGAAAAGGTTTAGGCCTTCATGAGCAAGGTACTTTAGAGCCCATCCAAGTCAAAAAACATCTAGGCACACATGGTCTTGGATATGTCTCCCAAAACTTGCACTCTAAAGATGTTGGTACAACCTTTGTACATCCTAAATGATCCTCTTCTAAAGGCACAAGAGGTACTTCCCATCGTTCTACCAAGTCATATGGTGCCATCCCCCCTCCTCCATCATATTACCTAAAAATAGCCATCCATCTTCCTCCCTCATCCTCTCAATCTATTTTGGGTCCTTATGTCCCTCCATCCATCATTGCTCATCCTTCATCTACTATAGTTTCTTATATCCCTCCATCAAGCCCCACACATCCTCCATATGCACAGTCTATTTTGGGTCCTTATATCCCAAAATCAACCCCTCCATCTTATCCTATTCATCCTTTCATTCATCCACTCCCTCTCCCTCGTACACAACATAAACATCCTACCTTCATAACTCCTAATCAGGATCAACAAAGGCACATACCTACACATTCCCCATCTACACATAATCCCTATCACCCTACCTCCATCGCTCCCCATCATCCATCTCCTCACATATATCCCCTTGCTACTAAAAGCACTTTGGATGCCAAAGCAAAAAGGCCTAAATCCACATGTCCACGTGAATCTAAAGCTCTTCATGTCCCCTTCAAAATACATGTTGAAGAACAGAAAAATCAAGTCCCAAATCCAAATCAATCTAAAAGGCCACAAAGGCCCACCAAAGAAAAAATAAAAACCATGTGGATCCCAAGGAAAAAAGGTGCCATACCTTCACATGAAAAGTCCATAATGACATCCAAAGTTTCTATTCCCCCAAAAAATCATTCTCCTCCTCCATCTCCTAAATCTATTTTGGGTCCCTACATCCCAAAAATCACTATCCCACCTCCTCCATTATCGCCACCCTCTCCATCCATTCCTCCACCTATATTTTCACGTTCACCACATGTGCCAATGTTGGTCCTAAACACCTTCCCCTACCACACATCCACTTCAACCTTCCATCCATACACTTTTCAACCCCCCATCCACTATTCCCCCTATCTCCCCCATCCAATCCCTTTAATCCATCCTCTTGCATAATCCATCCCTACTACTAAGGTTGTACCAATATCTGTTGGTCACTTTACACATGGGCTCTTATTACCTCATATGGAACTTGATGCTTGAGTCCTTCATCCATGTCCTTATCAACTATCCTCTAAAATCCTCATATCCATCTCCCTATCTTTATCCATCTTCGTCCACATCCTAGTCCAAAAAGATACCAAAAAAAAAAAGATATCAGAACAATACAAAAACAAAAAAAAATAGTAAAGAGAAAATCATTCGTCCAATGGTGAAAACTTGGCAAACAAGCGCCTTGGATAAGTACCATGATGAAAACCTAGAAAACAGGCATCATGTGTAAATTCCCCATCTAATCTCCTTCCACGATTGGGGGCAACATCCACTTACACATTCCTTTCCTCCATCTCCTACATCTGCCTATCTTCTGCATCCTATCCATCCTATCCCATTTATCCCACTTCCTCCCTCTTCCTCGTGATCTTGATAAATGTAGGGGCAAACCTATATACATGCTTTGGACACCTCTTGGCATATATTCCCATCCATACACTATCATATTCCTTATCCACCTCTATCTATCTTCCATTGCCCATCTCACTCCCTTATCCACCCATCTTGATATCCCTCTTGCCTCGTCATGCATGACACATATAGAGTGGGGGCATCTCCTTATTTGCAATTGGGTCCTTGGAGACATCGTCCATCCATTTTGCCAGGTAATCTTCTCCATCTCCCCATCCTCTCATCCCATAGTCCTTTTCACCCTTTCATCCTTATCTCCCCATTCATCTATCTAAACATCCAATCCATCTCCCTATCCTTATCTTCCTATCTACCCATCCACAAGTTCTTTTCCATCTTTTCATCCTTATCTCCTCATTCGTTTATCTACCCAGTAATCCATGTCATCTTTCTGAATCCTTATCCTTCTATCCATATATCCTAGAATATTTCTATCTCCCCATCTTTATCAATCCATCCATTTTCCTTCCATCTCATAGTCCCTTGTCATTGGTCTCTAGCTATAGGCTACCCTCATGCAATCCAATGACTTGATATCTCACTATCATCATTCCTATCTATTTCTCACATCTTTCCAATCTTCATCACTCATCTATCCATCATCTATCCACCTATCCTAGCATCTTTCTATCTCCCATCTTTATCAATCCATCCATTTTCCTTCCATCTCATAGTCCCTTGTCATTGGTCTCTAGCTATAGGCTACCCTCATGCAATCCAATGACTTGATATCTCACTATCATCATTCCTATCTATTTATCACATCTTTCCAATCTTCATCACTCATCTATCCACCTATCCTAGCATCTTTCTATCTCCCATCTTTATCAATCCATCCATTTTCCTTCCATCTCATAATCCCTTGTCATTGGTCTCTAGCTATAGGCTACCCTCATGCAATCCAATGACTTGATACCTCACTATCATCATTCCTATCTATTTCTCACATCTTTCCAATCTTCATCACTCATCTACCCATCATCTATCCACCTATCCTAGCATCTTCTTTTCCTTCCATCTCATAATCCCTTATCATTGGTCTCTAGCTATAGACTACCCTCATGCAATCCAATGACTTGATATTTCACTATCATCATTCCTATCTCTTTCTCACATCTTTCCAATCTTCATCACTCATCTATCCATCATCTATCCAACTATCCTAGCATCTTCTTATCCATCCATCTATTTCCCTCTATTATTCCTTGTCATTGGTATCTAGCTATAGGCTACCCTCATGCAACCCAATGCCATTCACATCATAATTCATCCCTCCTATCTACCACCTCTTTATCACATCTTCATCGCTCATCTTTCCAATTCATATTCTAATAATCTAGATCACTATCCCATCCCTGAGCTTTGCATAAACCACATCCCACATATCGACCATCCCATCTGCACGGCCTATCCTGGCTCATCATATCCGCTCCATCATTTTATCCCTTTATCTTGGTCATCTCATCATCCCTTATCCATTGTCTGTCATCGATCTCTTGTCGAACTATGTTGCCCCTGCACTTTCATGTAGGCAAGGTTGATCATTTGATCCGCCCTCGGGGTTTTGTCTTTTGTCTATCTTGTCCTCTTTCATCATTTATCTTTGGCCTTGTGTCACACTGTGTGGTCCCTGCACTTTCGCGTAGGCAAGGTCAATCATTTGATCCGCCCCCGAGCATTTTTTTGTTTGGTCTTTTTCCTCCATCCTCTGTCTTCATCATCCTCTTTCCACTTTTACCATGGTCTTTTCCTTAACTACGAGGGCTCTGTGCTTTCACGTAGGCAAGGTTGATCTTTGATCAACCCTCGAGCCCCTAGGTCTTTAGGGTGTGTTAGTCCTATTGTCTTGTCATCTTCTTATCTTGTCGTGTCATCAAGTATGTCTCTATCCTCATTGGTGCTTACAAACAAAGGTCATTTGTATCACAATATCCAATCGATTTCTGGTATCCTGCATCATGTCGATCAACCAATCTATCATCCATCTTTGGTCTTAATAGGATGTATCCTTCCTAACAGACCTCATCAACCCCATCCATCATCTTGATCCTATGGCAAAGGACACTTGAAATTGATTGTGATCTTTTGATGCTTTTGGCTTTTGTTTATCATTTGAGCTCCCTATTCACTTTTCATGGTTGCCTTGATCCATCATATCAAGGTGTGCTTTGAATAGTCAACATAGGGGCATATCTTGCTCATTTCTTTGTTTCTATCTTCTTGGTTGTCCCACATAGTACCCACCAAGATCCCTGAGGTCTTGTGCTATGTTGGGGCATCCTTTTGTGCTTGTGGTTATTCCAATACTTGGCCCGACCAAAGTCATTGCAACTTTGGGGTGTTGGAATAGCCTTCTTGTCTATTGTGCTTGTTTTATGCATTGGACACTAATCCATCTTGGTTTACATACCCTAATGCCTGGTGTCTTATGCTATAGAAAAAATCAGTGCTCTAAGGATGGCAAATTGCATTAGGATTGCATTTCATTTTCCATTCCATCATCTTGCATATCACCCCCATCCTCATCCATTCAAATCATCTAATCACACTCTTGGTCTTAGACTTGCTGCAAGCCTTGATCCAATCATCCTCATCATCATCCTCCTCCTCATCATCATCATCCTTATCATTTGTGGGATGTATCCTTCCCTATCCTTGTGTTGTTTTAGGATGTATCCTTCCCTCATCAACAACACTCTCATCGGGACGTATCCTTCCCTATCCTTGTGTTGTTTTGGGATGTATCATTCCCTCATCAACAACACTCATCCTCATCCTCATCATCAGTGGGATGTATCCTTCCCTATCCTTGTGTTGTTTTGGGATGTATCATTCCCTCGTCAACAACACTCATCCTCATCCTCATCATCAACATTATTCTGGGATGAATCTTTCCCTCATCAATAACACTCTCATTGGGATGTATCCTTCCCCATCCTTGTGTTGTTTTGGGATGTCTCATGTCCTTATCAAACAACACTCCATCAACCATCCGCTCAACTTGGCTTGTAGCTTGACTGGGACAACATCATATTTATTTTGTGCTCGCATTTATATCCCATTGCTTATCATCATTTCTTATCCATCAACTTCTATCATCATCTTCATATTCCCTTTCATCATCTCATCTCTCATCTTTTCTCCCCTTCCATCATCCCTCCATCCTTCATCACTCATCCGCTCTTCTACCTTTTTCTGAGGTGGATCCACCCTCCCAAAATGGACCCAACATCTTTTCGGGGTGAATCTGCCCTCACGAGGTAGACTCGCCCCTTTCCGTGGCATACCCGCCCTCCCGGGGCGAACTCGCCCCCTTCCTAGGGTGTAAGCACCCTCCCGGGGCGAACTCGCCCCTTCCCAGGGCGTAAGCACCCTCTCGGGGCGTACCCGCCCTCCTAGGGCAGACTCGCCCCTTCCCGAGGCGTACTTGCCCTCCCGGGGTGAACTCACCCCTTCCCGGGGCATAAGCGCCCTCCCGGGGCGTACCTGCCCTCCCGAGGTGGACTCACCCCTTCCCGGGGCGTACCCACCCTTCCGGGGTGAACTCGCCCCTTCTTGGGGCATAAGCACCCTCCCGAGATGAACTCGCCCCTTCCCAGGGCATACCTACCCTCCCGAGGCAAACTCGCCCCTTCCCGGGGCGTAATCGCCCTCTCGGGGCGTAAGCGCCCTCCCGGGGCGAACTCGCCCCTTCCCGGGGCATACCCACCCTCCCGAGCTGAACTCGCCCCTTCTTGGGGCATAAGCGCCCTCCCAGGGTGAACTCACCCCTTCTCAGGGCGTATTTGCCCTTCTGTAGTGGGGTAAATTCGCCCCTCTGTAGCACTTTTTTCCTTTTCCTTTTCGGGGCCGCCATTTTCAAACCGTGCGTCGGATCGACTTCTTTCAAAAGGTAAACTTGCTTATTTTTTTGAGCTCTTTCCAACCATTCCCTTTGTTTCTTCCTATCAAGAGATTTTTTTTGGGACCCCTCTCTTTTCCCTCCCATTTTCAGGGGTATTTTTTAACTTTTTATTTACCTTTTTTCCTCCAACTAATCTCTCTCTTTCCCGAGGCCACCCTTTGCAAACCATTTGTCTGATTGACTTCATTCAAAAGACAAACATGCCTAATTTTTTGCCCCCTTTCCAACTATACCATCCATTTCTTCTTATCGAGAGGTCGCTTGTGACCCCTTCTTTTCCCCCGTCGTCCTCTCGAGGGGGCATACCTTTCACATTAATCCATTTTCCCTATCATAGTCATTCCCCTCCAACATTGGGGCATCTTCATCCATTCCCCACTAATTGGACAACTCAAGTCCTCTTCCCCATGCCGGGGCATCATCTTCTAGTTACTTCCTCTATAAAATCATCTGCACTTTCTTTTCTTCGAAGCACGGTTATTCTAATGGTACTTCAAAGTGGGGCAAAATGTAGACATCCAAATTTGATCACTTCCATATGATCAAAACCGTCTATTTTATTCATCTATTTCATTAATAGTGATTAAATAATTTATTTAATCATTATTTAATTTTCTGCCTAAGGTTCCTAAAGTATCTAATTAAATAAATTAAATACTTTACCTTACCCCCTTGTCTTCTCTAAATTAAATAAACATGACAAATTATTTAATTTAGTCATTTAACCTATTTGGATTAAAACCAATTTTTAATTCCTCTTTTCTCTCTCCTTGTCACATTCTCCATAACCCTCTCCTAATCCGGATTAAATTAATTATTCTGTGACTAAGATGTGCACCACTTAATCAAGATTAAGTGTCACATCCTCCATAATCTCCCACTTGCCTCTAATCCCTCATTAACTATCTTAATCATGTGTTTTTACAACCTTAATCAGAATCATTAGCCACATTTGGCTTACCTTTTCTGGTCAACCTTCCCACTTACCATTTTTAGCCTGGACTCTCTTCCCCATGTGAGTTTTTAATTCACTTTTATCTTTCCAAGGTCTTCCCCATCTCCCATGCAAGATTCTAGAAGCCTTGACTTGTCACTTCACATGTGCCAAGGGCTTCTAGAACCTTGGACTTGTCACATCACCCACATGTGACAAATCTCCAGCTCTTTGGAGACCCTCTCTTATCCACTAGATTCTTCCAATCATTGTGAATTTTTAATTCACTTTTATTCCTCCAAAGAATCTTCTCATCCTCCAAGATCCACCTCTTGTCCTTCTCTTCCACCTCATTTCCACATCACTCCACCCTAAGACATCTCACACTCCACATGTCAAGATGTGAGGGCTTGTGAGTCCTCAACTCACCATAGCCCTTCATCTTGATCTTTGTAGGATCAATCCCAACCGTTGAATTCTCTAGAGAATTCCAATTAGCCTATAAATATCCCCTCAATTCCCTCATTTTAAAAGGATCAAGTCTTTTGCAACAAAACTCTTGCAAAATTGTCATTCAAGCTCTCATCCATTATAACACTCACATCATCAATCCATATTGCATCAATTCATCTTGCATCCATTCAATCCTATTGCCATCCAAGGAGCATACAATTCTTGAAGCATCAAAGGGCCAACCAAGGAAGGAGCAGCAAAGGAAAGGTATAACACATTTAAATCATTATTTATTTTCAATCATCTCCTTTGTTTCACCATTTCTTAGGCTAATCTTATTGAGGTGCCCTTTTATTTTGTTACTTCTTCATATTGCATTAATAGTTTTTAATCTAGCATCTCACATTTGGAAGTAGCATTTTATTAGGATCACACTAACAATTTGTTCCATTTAAAACTTGTTTAAAATTACAATTTTTAAAATTAACACAATTTTAAACTAATTACTAAAATCTTTAGAAAACCCTAATATAAATGATAAAAAATATAAAACAACTAAAATCATAAAAAACAACATGACCTACCTTGGTTATTTGTTGATGAAATTGGAGAAGAAATGGTAAAATTTTGTTTAGAAGGCAAAAAATGGATATTATTTTAGAGGATATTCGTTCTTTGCTACTCTACCCACAACTTAGCTAATAGTCAAATAGTCAACAATGATGTTATGTTGCTTTTGTACTTTTAGTTATCAAAAACAAATATCCATTTTGGAAAGCTTTGTTAAGCTCTCTCAAATGAATATCCATTTTGGGGAGTATTTTTTTCTAAATATCTCATATATTTTGGTATATTAATATTATGAAATAAGATATATTAAAATTAATATTTATATACTATATATAATATATAGTATTAGTATATATAATATATATTATATGTATAATATATAATATTAATATATGATAAACATTCATATATTGATATTAATATTAATATATATTATATATTATATATATATATTAAGGAAAAAGGTCGAAGCCTATTATATATATATAAATAATAAGAGGAAATAAATACAATAATTATAAAGAAAATATGTTTGAATTGAGGGGAATGTTCACCCTCAATTAGAAAGAAGCTCCGAAAATGATTCCACATAAGGAATAAGGAATCAAAACCTATTAGACCATTGATAAAGGAGATTAACTATGATCTTGTCACCATATCTTCAAGAACTTCCTCTTGATTGAGGAACCCACCAATCCATTGGCTACCATCAAAGATGTTGTAGCATGTTGATTGTGTATTCATCTCTTCCCAAGCAACCATTTTTCCCCAACAAACATTCTTCACCAAAACACTTCTCTGAGGGCTTGTTCCACCATTGAGCAAAATGCAACAAATGTCGAGTGTAGGTAAAAAATATTGGCAATCCCAAAGCGGTTGCTAAAAATCCAATGCAAACTCTTCATGAAGTACCAAATTAAATGATGATCATTTAATTTGTGATTGGAGTTTGGCCACCATTAATTCATTTTCCAAGAAGAGCTAAGTTGAGAGACTCAAGTTGCATAAGGAAAAGAACAAAATATTAGGAAGAAAGCATAAAACAAATATCATCTTTTGGACACCTTTGTGTCTATCAGAACTTTTGTATGAAGCTTAGAATCAAGATGGAAAAAATGGTTTGAGAGAATTTTTGATCCTTGATGCAAAGTGCAGCCTTGATTGGCCAAATGATTTTCTACAGATTTTGCTTCTCTGTAACAATGTATTATCGAAAACTCCTCTATTTGTGATAGAATAGATCTAACATCTTGCAATATATAATCAATTTTCCAATTCCCATCTTCTGGACTTTTTAAATCCAAAATCGTGTTCATAGAATCCCCTTCTATGATTAATTTTTTCAAATTTAAGGACATTGCAAGCCTGACACCATAAAGAAGGGCCAGAGCTTCTGCCACATTATTGGTTTTGTTTGAAATTTTGGTCATCCCTCCTTTAATAACTAATCCATGATGATTTATAATGACATACCCAAATCTAGAGATCCCTGGATTTCCTTTTGATGCACCATCAAAATTTAGCTTGCAAAAATTCATAACTAGAGCTTTCCACGTAGTTTCTTTCATGTTTATTAGCTTGCAAGAGTTTACCCATAAGTTGCCTTTGAATGGGAGAGACAAGGATTTCCACTCTGTCAATAAAGCATTGTCCCATGAAGAGAAAGATGAATTAAATTTATTGTGCTTTAATACATGTGTCATGACTACCTCTAAAATTGAAGATTCAATCTTTAAGAGAACTACTTTGAATTCATTTCTTTCCTTTCTAAAAATTCTCTTATTTCTTTCCCACCAAATGTTTCATATTAGAATAACACAAACAATAAACCAAATACATGAGAAAAAAGAGTCTAAATGCAAAGAGGGCCAAGAGTCAAATGCTGATTTGATTTTAAAATGGAGAGGTGTTGTACCCAATTTAATTTTATTTGAAGCCATTTCCAACATAAAAATGCAAAAGGATAGTTTAGAAGCAGATGATCTATTGTCTTAGTGGCCTCATTACAAAGTACATAGTTGAATGGTTGTGCAATTCCTAGAGACATTAGTATTTCAATTGTTAGGATTCTTCCTCTAAAGACAAACCATGTAAAAATTTCCCACTTTTTGTAATCCTTCACCAACCCAGCAAAAAGAGTATCTTCTTAAGGGAGAGGAATTTTCCCCATGATCAAGAACTTTGTATCTTTGTTTGACTGAGTAAGATCCTGATTTTGAAGGCAACCAAATGAGATTATCTTTTACATTCTTATAATGGATCTCTCTCTTGTTTAATTCTAAATAGAACAATTGTTTTTGACATAAAGGTGTTGTAGCATCTAATACATTTTTCTAAATTTCTCTGTGAATCCCTCCTTCAGAAGATAGAATAAAATAATCCTTAACTTTGGAACCCCAATATAGTTTGAGAACCCTTTTGATATCCTCTAACCCAACAATATCATACAGAGGGGGATATCCATTCCATGAGTCATCCCAAAAACAAGCCTTACTCCCATCATGAATTAGCTAAGAAAAATTTGGGAGAAAAATTTGTCTACAAGATAACATGAAGTTCCACATTTGAGATCATTTAGGAGGATCCAAGATAGTAAAAATTATTTATAGATCATCTAAATCCAAGTATTTATCTTTCATGATAGCTTCCCACAAAGAGTTAATATTTGAGTATAATTTCCACAGAAGCTCAACCCCAAGTGCTTTGTTTCTCAGATTTATATTATGGATACCAACCCCTCCAGTACATTTAGAAGTGCAGACTTTATCCCATGCAAGTAAGTGAATTTTGTTTTGTGGTTTCTTATTGCCTTTCCATAATTTTGTTTTCAAAATAGACTCATTATGTGCTAGTACCTATTTAGGCATAGGAAGAATATACATAATGTAGTTGGGGATTGTTGCCAAGACCACTCAAATTAGAAGGATCCTACCATCCAGTGACAACCATGTGTATTTTCTAGGATGCTATTATGTTTTTAATTGAAGAAATGATATTGGACCAAAAGCCTCTTTTGTTACTACCTGTAAAAAGAGGAATACCCAAATATTTACAAGGGAGAGAATCTTGTTTGAAGCCTAATACTCCTGATAGTTTGTTTGATAAATGAGGGGTTCAATTTAGGAAGAAGACTTTGGATTTAGGGGCACTTATCTTTTGACCAGACACTAAATAATACAAATCCAAAGTTTTCTTGATAACTTTAACCTCTCTCATAGAAGGCTCCCCAAATAATAAAGTGCCATCTACAAATAATATGTGAGTAACAACAAAGCGTGACTGAGGAATGGAAATACCATGCTATAACCCAAATGAATGATGAGTTGATATCAACCTACTCAAAGCCTCTTCTATTATGATAAATAAGAAGGGGGAGAGGGGGTCTCCCTGTCTAACCCCTTGAAAAGAGGAGAAGCAGCCTGAAGGGAAACCATTAATTAAAACCAAAAAAATGGCACCTAACAAGCAAGAACAAATCCATTACACCAGCTGGACTAAAACCAAATTTGATGAGGACTTGATGGATAAATTCCCATTTTAATTTATCGTAAGCTTTCATCATATCCAATTTGACAATCATGGTTTCCTTTTGATGTGCAATTACTGAATGAATGATTTCATGAGCCACTAAATCATGTTCCAAGGTATATTTTCTAGGGAAAAAACCCCCTTGTTGTGAAATAATCTTAGGGATCAATTTGACCAGTCTATTTGTGATTTCCTTTGTAATAATTTTGTATATGGTGTTACAAAGGGAAATTGGCCTAAAGTCTGAAAAATAAAGTGGATTTATCAATTTTGGAATAAGAGCAATATGTGTGGTATTAAATTATTTTAACATATTTTCATGTTTCTTGGATTCTTCAACCACTCTCCAAACATCAACCCTTATAAATGACCAACATTTCTGAAAAAATAAAGCAATAAAACCATCAAGGTCAGGAGCTTTACCTGGATGCATTGAGAACACCACTTGCTTAACCTCTTCAATAGAAAATGGATTAGAAAGTTCCACATTATCTTGATGGGTAACTAAAGGAGGAATATGCTGCAATACCTCTTGAGTTTTATGGGATAGATTATCATCTTTTAGAGAAGTATCAAAAAATAAAGAGGTAAAGAATAGAACATCCTCTATCTGAGATAATGTTACTTGAAGAATCCTTAATCTGAGTTATAAGATTAAAATCTCTCCTCATTTTTTCTAAAGCATGAAAGTACTTTGTGTTTTGGTCCCCCTCTTGTAGCCACAACTCTCAAGATTTTTTCTTCTAATAAATATCCTCCATATGTAGAAGCTCTTCCAATTGAGAGTTCAATTGCTTCTGTAGATTGCAAGACTGGTCATTTATACCCTTCTCAGTGATTTCCTCATTAAGATTCCTAATTTTTGTTTCCACTTGAGCTTTCTAAACAAAGATGTTTTTGAAAACCATGGAATTCCATTCCTTAATCTTTATTTTGATCGATTACATTTTTTTACAAAATCGGTACATCATGGAGCTAGAAAAAAAAGGGGAGGTAATC